>SJYA01002100.1:57986-114665 GCA_006410615.1 Neotragus moschatus | reverse complement strand
TGCCCCCTGCCCCCTGCCCCCTCCCTGCAGCTTTGAGCAGCTCTGCATCAACTTTGCCAACGAGCACCTGCAGCAGTTCTTCGTGCGGCACGTGTTCAAGCTGGAGCAGGAGGAGTACGACCTGGAGAGCATCGACTGGCTGCACATCGAGTTCACGGACAACCAGGACGCCCTGGACATGATCGCTAACAAACCCATGAACATCATCTCCCTCATCGATGAGGAGAGCAAGTTCCCCAAGGTGGGCCTGGGGCAGGGCAGGGCATGGCAGATGAGACTCCTTCACCCCAAACGATGAAGATCCAAGCATGCCACTGGCACAGAATAGGTGCTCCAGGTGCAGAATATGTCTTGGAGTCGGGGAGGGGCTACTTGCGTGATTTTAATCTTGGGAAAAAGATTTTCTATACTGGGATGTACTTTCAAGGTTTTGTAATTCCAACTTACCCACTTCACAGACGGGGAAACGGAGGCCCAGAGAGCTCCTGTGCTGGGATATAAATAAAGGGAGGGAGGCTCTTGGGGAAGACAGAAGCGGGGTGAGGAGACAGAGGGCAGGAGAGGCAATAGGGCCTGGTGGACAGTGGGGCGGGAGGAGAGGGAGAGCTTGATGGGTGCTCCTCGGTTCCCACAGGGCACGGACACCACCATGTTGCATAAACTCAACTCCCAGCACAAGCTCAACTCGAACTACATTCCCCCCAAGAACAATCACGAGACCCAGTTTGGGATCAACCACTTTGCAGGCATCGTTTACTATGAGAGTCAAGGTATAGGAGGGCTCCCTGGGGCTGGCTGTCTCTCTCTGCCTGTGTTCCCTCCCTCCCTTCCCCTTCTCCAGCCCAGGACAGACACACNGGTGCTCCAGGTGCAGAATATGTCTTGGAGTCGGGGAGGGGCTACTTGCGTGATTTTAATCTTGGGAAAAAGATTTTCTATACTGGGATGTACTTTCAAGGTTTTGTAATTCCAACTTACCCACTTCACAGACGGGGAAACGGAGGCCCAGAGAGCTCCTGTGCTGGGATATAAATAAAGGGAGGGAGGCTCTTGGGGAAGACAGAAGCGGGGTGAGGAGACAGAGGGCAGGAGAGGCAATAGGGCCTGGTGGACAGTGGGGCGGGAGGAGAGGGAGAGCTTGATGGGTGCTCCTCGGTTCCCACAGGGCACGGACACCACCATGTTGCATAAACTCAACTCCCAGCACAAGCTCAACTCGAACTACATTCCCCCCAAGAACAATCACGAGACCCAGTTTGGGATCAACCACTTTGCAGGCATCGTTTACTATGAGAGTCAAGGTATAGGAGGGCTCCCTGGGGCTGGCTGTCTCTCTCTGCCTGTGTTCCCTCCCTCCCTTCCCCTTCTCCAGCCCAGGACAGACACACCCGAGTGCTGAAATACAAAGAGGGAAGGGATGTTAGAAAACATTGGGTTCAGTGCCTTTTTTTTTTTTTTAGAGTTTATAAAATTTTGGTAAAATATATGTAATATAAAATTAAGCATTTTAACAATTTTCAGGTTTACGATTCAGTAGCATTAACTACATTCACGATGCTGTGCAACTGTCATCACTCTCCAGAGTCTACCCAGCACCCCAAACAGGGTCTCTGTCTGCACAAAACAGTAACTCTGCATCCTCCCCTCACCCCCTAGTCCCTGATAACCTCTACTCTACTCTTTGCCTCTCTGTATCTAACTATTCCAGTACCTCATATAAGCGAAACATACAGTATTCATCCTTTTGTGTCTTGCTTATTTCACTTAGCATAATACCCTCAAGGTTCATCCATGTTGTAGCATGTGTTAGAATTTTGTCCTTTTTAATGACAATAATATTCTGTTGCATATACATACACACACACACACACACAGAGCACAGTTTATTTATCCATTCATCTGTTGATGGACAGTTGGATTGTTTCTGCCTTTTGGCTGCTGTGGATAGTGTTGCTGTGAACATGGGCTTTGTTGTTCAGTCACCAAGGTGTGTCCAACTCTTTGCGACCCCATGGACTGCAGCATGCCAGGCTTCACCGTCCTCCACTATCTCCCAGAGTTTGCTCAGATTCATATCCATTGAGTCAGTGATGCCATCCAGCCATCTCATCCTCTGCTGCCCTCTTCTCCTTTTGCCTTCAATCTTCCCCTGCATCAGAGTTTTTTCCAGTGAGTCGACTCTTCGCATCAGGTGGCCAAAGTATTGGTGATTCAGCTTCAACATCAGTCCTTCCAGTGAATATTCAGGGTTGATCTCCTTGCAGTCCAAGTGAACATGGGTGTACAGTATCTTCTTTAGCCCTGGTTTCAGTTCTTTGTATGGGTTCAACACTCTTTTGCATATGAGGGGAAACTGAGGCTCAGAAGGAACAGTTACTGTTTGTAGCTCCCATAGCCTATTGGCTGCAAAGCCAGATCTAGAACCGGCACAGTTAGCCATCAAAAGTCTTTGAGCAACAAGACCGAGTTTGGTCTTTGAAGGACTTGCATCTTCTTTTCTCCTGGGAGATATGATTGGGCTCCTTTTAAAGCTAAAAGTGAGGAAGAGAGTCAGAACATAGTTAAGTTTTTCCCTTTGGAATTCTTACATGGTCTGTCAAAAGCCCGCAGACTGCCCTTGCCAACTCCACCTCTCCCACCCTGGTGCAAAGAGCTGACCTTGAGTGGGCATCAGCTGTGGGATGTGTCTGCCTTACTGCCCTCAGTCCTGAAGGGTCCCTCCCACAGCCAAAGGCAGTGAAATTCTCAACAAGCAAGGAGCCACCAGTTTCACACTTCCTTGTTGAATTGGTCCAGAAGGCAGAGAATGAGCCAGGCAGTAGTTATGGGATCAGAGGGCCGTCAGCCTTCCTTAAAAGAGCAGGTGTGAGATCTGACCCTCCTGTTAGAAAGCAGGAAGCCAGCGTTAAGTTTCAAGGTCTGTTGGGTAAGCAAATGGCTCTGTTGTTCAGAGTAAGAGAGGATGTTTTCAGTTCAGGTCAACTAACATTCATTGACCAGCCTTCATACTTCATACTGTTGCTGGGGATATGAAAATGAGAATTGAGTGAACTCTACTCACTTATAAAATTATAGAATATTATTAGATCTGGAGGGAACAGAAGACTCATCTGCTTTTATGGATTTGGAAACTGAGGCCCCGAGAGGGAAATGACTTGCCTAAGGTCACTAATCATTTCTGAGCTATTTTTAACAATTCTGTTGGCATTTCCTGTTCATAGAGCACTGTTTTAGTTCAGCATTTTATTTAAAACATGAGTGGTTTAGGTGGTCCAAAAAGAAGCAAGAGTTCATGGGTACATCATGCTCATTCAAAAGATAAGAAACATAAGGGTCAGAAGGGGACTCTCTAGGGCCCCATAGTGAGTCTGTCATCGAGTTTTAATTTGTGTTGTTCAGTCAAGTCCAACTCTTTGCGACCCCATGGACTGCAGCATGCCAGCCTCCCCTGTCTTCTACTATCTCCTGGAATTTGCTCGGATTCATGTCTATTGAGTCAGTGATGCTATCTAACCATCTCATCCTCTGCCACCACCTTCTCCTGCCTTCAATCCTTCCCAGCATCAAAGTCTTTTCCAATGAGTCTGCTCTTCACATCAGGTGGCCGAAGTATTGGAGCTTCAGCGTCAGTTCTTTCAATGAATATTCAGGGTTGATTTTCCCTAGAATTGACTGGTTTGATCTCTTTGCAGTCCAGAGGGCTCTAAAGAGTCTTCTCCAGCACCATACTTCAAAAGCATCAATTCTTTGGTGCTCAGCCTTCTTTATGCTTTAATTAGGGCCCTACAGTTCCATCCTAGCTTCAGAGCCCCGCTTCTGGTACTGGGTGCCTCCTGCAGCTCGCCTGTCCCCAGATGTCAGGTGGACAGCCCCACACTGGGTCTCTGTGCTGTCCACCAGCCAGGGCAGTCTGAGTCCTGGGGGAAAGGTACTGCTTCTCTGCCGGGTTCCTCCTCCCATCTTCTGCCCCACCCTAACAAGGACCCCATTATCCAGCTCCTAAATCCTCAGGCCTGGGAATGGCAGCCCTCTTTGGAGTCTGTGTGGTGCAGGGAGCCTCCCTGGACTGGTGCCTGGGCTCCTAGCCTCAGGTCTTAACTCTGCCCACAGTTTGCTGTGAGTGTTAGCTTCTCTGAACATTGATTTCTTTCCTCATCTGGGCTGGGGAAGATAATCTCCACCTGTCCCACATATCCAGGGGAGGTTGTGAGCATGACAGCTGTGAGGGCAATGTCCAAAATCAAAGTACTTTTACTTTCACTCTTTTACTATTAGCTGGTACCAGACAAATTGGCACTCTCTCCTAGGGGACCCACCTAAGGAAAGTTTTTGACACCTTTGTTACCAGTCTGGGTCCTTGGACTCTTTAATCCATAGAAGTTGATAAGAAGCCAGGCAAGTTCAGGCAAGGCTTTACTGAGGCTTGAGCTGGAGCAGGAGGGAGTGAGGGAGCTCGAACCAGAAACGGGTGCCCTTGCTGGCTCCCTGAGTGGGGGCAGACTGGTTCCTTAAATGAGGTGAGGGTGGGGGCGGATTGGTGAGCTGGGTCGGGCTGGAGGGGTGGCTGGCGTGGCCTGCTCACACCCTTGGTGCTGTGTGCAGGGCCCCAAGGCAAGGTCCTGCTTTTGCTCCCAGCAGAAGCAGAACTGGTAGTTGGTTTGTAGCCTTTTTGTATCTTACTGTTCATAACTGCCCAAGCTGTACATGCGCTGCAGTTATTTTTAGTCTCATGGCTTCTTTGTTTCTGTTGCTCAGGGAGAGGTTTGTCCAGGTGCAAGCACTCCAGTAAAGGATCCCACGCCCCAGCGCCCCAGCCTATCTGGTGTTTGTTCAAAAGACTAAAGCTAGCATTTCAGGCATTGGGCTGGTTCAGTGGAAAAGGTAGCCCCGGTCCCTCCCGGGACTGAGACATCCCCCCTTCTCTTTGCCCAAGCCTGGAAGAGGGGCGCAGTGTGTGGCTGGGGAGACTGAGTTCCAGCTCTGGCTCTGCCCCTTGATTTCTCCGTGACCTTGGGCAAGCCACTGTCCTCTCTCGGCCCCAGAGTCCCCCACTGTAAAGTGGATGTGGTTGAACTAGGGGGATTTTGAGGGTCTTTGTGGACGAGGCATGGTGGCTTTGGGAAAGGGGTGAGTCTTGTTGGGGGGAGGCCACTGGAGCTGCAGTGTGTGACCGCTCTGTGGTGCTGCCCAGGCTTCCTGGAGAAGAACCGGGACACCCTGCATGGAGACATCATCCAGCTGGTGCACTCCTCCAGGAACAAGTTCATCAAGCAGATCTTCCAGGCTGACGTCGCCATGGTAACGTGGGGGTGTGGCTTTCATTGGGCAGGCAGGCCCCCAGAAGCCAGGCCTGTGTCTAGGCATCCCCTTGTCTAGTGGCTTCAGCTGAGCTCCTCTGGCCACACAGTGGGGGCAGTGCTTTGCTGTGGTTCCAGGCTGAGGGGCCTCCAAGATCCTCCTATCTGGTCCTCTTTTACTAATTGGGGGTGCGGGTGGGGTGTAAGGCCCAGAGAAGGATCACATGAGATGTTGCGGAGCAGAGCCTGATCAGGACTCAGTTTTGGGGTCCCCTCCCCGACCCTCTAGCCACTAACGGAGTGTGGGTGAAGGGGGAACGTCCACCCTTGAGGATGTGGATGGGTGTGGGGGTGTTGAGAGAAACGGGCACAAAAGCCTATTTTCATCAGCCCTGGGCCCCACACGGGGGATGGAGAATTTCCCACCCTTGGTGTTTTCTTTGTCCCTGGAATGGTAGTCCGGGGGACTACCTGCTGGATCGTTTGCCTTTCTGTTCTGTAATTTCCTCCCGTCCCATGGCCTCCTGGAGAGTGCAGGAGGGACTCTCCGGAGGGCAGAGCCGTGGCCCCCTCCATGCCTGTCCAGCTGTCTGTGTTGCCCCACCCCCAGAAACTCCGCTGCCCCAAGGTTCGTCCCCTCTCCCTGGTGGGTTTTGCCCTCTTGTTTTCTGACCCACCATGTTCTCCTTGCCCCTATCCCATCTCGCCGCCACCTTGCGCTCTGGTTCCTGTTGTAGTTTCTTTGTGGTTATTCATCGGGCACTCTCCGCCACTCAGCAGCTTCTGTGAAGGTAAAAGACCCCAGTCGGGGATGGAGGATGGCGTAAGAGGCCTCAGCGGCCCTTGGGACTGGGCTGTGTCCTTGGCCCCCGCGGCACTGAGGCTTGGGGAAAGGGCCGTTGTTGTTTGGTTTTCATTTATTTTTGTGGAGTGTGTGTTTTTGTGGAGTGGTTTGTGCAGTGGTTTGATCTTTTGTTTATTGAGTTGTGTGGACTGCAGGCATCTCAGTTTCTTAAAGGAGGAAACTGAGTCCTAGAGAAAGAGATGAGACTTGCCCAGGGAACCGGGGCCCGGGCTGGGATGCAAAACCTTGTCTACCAAGTTCTCTGCTCCCTTGAGTCTCTGGAGGTATCAAGGCCTGCTCTTCCCATCAGGCCCTGTGAAGGGTTTCTACGTCCGAGACTCAGTCAGAGCCTCTGATTAACCTTGTGAAGCAGGAGGGGCAGGTGGTGGTTTCTGCATTTTGCAGATGGGGACTGAAGCTCAGAGGTGGTGTCTGGTTCACTCCAAGTCACAGCATCTGAGGGAGCTGGGACTGGACACCACCCCCTACCCTGGTCCTCCGTAGGTCCTGGACAGCATTCTCGGTGTGTCCTGATAACCAGCTCCAGGGTGTGTATAACTCCCAAGGTGCTTTGGGCTCCAGGGATGCGGGGTGGCCTCAGCAGCAGCATAGCTTTGGCCTCTTCTCTACCTTTGATTTCCTCTCTGCTTAGCTCTGACATCCTCTCACTTGCAGTCTTAATGCTGAATCCCGCTTCCTTCCTGCGTGTCTGGCATCCCCTCCTGTCTTGTGCCTGGCAGAGTCCTGGCACAGTTCACAAAGCCACAGCCACAGAGCAGGACCTGTGGCGTCATGTCTGGACAGAGGTTCTCTGCCATGGGTTGGCTCCAGGCCAACACTGTGCCCAGCTGGCTGATGGGAGGAGCATAGGGCCACTGCACCTGAGGGTGCAGCTGCCTGAAGCTCCAGCACCGGTAGTCCCCACCCCGAAGCTCACACACTGCAGGTCGCAGAGTTAGTGAGATAGGAATGACTCTGGGTTCTCTCCTCAGTCTTTCCTCTCGTAGACCCAGCTGCCCTGCCAAGCCCATGCATTCCTGGGCAGTCTTCAGAGGCCATTGAACCCACTTGTCCTCCTACCTCTCTTTCCAAGCCCCTGGAGGCTGTGGGGACCTCCCTGTGAAGTTTCCTGTTCTGTGTCTCCTTCCCCTGGACTCTGGGAACCTACTTGCAGAGGAACCATGGAGAGGTTCCAGCATGAGACTGGGGTGGGGGGGTGGGATGGGCAGCATCCAGAAAGGCCCACCCCCAAGGGGGTTTTTGGAGCACAGGATTAGAACATGGCAGGGATCAATTTGATAATAGTCACATTTGCTCTTCTGGACCAGCCTGTGAGCTACACACACATATTTCTCATCTTATTCATTCCCTATAACTCCCTCATAAGTGATTACTATTGTCCCTGCTTTACAGAGAGGCCAAGGTACTTGTTTGAGGTCACATAGCCGGTGACACACAGGGATTTGATCCAAGTTTGGTGGCTCAGATGGTAAAGAATCCATCTGCCAACATGGGAGATGTGGGTTTGATCCCTGGGTCAGGAAGATCCCCTGGAGGAGGAAATGGCAACCCAGTCTAGTGTTCTTGCCTGGGAAACCCCGTGGACAGAGGATCCTGGCAGGCTACTGTCTGTGGGATCGCAAAGAGTCGGACACAACTAAGCGACTGATACTTTCACTTTTCTATCTTGGGGAGGGGTCAGGATTTGGCCAAGGTCATGGACAAGTGAAGGCTAAAGTGAGGCTTTTGAGTTCCTGCTACTTTTCACTGTATCGTGCTGTCTGTGAGAGTGTTGTCTGAAGAAAATGCTTTGTTTCTGTTGGAAAAATGATAGCTCTGTTAAAAAAACAAGGAGATTGGCTTGGTGAAGTATGGATGCTGAGTCAAATTTTATTGGATGACAGTATACTGGTTGCCGTGTTCTCCTTAGGGTGGAGGTCCACATCCTTTCAGTGATAAAACCCACGTCCTTTGCAGGTCCCCAGTGCCTGAATTCTGCCTTTTGACTCTTGTGTCTGCCTCTTGGGGTGCCCTGGGAAGCCCCACCCCAATCATTACTGCTGGAGGGGAGCAGTAAGCCAAAAGCATGGTGTTTCTTCCAGGGCATGGAGCCCCTAGCCCCCAATCAAGGCACATGTCCCCGCAGAGCTGAGTCCATAGGAGACTTGTTCACTCTTCATGCAGGAGGCCTCTCCTGCCACTGACCTCCCAGCTCCAATCGCATTACATTCAGGTACCTGCCCCTCACATCCCCTCCATGGAATCATTTAACACAGACCTTTGGATTTCTCACTTCTGCCTTTACCCCATCCCTAAATATCTGCAGATTATCCCAGAAAACAACAAATGTTGGAAAAGATGACCTTTCCCCTCAATGAAATAAACCAAACCAGAAACCAGGTGGCCACGAAAGTGAGAGCAGAGCCTGGGTTCATAGCCCCCACCTACTCCTTCCTTCCTTCCATCAGAAGTACCTACTGAGTGCCCATCATATGCCAGATATTGTCCTGTGTCCTGGGGACACAGTAGGGAACAAAACTGAAAGAATCCTCTGCCGTCATGGGACTTGCTCTCTAGCAGAAGGGGAAAATAGTTAATAAGCAAATAAGTGAATTATCCTAAGTCAGATGGTGATGTATGAGATGGGAAAAGTGGAGGGAGGCGAGCCAGTGGTGGGGTTTTGCAGTTGTGAAGAGGGATCAGGAAAGGCCTTACGGAGAGGTTGGAGAGGCGGTGAGGAACCCGACCACGTGCGTTCTGGAGGAGAAGCAGCGCAGGGAGAAGGAACAGGGGACAGCAAATGCAAAGCCCCAAGGTGCTTTATAAGCCCCCGACCTGCCTGGTGCGTCGTAGGAAGAGCACGGAGGCAGGAATGCCTAGAAGGTGGGAAGTGAGGTAGTGGAGGGACTGGCGATAACTGGGACTGGATCCTGTGGGACAGTGCTGGCTCTTACCAAGGACCTTGGTATTCATGCTGAGTAAACTGGGGAGCTATTGAAGGTTTTGAGACAGTTGGGAGAGGGGAGACGTGACTGGACTGTGTTTGAACAGCCTCATTCACGCTGCTGTGTTGTAGCGGGTAGAGGTCAGTGTCAGGGGCAGAAACAGGGAGACTAGTTTGGAGGTTATTGCGGCAGCAGGAGAGCCATGTAGGCAGCCTGGACCAGGCTGACGGTGGAGGAAGTGGTTAAGAGCGTCAGATTCTGCACCCGTTTTGGAGGTAAAGTCAATAAGTTTTGCTGCATATTGGATATGAGAAAGGAGGGGTTGGGGATGGCCCCTACACCTGTGGCCTGAGCAGCTGGACAATTTCTAGGAGCCCTTGAATGTGAGCAACCAGTTCAGTACCACTTCAGTCAGCAAGTTGTTGCTGACTGTTGCTGTGTCAGGCCCTGGGCACGGTAGTAAGCAAGGCAAAGCCACCTGTCCTCTCCGGGGCTCATAGCTCAGCGGGAAAGACTCTGAGTGGTTCCAGTGTGCTGATCACAACCAGAGAAGGATGTGCCCTACGTGTGTGTGTGTGTGTTGTTTGTGCGTGTTGTACATGTGCTCATGCTTTGTGTGTTGTGTGTGTGTGTGTATGTGTCTGTTGTGTAGATGTGGTGTGTGTGCTGTGTGTGGCGTTTATCTGTGGTGTGTATGTGTGTGTCTGTATGTACTGTCTCTGTGTATATATATGTGTGTGATGTGTGTGTATATGTGTGTACATTTGTGTGTTATGTGTCTATGTATATGTACTGTGTGTGCTATGTGTCTGTTGTGTTTGTGCTCCGTGTGCACACACATGTGCTTGTGGCAAGGCCTCCAATGTAGGCTGGGTACAGCCCCACCTGGACAGCTTCCCCCCCACTTGTTGGGGGTCACCTGGTGCTGCTGCTGGGTTAGGTGCTAGGGCAGATGTGGGGTTGCAGACTTGACATTCACCCAACCCCCGTGCAAAATAGTCTCCAGCTTCTCTTGGGAGATTCCTAATTCTAGATAACACTATAGTGGAAAACATGGTAAATTTCAGAATAACAAGGATTTGCTACTTCTTGACAAGTTTCATTTCAGTCCTGGAGCATATGGTCTCACTCTAGCATGGGTTAAGTTCCTCTCCTTCACCCAACACACCTCACACATTGATGTCTGCATCCCCAGTGTTTGGTGCTACAGGATATCAGATACAATAACTCATTTAAAGGAGAAAACCTTAAAATCACAATCAAATTCACTTATTAAAAAATTCTCATCCAAAAGAAATTGCCGGGAAAACAGTACGTCAAGATGCTTTGGAATCAAATCTGGTCTCTACATCCAGTTTCTGGGTCTGAGATGTTCTACTGTTTGTCTGTTGCCTGCTTGTTGCTCAGGTTCTCCCCTAGGATCCTTCCTCATCTCACAGTGTTCTGAGAGGGGGACCCATACAGGGCAGGAGGTGCAGGGGGTCGTGGGCCAGTTCCCGCAGATAGCGGCTGGTGGAGCACGGGGCCCTTTGGCCTTGGTGCTGGACGGCGGCCAAAGGCCAGCTGTGCGTCTTCATAGGAGGCTTATGTGTGCCTGCCCCACCCGCCTGCTACTGACCTGTTAATCCAACAGGCAGGGCAGAGGGTGTGGGCAGCACCCCCTTGCTGGGTGGCTGTTGACTGAGACAGACTCATAGCCCGCTCAGCTCGATACATGGCACTATCCCCTCTCGGAAGCTGAGGCCCAGTGCTGCTTAGTAACCTGCCTAGAATCACAGGGCTCAGAGGTGGTGAGCTAGGGCTTGAATTTAGGTCTGTCTAACCTTCCTCTAGAGGTGACCCCATTGTCCAGAGATCTGGCCACTCATTTATACGGCAAAGGGAGGTCAGAGACTGGAGAGGGGCTGCATGTGTCTTGCCCGGAGTCATTCAGCACCCAGAGTGGGAACCCCCGGGCTCCTGGACCCAGAATCAGGGAGGCTTCCCAGATGGGGGTGCATTTGGGGGTCTAAGTTCCAGCCCAGACCAGGTGGTCATAGGGAAACCTACATGTCCAGCCAGCCTGCTTCCCTGGGAGGCTCTCTCTCAGGCCCTGACTGCTGACCTCCTCTCCTGCTTCCCTTCTGGAGGGCCGGAGGGGCGAGGGTCAGCCCCTCCCATCACTGTGGTCCGTCCCCCCAGGGCGCCGAGACCAGGAAGCGCTCGCCCACACTCAGCAGCCAGTTTAAGCGGTCGCTGGAGCTGCTGATGCGGACGCTGGGTGCCTGCCAGCCCTTCTTCGTGCGCTGCATCAAGCCCAATGAGTTCAAGAAGCCCATGGTGAGCAGCCCTGGCAGGGTTGGGGGGTGGGGGTAAACAGCTGGGAACAGCCTGAGGGATGGGAGGGGCCCGGCCAAGGGAGCAGGGTGGACTGGGCCGTGGGAGACTTTGTCCCCTGATGGGAATGGCAGGGCCCCTGAGGGGCTTACAGAACAAAGTTCCTCTTTACTGGAGACAGCCCAGTTCCCTGAAAAAAGTCTGGACTCTGTTCAGTTTAGTTCAGTTCAGTCGCTCAGTCGGGTCGGACTCTTTGCGACCCCATGAATTGCAGCACCCAGGCTTCCCTGTCCATCACCAACTCCCGGAGTTCACTCAGACTCACGCCCATCGAGTCAGTGATGCCATCCAGCCATCTCATCCTCGGTCGTCCCCTTCTCCTCCTGCCCCCAGTCCCTCCCAGCATCAGAGTCTTTTCCAAGGAGTCAACTCTTCGAGTGAGGTGAAACGCAGATTCAAGTCCTGACTCCACCACCTTCCCGCAGGGTTGCTGTAGAGGAGTCACTTCTTTCTCTCAAACTGCAGATAACTCTCAGATGGAAATAGGACTGCTTGTACCCACGTCCCGGGAGTATTCTGTTCAGTGATGCATGCAAACTGCCTGGCGCCTAGGAAGGAACTCAGTAAATGGTTCTTGCTGTGGTCCCAACTTTGAAAGTCCCCTCTCCTTTGCTTCTGCCAATGATTACCTCCTCCTGGAAGCTTTTCTGAATTCCTCTGACTAGTTGGGATTATTTTCATTTCTGACTTTTCTGAATAACATCTGTTGAACCCTTTCTGTGTGCCCAGAACAGAACTGATTAGATTGTCTCTCCACAGTGTCATTTAACTTTCTCATCAGCCAGTGAAGGAGGAACCTTTATGGCCCCTTATTTGAGATTTGGTGGGCTTCCCTGGTGGCTCAGACAGTAAAGAATCCACCTGCAATGTGGGAGACCTGGGTTTGATCTGGGTTGGAAAGATCCCCTAAAGGAGGGCATAGCAACCCACTCCAGTATGCTTGCCTGGAGAATCCCCATGGACCGAGGAACCTGGTGGGCTACAGTCAATGGGGTTGCAAAGAGTTGAGCGACTAAGCATGCATTTGAGATGTGGGACGGGAAGTTCGAGGAGGTTGGGGACTACAGGGTCAGAGCCAGGAGCCTGGACTGCCCCTTACTGGGAGCGCGCTCCTTCCACAGCTCTGAGAGGTGTTGTTTACCAGTAGACACTTCCCGGAGATAGGAGGGGAGGCCCAGGGGAAGTTGGGGTCTGCAGAGGGACGGAAGGTGGGAGGCCAGCGCTGGGCCAGGGAAAGTGCCTGTACGGAGAGGAAACAGGTGGCGGAAGTCAGCCTTCTGCCTGCTGGCCCTGTCCCCTGCCTGGAAACATTCCCCAGAGTGGGCTGGCCAGTCTCTCTAGGGCCCAGGATCGGGTCTTCAGGGGTGTGAGAATCAGAGGGCTCCAACGAGCTGCCCTCTAAGGTAGGAGGTCCAGGGGATTGAGGCCAGGGCCCAACATTTGGGCACCATCTCTCCTGCTCTCAGATTCCTCTCGAAACTTCTTTGGGCCCAGACCTCAGCATCTCTGTCCTGGACCTGGCTACAAGACCTTCTCCCTGAGTCTCCTGCCTCCCAACCCCTCACTCTCATTCCCCTCCCTGCTGCAGGGAGAGATGTGGGTCTGGAACACAAATCTGACCCAGTCACATCCCCCTGTGTGACTGGAGAGGCCTTTCCCAGCCTCTCCACCAGCCCAGCGGCCATCACAGAAATGACCTCGTGCCTTTGCACGTGCTTGCTGCTCCAGCACTCTCTCCTATCGTGGTGGTTGTTCAGGTGCTCAGCTGTGTCTGACTCTTTGTGACCCTGGACTGCAGCATGCCAGGCTTCCCTGTCTTTCACTGTCTCCTGGAGGTTGCTCAAATTCATGTCCATTGAGTCAGTGATGTCATCCAACCATCTTGTCCTCTGTTGTCCCCTTCTCCTCCTGCCTTCAGTCTTTCCCAACATCAGGGTCTTTTCCAATGAATTGGCTCTTTGCATCAGGTGGCCAAAGTATTGGAGCTTCAGCTTCAGCACCAAACCTTCCAGTGAAATCAGGGTTGATTTCCTTTAGGACTGACTGGTTTGATCTCCTTGCTGTCCAAGGGACTCTCAAGAGTTTTATCCAGCACCACAGTTCAAAAGCATCAATTCTTTGGTGCTCAATCTTCTTTATGGTTCAACTCTCACACCTGTACATGACTATTGGAAAAACCATAGCTTCAACTACGTGCACCATTGTCAGTGATTAGAACAAAGCTAACCTTCTCTTCCACGAAGCCCCCCAAGATGTCCCAGTTGAGCTGTCTCTCCTCTGTGCTTTCAATGCACTCAGCTCATCCCGAGTGAGGGTCTCATTCTGTGCTGCTCGGTGGGTTTGGACTGCAGATCCGGGTCTGGTCCCGCATTTGCTCCTACTGCGCTGTGTGACCTTGGCCTCTCAGGGCCTCTGTCTGGGGCCGGGAAAACACAGAGCAGGGCTGGTCTCCCAGCGGGAGCCTTCAGCACTGACGCCCTTGGCTCCTTGCCCGACAGCTGTTCGACCGGCACCTGTGTGTGCGCCAGCTGCGGTACTCGGGCATGATGGAGACCATCCGCATCCGCCGAGCCGGCTACCCCATCCGCTACAGCTTCGTGGAGTTTGTGGAGCGGTACCGCGTGCTGCTGCCTGGTGTGAAGCCGGTCTACAAGCAGGTACGAAGGCTGGGGGCAGAGGCGCTGGGAGGGAGGGTACCAGCCCTGGGCTGGGCAAAACTCCCAGTTTTCTTACTGGAACATCGTGCTGGGCACAACATCAGCTCGCCTACCTCAGGTGTGGCTGAGAAAACTGGAGTCAGGCAGTGGAGTGCATTTGACAGCTTCCATTGCCATACTCGCCTGGCGTGGACTTCACACGTGTGCTGAGTGGGCCCTGGCTGTAGGCGAGGGTTTTACAATCATCCGACGGAGCTAAGGAGAAGAGTGAGGGTCAGAGAAGGTGGGGCCCGGCTGGAGCCACACAGAGTCAGGGGCAGAGGTGGAGCAAGATCTCTGTCCCCCAGCCTTCGGAGGGATACCAGGTGGCCTGTCCCACTGGTGGGACCACCCAAGCTCTTATGCACCCCTCCCCTCCATCTGCCCCCCCGCCCAGGACGACCTTCGGGGGACATGTCAGCGCATGGCTGAAGCTGTGCTGGGCACCCATGACGACTGGCAGATTGGCAAAACCAAGATTTTTCTGAAGGTGAGCATGACCTCGGACTCTGTCTGCCTTGGGGGAGCTGTGAACTCCCTGGGGTGGGAGGTGGAGAACAGGTCTTGGGGTCCCTATAGAGGAGTTGCAGCACAGAATGGGTCAGTGCTGGGCCTCTGTGCTCCTCCAGCCCTGAGCAGGTGTGGGGTCTGCCTCCTGGGTGGTGGAGGGGCAGTTGGTATTTGAGGGCCTCTCTTTGGCCACCTCATGCAAAGAGTTGACTCATTGGAAAAGACTCTGATCCTGGGAGGGATTGGGGGCAGGAGGAGAAGGGGACGACAGAGGATGAGATGGCTGGATGGCATCACTGACTCGATGGGCATGAGTCTGAGTGAACGCCGGGAGTTGGTGATGGACAGGGAGGCCTGGCGTGCTGTGATTTATGGAGTAGCAAAGAGTTGGACATGACTGAGTGACTGAACTGAACTGACCCCTAACCTGGGGGTGGGGTCATGAGGAACCAAAGGCCAGGGATGGCCTCACTAGGGAGGCCTGGATTTAGTCTGGACCCTGTTGGTGGTCTGCCCTGGGAATTTGGGCAGCTCACTGGCCTTTTCTTGGGTCTCATTTTCCCATCTGTACAATGGGATGTGCTTGTGGTGGGGTACTCTTGAGTGTATCTTTGGTCCTTTCCTGTGGTTTCCTGCCAGGCACGGTTCATGCTGGGCTGTGGTTGGCTGTGTGCCACCCACCTTGCTCTCCAGTGTCCCTGGACCTGTCCCTGTGCCCCCTGAACTGGCACCTAGGGCTCTCTGGCTCCCATCACAGCCTGGGCAGGACTCTGGGGGCTGGCAGCTGGGAGGGGGCAGGGCTGGGAGCAGGAAGCTGGGCCGGGAGAGCTTGCTGGAGATGGTGGAGGTGGGTCAGCTACAGCAGGGACAGGGTGAGGCTTGGCTTCCTCATTTCCATTTCTGCTGTTCTCAATTTCCGGCTGTCCCGGGTAGTGGGTCCTTCCTCTGGCACAGGGTGGGGCCCAGGCAGCGCAAGACAGCCAGGGAGAGGGAGGGGGGAGCCAGCCCTCAGCTGGAGAGAGTCCTGAGGTCTAGTCTGATGCCTCTGGCTGAGGGGCCTGGGCCAGTGTCTTCATCTCCCTGAACCCTCGTTTCCGCCTCTGCATCTCACAAATGCTGTCTGGAAAGCATTGTTCCGTGCGCCAGGCCCCAGTGGAAGTGGGCGCTTCTTGTCGATCATCTCATGTAGTCATCACAGCAGCCCACGAGGTGGAATTATCATGCCCGTTTCAGAGGCGCAGCATGTAGAAGCAAGGTGCCCCAGGTCAGGCACTGCCCTAGGGCAGAGATCAGGGCTTCCAGCCTGGAGTTCTGATGCTCAGCTCATGTGATTAAGGGAGGGAAAGCTTATAGCATGATGACATCTAGTACCAGAGATGTCTGAGGACTGTCATCGTCCCCGTCCTCACATACTCACCTCTCTGGGCACTTCAGAAGTAGGCAGTGGTTTCCAGACCCCAAACCTACTTCTCATTCATTCACTCATTCCGAAAGCCTTGGCCGAGCATCCATCGGTGCTGGGCCCTGTCCCCGTGATGTGACCTGGATATCTTGATAGGTGTGATTATCTGATGGATTATCTGATTTTCTGAGTCTGAATTCCCTTCCAGACTCAGCCTCCATGGGGCAGGGCCCAGGTTTGCCTAGTTCACAGCCCCACCCAGCACCGAGCACAGGGTAGGCAGCTGGAGGTATTTGATTCATGTATTGTATGAACTATGATGTTTTGTCCAACCGGAGTGAGGGTTGGGGGCTTGGGGATGAGAAGGAGAGGGTTGGAGAGAAGGGCAGGGCCTGATGGTGGAGAGCCCAGGTTTGAGGGAAGAAGACCTGAGTTGACTCTGGGAAGCATGGGGTATTACTGTAAGCTCCCTTCTTGAGGGGGCATCAGAGAGGGTGTGATAGAAGCCTGGAGACTGTTTCTAAGATCCAAGAGAGAAATGGTGGCCTGGCCCAGGTCAGTGGCTGATATGACAGAAACACCTAGAAGAGCCAGGTCTCAGGGTAGAGATGGCCGCTGGGATGGAGTCAGTGTGTGTGTTGGGCTCCTCCTGCTCCATGTGTCCCACCCAGGCCTCTGGAAACTAGCCATGATAGTACCTGTCTACACTTGGGGTTGAGGGAGGCTGCCCCATGGTGCCAGAGCAGAGCTGGAAGCCATTAGGGCCCAGCTGAGCCCTAGGCCAGAGCCCTAAGTGAAGGAAGAGGGGCCCACCTGGGCAGTCTCTGCTCTGGGACTGGAGAGGTTGGTGGGGGCTCTGCTCAGGAGGCTCTGCTCTCCAGGACCACCATGACATGCTGCTGGAGGTGGAGCGGGACAAGGCCATCACCGACAGAGTCATTCTCCTCCAGAAAGTCATCCGGGGCTTCAAAGACAGGTTTGTGTCTGGATGGGCTCTTCCCTGCCTCTGCCGGTGTGTGTGTGTGTGTGTGTGTGTGTGTGTGTGTGTGTGTGTGTGTGTGCAAGCATGCACATGTGTGCGTGTGGTTGGCTCACTGTGGACACTGGGAATAAACACCCATGTGCATACACAGAAACGTGCACACACGTGCAAGGCATACACACAGGATCACGTGAACATGGATGAACACTAAGACACACGGACCCATCAATATCCCGCATGCCCAGTAATACATGCCTGCGCACGTGGGCTTGTGAGACACACATGTGGATGCCATGAGGTTTGTAAATTACAAAGTGCGTCCCGTATTCCATGTAAAATACATGTAAATTACAAAGTGTGTCCTGTATTCCGTGTGAGGGGCATGTGTACAGTTGTGTCACCTCCCAGTTGGGTGGGGCTGACTCCGGAGTGTGATTCAGGCTCCACAAAAACCACACTTCCTGCCCTCCTTTTAGTTCATCTGGCCACTCCCCTTCTCTTCCCATCCACCCACCTGTCCAGCCATCGTTGGTCCTTTCCCATGGCTGTGCCCTCGTTTGTTTGAGCATCCAGGCCTTGGCTCACGGACTCACCCACATTGAGGTAGCCATCCTTCACTCCTCTTATTTCTATATTCAGGAGACACCTGTTGTTTGATATGTGACCCCTTGTCCTCCATGAGGTCAAAGATGACTGTCAGCCTGCAGCAGCGGCCTAGTGTGCGCAGGGGAACAGCATGGTATTGAGTCTCAGTTTCCTCATGTGTAAAATGAGGGAGTTAGACAGTCAGCAGTAAATGATGTTTACAGTGGTCCAGGGCTTCCCTGGTGGCTCAGACGATAAAGCGTCTGCCTACAATGTGGGAGACCTGGGTTCAATCCCTGGGTTGGGAAGATCTCCTGGAGNTACAAAGTGCGTCCCGTATTCCATGTAAAATACATGTAAATTACAAAGTGTGTCCTGTATTCCGTGTGAGGGGCATGTGTACAGTTGTGTCACCTCCCAGTTGGGTGGGGCTGACTCCGGAGTGTGATTCAGGCTCCACAAAAACCACACTTCCTGCCCTCCTTTTAGTTCATCTGGCCACTCCCCTTCTCTTCCCATCCACCCACCTGTCCAGCCATCGTTGGTCCTTTCCCATGGCTGTGCCCTCGTTTGTTTGAGCATCCAGGCCTTGGCTCACGGACTCACCCACATTGAGGTAGCCATCCTTCACTCCTCTTATTTCTATATTCAGGAGACACCTGTTGTTTGATATGTGACCCCTTGTCCTCCATGAGGTCAAAGATGACTGTCAGCCTGCAGCAGCGGCCTAGTGTGCGCAGGGGAACAGCATGGTATTGAGTCTCAGTTTCCTCATGTGTAAAATGAGGGAGTTAGACAGTCAGCAGTAAATGATGTTTACAGTGGTCCAGGGCTTCCCTGGTGGCTCAGACGATAAAGCGTCTGCCTACAATGTGGGAGACCTGGGTTCAATCCCTGGGTTGGGAAGATCTCCTGGAGAGGAAATGGCAACCCACTCCAGTATTCTTGCCTGGAAAATGCCATGGATGGAGGAGCCTGGTGGGCTACAGTCCAAGGGGTCACAAAGAGTCGGACACGACTGAGTGACTTCACTTTCACAGTGTTCCAAGTGTTTAATCCTTATTTCATTTACTATTTGTTGTTTAGTCACTAAGTCGTGTCCAGCTCTTTGTGACCCCATGGACTCTAGCCCACCAGACTCCTCTGTCCTTGGGATTTTCCAGGCACAAATGCTGGAGTGGGTTGCCATTTCCTTTTCCAGGGGGTCTTCCAGATCCAGGGATTGAACCCGGGTCTCCTACATGGCAGGCAGATTCTTGACCATCTGAGCTGCCAGGGAAGCCCTACATTTAGTCATGAATAACCTTCTGAATGCCTACCTTATTGAGTTTATGTGACAAGTTTGTGAAGCAGGCAGGACAGGTATTATTCTGTCCATTTTACAGATGAGGAAACTGAGGCACAAAGGGGGTAAATGCCTTTGCCTAAGGTCATCGAGCCAAGGAGACACAGAGCTGGGACTCAGCCCTGCTTTCCTGATTCCAAACCCCACCCAGACCCCTATAGACAGCCTCCTGCATCACGCTGCTGTTTCAGGTCCAACTTCCTGAAGCTGAAGAATGCCGCCACACTGATCCAGAGGCACTGGCGGGGCCACAACTGCAGGAGGAACTATGGGCTGGTGAGCCTCCCGAGGGAGCTGCTTGGTGACCCGAGAGGCCTTTGAACCTAGTTCCGTTGTCATAGCAACAGCACTTACCTGTTTGTGGGGCCTGGCTGGCCTCCCACCCGCCCCTGCCAGCCACTACCATTCCTCCAGCCCAAAGTCCATATCTGCTTCTTGTGGTTCTCCCCTGCTGGTCAGCAATGTTTCTGCTTTTCTTCTGGAATGTCCTGGTGGGTTGTGAGCCTCAGGTTATTGAACACCTTATAGGGGGCCTGGAATGGGTGTGTCGGGAAGGAACTGGGCTGCAGCCTGGACTTGGGGCTGGAGAGGCAGACAGGAAGGAGGCCTGCTCCTGGTCTGAGGCTGGTGTCCCTGGTGGGGAGACCCACCTCGGGGGAAGCCAAGCCCACTCCCTGGGGAACTTTGGTCTGAGTGGAACCAGCTGTGCCTTTAGGCTCGTGGGTTGGCGAGTGGAGCCAGGGCAGTGACCTCCATGGGCAGGGCTGGCCTGGCGTCGGGGCCGTGGTTCTGAGCTGGTGAGTGTCCTTGCAGATGCGGCTGGGCTTCCTGCGGCTGCAGGCCCTGCACCGCTCCCGCAAGCTGCTCGAGCGATACTGCCTGGCCCGCCGGCGCATCATCGGGTTCCAGGCCCGCTGCCGGGCCTACCTGGTGCGCAAGGCCTTCCGCCACCGCCTCTGGGCCGTGATCACCGTGCAGGCCTATGCCCGGGGCATGATCGCCCGCAGGCTGCACCGGCGCCTCAGGGCCGAGGTGAGGGGCCCAGTCCACAAGAACCCCTGGCTCTAGGTCCTCTGAGGGGTGCCGCTCCACCTCAGGCAGACCAATCATCCCGCGTGTGGCCTGAGCCTGTTGGGGGAGATGGTGGGGGAGGAGGGTAATGAAGGGCTCTCCCTCTGAAGGATGTACAAGGCTGGACCCTCATTTCCTTCCTCCCAGCCCGGGGTAGGGCAGGGGCCCTGTCCCTCTTGTGAGTCTTTGGGAGGCCAAGGTGAACCTGCTTTGGCTTTGGGATCAAAGGTGCTCAACCTGCTGTGGGACCTGGAGGATTTCTCGCATGCCTCAGTTTCCCTCTGCCAAATTATTTGGCAAAGTCATCCCCAGTCCTGGAACTCAAAGGAGGTGGGGTGGCGTCAAGCTGGCAGGGAGCACTGTGACAGCCACACACATGGTACGGTGCCCATCCTGCTGCCCGCCTCCCCCAGTACCTGCGGCGCCTGGAGGCTGAGAAGATGCGGCTGGCGGAGGAGGAGAAGCTCCGGAAGGAGATGAGTGCCAAGAAGGCCAAGGAGGAGGCCGAACGCAAACATCAGGTGAGCTGGGGATGAGTCGGCTCCTTGCACTTCCGTTCACTGGTTCAGTGGCTCTCAGCCAAACCGTCTGTTGATTCTCTGCCCACATGACCTTCCTTCATCTGTGTGCTGGGTGCCTGTTCTGTGCCAGGTTAGAAGGTTGTGGGTCCAGGCCCTCAGCTGGGAGATTTTGTTGTTCAGTCTCCAAGTCATGTCTGACTCTTCACGATCCCATGGACTGCAGCATGCCAGGCTGCCCTGTCCCTCACCATCTCTCGCAATTTGGCCAAGTTCATGTCCATTGAATTGATGATGCCATCCAACCATCTCATCCTCTGTTGCCTTCTTCTCCTGCCTTCAGTCTTTCCCATCCTCAGGGTCTTTTCCAGTGAATCAGCTGTTTCTATCAGGTAGCCGACATAGTGGGACTTCAGCTTTAGCATCAGTCCTTCCTATGAATATTCAGGATTGATTTCCTTTAGGATTAACTGGTTTGATCAACTTGCAGTCCAAGGAAGAGTCTTCTCCAGAACCACATCAATTTGTTGGCGTTTTGCCTTCTTTATTGTCCAGCTCTCACATCCGTACATGACTGCTGAAAAGACTATAGCTTTGACTCTATGGACCTTAGTTAGAAAAGCGATGTCTTTGCTTTTTAACACACTGTCTAGGTTTGTCATGGCTTTCTTGCCAAGAAGCAATTGTCTTCTACTTTCACAGCTGCAGTCACCATCTGCAGTGATTTTACAGCCCAAGAAGAGGAAATCTGTCACTGTCTCCACCTTTCCCCTTCTATTTGCCATGAAGTAATCGGACCGGATGCCATGCAATTAGTTTTTTTATATTGAGTTTTAAGCTGACTTTTTAAACTCTCTTCCTTCACCCTCATCATGAGGCTCTTTAGTTCCTCTTCACTTTCTGCCATTAGAGTGGTATCATCCATTTATCTGAGGTTGTTGGTATTTCTCCTGGCAATCTTGATTCCAGCTTGTAACTCATCTCACTTTGCATTTTGCGTGATGTGCTCTGTGTATAAATAAACAGAATGACAATAAGCAGCTTTGCCATACTCCTTTCTCAATCCTGAACCAGTCATTTATTCTACACAGGGTTCTAACTCTTGTTTCTTGACCTGTATACAGGTTTTTCAAGAGACAGGTAAGAGTCTGGTATTCCCATCTCTTCAAGAGTTTTCCACAGTTTGTTATGATCCACATAGTCAACGACTTTAGTGTAGTCAATGATCTGGAATTCCCTTGCTTTCTCTATGATCCAGCAAATGTTGGCAATTTGATCTCTGGTTCCTCTGCCTTTTCTAAATCCAGCTTGAACATCTAGACATTCTCGGTTCACATAATGCTGAAGCCTAGCTTGGAGGATTTTGAACATAACCTTACCATCATGGGAGATGAGTGAAACTGTCTGAGGGTTTGAACATTATTTAGCACTGCCCTTCTTGGGAACTGAGATGAGGACTGACCTTTTTCTAGTCCTGTGCCCACTGCTGAGTTTTCCAAATTTGCTGGCATATTGAGTGCAGCACTTTTAACAGCATTATCTTTTAGGATTTTAAATAGCTCTGCTGGAATTCCATCACTTCTACTAGCTTTATTTATACCATCGTGGTTATCTGGGTTGTTAAGATCTTTTCTGTACAGTTCTTCTGTGTATCCTTTCCACCTCTTCTCGATCTCTTCTGTTTCTATTGGGTCTCTACCGTTTCTGTCCTTTGTTGTGCCAATCTTGGATGAAATTTTCCTTTGCTATTTCCAGTTTTCTTGGAGATATCTTTAGTCTTACCCTTTCTGTTGTTGCCTCTGTTTCTTGGCATTGTTCGTTGCAGAAGGCCTTGTCTCTCCTTGCTGGTCTCTGGAGCTCTGCATTTAGCTAGATGTACCTTTCTCCTTCTCCCTTGATTTTTGTTTCTCTTCTTTCCTCAGCTATTTGTAAGCCTCCTTAGACAACCACTTTGCCTTTTTGCATTTCTTTTTCTTTGGAATGATTTTGTTTATTGCCTCTTGTACAGTATTACAGACCTCGGTCCATAGTTCTTTAAGCACTTCATTTACTAGATCTAATCCCTTGAATCTATTCATCACCTCCACTGTATGTTTATAAGGGATTTGATTTAAGTCATACCTGACTGGCCTAGTGGTATTCCCCACTTTCTTTAGTTTAAGAAAGAAAGTTAAGGTCCTCATTTAGCTATGAGGAGCTGATGATCTGAGCCACAGTCAGCTCCAGATATTGTTTTGCTGACTGTATAGAGTTTCTCCATCTTCAGCTACAAAGAATATAATCAATCTGATTTCACCGTTGACATTTGGTGATATCCATGTGTAAAGTCGTCTCCTGTATTGTTGAAAAAGGGTGTTTGCTGTTACTAGTGCAATCTCCTGGAAGAATTCTGTTAGCCTTTGCCCTGCTTCATTTTGTACTCCAAGGCCAAACTTGCCTGTTATCACAATATCTCTTGGCTTCTACTTTTGCATTCCAATCACCTATTGTGAATAGGACATCATTTCTTGGTATTAGTTCTAGGAGATCTTCTAGATCTTCATAGAACTGATCAACTTCAGCTTCTTTGGCATTGGTGTTTGGAGTATAGACTTGAATTACTGTGATGGCAAATAGTTTGCCTTGGAAACAAACCGAGATAATTCTGTCATTTTTAAGGCTGCACCCAAGTACTGCGTTTTGGACTCTTGTTAGTTATGAAGGGAACTCCATTTCTTCTATGGGATTCTTGCCCACAATATAGGTACAATGGTCATCTGAATTAAATTCACCCTTTCCCATCCGTTTGAGTTCACTGATTCCTAAGATGTCGATGTTTACCCTTGCCATCTCTTGCTTGACCGTGTCCAGTTTACAGATTTATGGACCTGACGTTCCAGGTTCCTGTGCAATGTTGCTCTTTACATAGCACTGGACTTTACTTTCGTCACCAGACACACCCAGGGCTGAGCATCGTCTCTGCGTTGGCCCAGCTGCTTCACTCTTTCTGGAGCTTTTAGTAGCTGTCCTCTGTTCTTCCCCAGGAGCGTATTGGACCTTCTGACCTAGGAGGCTTATCTTCCGGGTCATATCTTTTTGCTTTCTATACAGTTCATGAGGCTCTCACAGCGAGTGTACTGGAGTGGTTCTCCATTCCCTCCACCATCACGTTTTGTCAGAACTCTCTGCTTTGACCTGTCTGCCTTGAGTGGCTCATAGCTTCATTGAGTTACACAAGCCCCTTTGCCACAAGGCTATGATCTATGACGTGCCTGTTCTGTGCTGGGTCAGAAAGCTGTGGGTCCAGGCCCTCAGCTCGTAGATAACTCTGGATAAAAAGTTGCAGAGTCATATCTCTGACCAGGGATTGAACTTGGACCCTCAACAGTGAAAACACTGAGTCCTAATCATTGCACTGCCAAGGAATTCCCAAATACAAACTTGATTTTGAAGACTTGGTTGAGGAAAAAAAAAAAAGGGAATATAAAGTAGCTGAGATATTTTAAATATTAATTACATGCAGAGATAATACTGTTACCGAAAGGTATGTGTCGGGGGGTCTGGCTGCTTGCCGCTCAAAAGCCAATAAGCAGGCTAGATTAGTGGAAAGGAAAGTTTGCTTTATTTCAGAAGCTGGTAGCTGCAGGGGAGGGTGGCAGACATCTGTCCAAAGGCCGGCTCCCACCCACCCCACCTTCCCTGAACAAGCAGAGGGTGAGAGCTTTTATAGACAGAGTTGCGGGGAGGTTACATGCAGAAACAGCACAGTCATCTCTAACAGTCATCTTCAACTGGTCATCAGTGGTCTGATCAGCGTCATCTGGGTTGTTTTAGGTACAGTTAATCCTCAGCTCTGGGGTGCACTTGTTCCCATTTCTTTGCAGCCAGTTCTCAGAATTGTGGCGGCTCATGTCTAGGGTACAGTCTGGTCATCATATAGTCAACTTCTCCACTTGGTGTTCTGGCATCTATAAGACAGCTCACAGGATACGGCTCAGAATATTATCTATAGCCCTTAAGAAAAAGCTAAATGTCCTTGACTGTGCTTCAAGACGACACTGTTGTTACTAATCTCTTTAGACAGTTTTCCTTTGTTTCAGCATTTCTCACTTCTCTGATTAAACTTATTCTTTGACTAAAGTTTTCCACAGGCGAAAGATATGGTAGAGGTGGGGCAGGGATCAGAGAGTCCTGCTCTGTTTCAATACTTTGGGAATATTGGGTTAAATGAAGTACGTTATTAAAATCGATCTATTTTTTAAAAGAACTATTTTAAATGTAGCCACTGTATATGTTCTCATTTACTCGCCAAGTTGTGTCTGACTCTTTGCGACCCAGGGCGGATTGGATTATATTTCTATTGTACAGCACTGGTCTGGAGCCTCTGCCCAGTGGCTCTGGGATTTCTGGGTCGATGTGGTCCCTTTTGGCTGGGGAAGCCTGAGTGGGCTTCCTGGAGGAGGGGGTCCCAGTTGAGCCCTGAGGGCTGGTGGCATTTCTGTCTGGACTTGGTGTGGCATCTGTCTTCACTGGGCTATGAGAACTGAGTGTGTGTGGCCCTGGGTGGCGAGGCCAGAGGCTCAGGCCTTCACAGCTGTCCGGAGGGCCTCGTGGGTTTGGGACTCAGGCTCCTGTGGGCTCCCCATAGGGGGCTTGCTCTCTGATGCTGCATCACCCCCGCCTCATAGGAGCGCCTGGCCCAGCTGGCCCGCGAGGATGCGGAGCGGGAGCTCAAGGAGAAGGAGGAGGCTCGGAGGAAGAAGGAACTCCTGGAGCAGATGGAGAGGGCCCGCCACGAGCCCATCAATCACTCGGACATGGTGGACAAGATGTTTGGCTTCCTGGGGACTTCGGGTGGCCTGCCAGGCCAGGAGGGCCAGGCGCCTAGCGGCTTCGAGGTACTAGGCTGGGGAAGGAGCTGGGACAGGCCCTAGTGTGGTGGCCTTCCCTCCCCTTGTGCCACTTTGCGTTAAAGTCCACCTGGTCCCCTCTGAACGGAAGGCAGCAGTGATGATCTGGGACAGGGACCACAGGTCCCAGGCCCTGTCCAGCCACCAGCCTGCAATGTGACCTTGGGCCAGCCACTGTCCCCCTCCAAGGCCATTCACAAACTTTTATTCGTTTGTGTGTTGAGGACCTACCATGCGCTGGGCTCTGTCTTGGGAGTGAACTGGATGGACAGACCCGTATGCTCCTGGAGGAAGAGCTGGCCCCTCAGGGACCGGCTGGGGGCCCCTAGCTCAGCCCCAGGTCTGCCCCCATGGCAGGGAACCCGTCTCCTCCCTCCAGGACCTGGAGCGCGGGCGGAGGGAGATGGTGGAAGAGGACCTGGACGCAGCGCTGCCCCTGCCCGACGAGGACGAGGAAGATCTCTCCGAGTATAAATTCGCCAAGTTTGCTGCCACTTACTTCCAGGGCACGACCACGCACACCTACACCCGGCGGCCACTCAAGCAGCCACTGCTGTACCATGACGATGAGGGTGATCAGCTGGTGAGGGCTGGGACCCTCTGTGCAGACAGCATGGGTGTGGAGGGGCAGGGGTCCTGGTGTGCAGGGACCAGGGCTGGCTTCACCCGGCGCCCAGCCTGGGGCAGGTCACAGGGCAAGGCCTGGAGAACAGCAAGAGGCACCCAGCTCAATGGTCCTCCTCTGGATGAGAGGGGGTTGGGGTTCTCCGGCCTCTCTGTGGGTCATTGTGATGGCTTTGGTAACATCCTGTGCTCGGGCTTTCTGAATGGCATGGCCTTGCCCCCCAGGCGGCCCTGGCAGTCTGGATCACCATCCTTCGGTTCATGGGGGACCTCCCAGAGCCCAGGTACCACACGGCCATGAGTGACGGCAGCGAGAAGATTCCCGTGATGACCAAGATTTACGAGACCTTGGGCAAGAAGACCTACAAGAGGGAGCTGCAGGCCCTGCAGGGCGAGGGCGAGGTGAGTCCCGGGTGCCCGGTGGCCACTGTCCCACCCAGGCCATCCCCATCCTTAAGGTCTTCAGCAGAAGGACATACAAAAATTTGCCTCTGCTTTCCCCCCTCCGACCCTTGCCCTGCTCTGTCTACTCCTGAGAATGAATGTGTGAGCGTTGTATGGACTGTACAGTGCTGAGCACTGTTGAGGTCATGTGGCAGGGGCAGATCTTGAAACAGGCTTTGCAGTCAGAGACAGCTTCCATTTGGACTTGTTAGGGGGTGGTTTGTGGGTTACTGTACTTCTCAGAGTCTGTTTTGCCATCTGCCGCTTGACTGATAGTGGGTTGGAGGGGCAAGGTAAGGTATACGTTGTAAATGTTAGTGTGGGCTTGAGCTGATTCTGGCTACATTGTTAGCTGCTCTTGTCACTATTGATGGCCCAGTCACTTGACCTTGACCCTTGTTTTTCCTGCAGGCCCAGCTCCCTGATGGGCAAAAGAAGAGCAGTGTGAGGCACAAGCTGGTGCACTTGACCTTGAAAAAGAAGTCCAAACTGACAGAGGAGGTGAGAGCAGACCCTGCACAGCCTTGGTGGCCTAGACTGGGCTTGGGACCCACAGGGACAGGAATGGAGCCTGCCTGTCCTCAGGGGACCGGGGTGGCTGGCAGGACAGTGTTAGGGTAATCAGGCAGATGGGTTGCAGGGAAGAGGGCACTATGCTCAGTCTGGGGCTGGTCGGGGGGGTTTCCCGGAAGAGGGGTCATAGGAGCTGGGGAGGGCTGGAGAGGCCCTCCCCAGATGGTGGGAGGGAGGACCTTTCTTGCCAGGGCATGGACTCACTGCCTCTGATCCAGGGACTTTTTAACTGATGAAAACATTTCTGTGGGTTAAGAGTATCCTTGGGGCATTAACACTATTAGTTTGAATTCATTCATTTATGTTTTGGGTTTTCTGAGCACCGTCCTGGCCCCTTGCTCCAGGACTGTCCAGGCTGTGAGGGCCGACAGATACGAAGGCATTCATGGTACAGAGAGACTGGCTCCTCCAAGCCTCTGCTTTTGTGCGCATTGGCCCCCTGCTTAAAATTCTGCCTTCCTCTTCTGTGCATTGGGGTCACCTCCTCCAGGAAGCCTTCCCCAAGACAGGCTCAGGCTGCTCCTATGGGACCTCCTGAGCCTTGCCTTTGTCTTCCTCTTGTTCCCCATCAGACCCTCTGGTCCGGTCTGATAGCTTCGTAGTCCCAGATTTGAATCCCAACTCTGCTCGATAGCCAAGGCACGCAGAGAAGAAAAATGCCTGCTAGTGGGTTCCTAGGATGATGGCTTGAGATGCTGACTGTGGGTGCTTAGCAGACACGAGGCCCTCTGGAGCCCTTCCTGTCTGCAGGGGCATGGTCCCACTACTCACCCTCTCACCTGCTCCATGTCTCTGGGCACAGGGTGGGGCTGGCATTGTGGGCTGTGTAGAACCTGAGAAGAGAAGTCCATTTGAAAGAACCCAGGCCTGAGGCTGTTCGCATGGGGCCAGGGTGTTCATGAAGGTGATGGTGGTGCTTGGAAGGCGGGTAGACTCTGGCTGTCAGAGTGCCGTGCGGCCCATCTCAGAGAGCTAGGGATCCCATCAGGGGTCAGAGGAGCAGACCCTACCCTGCCTGGGGGGACCTCCCAGCAGGGAGCGCTGTCAGGGAGACTGCAGAGGAGCCTTGTTCTCAGAGGAGGTGGCACCAGGCCAGCGTCCCCCGGCTGTGTGGGCCAGGCGTCAACCCAGCGTCTGTCCTGCATGGGGCCTGCAGTACTGAGGAACCAGCTCTCTGGTCACTCCCAGGGTTCTGCTTTCCCAGGAGTGGGCAGACTCAGGCAAGTGGGAGAGCCCTGCTCGAGCCTCGGCCCTCCCCTGTGTCCCAGGTGACCAAGAGGCTGCACGACGGGGAGTCCACGGTGCAGGGCAACAGCATGCTGGAGGACCGGCCCACCTCCAACCTGGAGAAGCTGCACTTCATCATTGGCAACGGCATCCTGCGGCCAGCACTCCGGTCAGCGCCTGAGGCCCGGGGCTCAGGGAGGGGCAGCTGGCAGGGGGAGCCATCCCGTTCTTTCAGCCCCACAGGCTTTGGGTGGCAGAATCGTGGCTCCGTCACTTTCAGTTCAGTTCAGTCGCTCAGTCGTGTCTGACCCTTTGCGACCTCATAAACCGCAGCATGCCAGGCCTCTCTGTCCATCACCAACCCCTGGAGTCCACCCAAACCTNTGCTCCAGGACTGTCCAGGCTGTGAGGGCCGACAGATACGAAGGCATTCATGGTACAGAGAGACTGGCTCCTCCAAGCCTCTGCTTTTGTGCGCATTGGCCCCCTGCTTAAAATTCTGCCTTCCTCTTCTGTGCATTGGGGTCACCTCCTCCAGGAAGCCTTCCCCAAGACAGGCTCAGGCTGCTCCTATGGGACCTCCTGAGCCTTGCCTTTGTCTTCCTCTTGTTCCCCATCAGACCCTCTGGTCCGGTCTGATAGCTTCGTAGTCCCAGATTTGAATCCCAACTCTGCTCGATAGCCAAGGCACGCAGAGAAGAAAAATGCCTGCTAGTGGGTTCCTAGGATGATGGCTTGAGATGCTGACTGTGGGTGCTTAGCAGACACGAGGCCCTCTGGAGCCCTTCCTGTCTGCAGGGGCATGGTCCCACTACTCACCCTCTCACCTGCTCCATGTCTCTGGGCACAGGGTGGGGCTGGCATTGTGGGCTGTGTAGAACCTGAGAAGAGAAGTCCATTTGAAAGAACCCAGGCCTGAGGCTGTTCGCATGGGGCCAGGGTGTTCATGAAGGTGATGGTGGTGCTTGGAAGGCGGGTAGACTCTGGCTGTCAGAGTGCCGTGCGGCCCATCTCAGAGAGCTAGGGATCCCATCAGGGGTCAGAGGAGCAGACCCTACCCTGCCTGGGGGGACCTCCCAGCAGGGAGCGCTGTCAGGGAGACTGCAGAGGAGCCTTGTTCTCAGAGGAGGTGGCACCAGGCCAGCGTCCCCCGGCTGTGTGGGCCAGGCGTCAACCCAGCGTCTGTCCTGCATGGGGCCTGCAGTACTGAGGAACCAGCTCTCTGGTCACTCCCAGGGTTCTGCTTTCCCAGGAGTGGGCAGACTCAGGCAAGTGGGAGAGCCCTGCTCGAGCCTCGGCCCTCCCCTGTGTCCCAGGTGACCAAGAGGCTGCACGACGGGGAGTCCACGGTGCAGGGCAACAGCATGCTGGAGGACCGGCCCACCTCCAACCTGGAGAAGCTGCACTTCATCATTGGCAACGGCATCCTGCGGCCAGCACTCCGGTCAGCGCCTGAGGCCCGGGGCTCAGGGAGGGGCAGCTGGCAGGGGGAGCCATCCCGTTCTTTCAGCCCCACAGGCTTTGGGTGGCAGAATCGTGGCTCCGTCACTTTCAGTTCAGTTCAGTCGCTCAGTCGTGTCTGACCCTTTGCGACCTCATAAACCGCAGCATGCCAGGCCTCTCTGTCCATCACCAACCCCTGGAGTCCACCCAAACCTGTGTCCATTGTGTCGGTGATGCCATCCAACCATCTCATCCTCTGTCATCCCCTTCTCCTCCTGCCCTCAATCTTTCCCAGCATCAGGGTCTTTTCAAATAAGTCAGCACTCTGTATCAGGTGGCCAAAGTATTGGAATTCCAGCTTCAACATCAGTCCCTCCAATGAGCAGCCAGGATTAATCTCCTTTAGGATGGACTGGTTGGATCTCCTTGCAGTCCAATTTAGCAACTGATTAAGCCAAACAGGCCTGGGTTTAGCTCTGCTGGTAGTTGGTTGTGTAGTCTTGGTAGAGTGATTTTATCTTTGCAAGCTTCAGTTTCCTCCTCTGTTAAGACAGAATAATAATAGTACCTACCTTGTAGGCTTGTGGGCAGATAAAACTATGGAAATTGTGACCTAGGACCTCCATAGTGGGCACTCAGTAGATGGTAGCTGTTGGCTATTAGCATTATCTGATGTGTAACCCATCCCTGCCGGCACCTTCAGTGCACCCTGGCCAGGCCTGTGGTCAGGGTTACTGTGGTCAGAAGGCATCCAGCGGATGCCTCCTTCCCCACCCAGGCCCAGGAGAGGGGTCCCTGGGGTGTTGCGGAGGAGCTGGGATGGTCTGTGACTTTTCAGGAGCAATTAAGGAATCAACTCAGCTGCATCAGTGGCGAGAAAACACAGTTTCTCTGAGAACTCCCTCTGCACAAGATGTCTAGTTAGGACAGCTGACCATGGACTCATGTGTGTTGGCTGGGAGAACAGCAGGATGGGTTGGGTGGGGAGGTCAAGTATCGTTTTACCAATAGGAGATAGGAGGTCTAGAGAAGGGAAGAGGTTTGCCCAGGGGTCACTGGCCTCTCTTTCCTTGCTCCTTGAGGCCAGTTATTACCTTGCTCACCAGAGATGTAGCACTTGGGGGCTGTCAGCCTCTAGGGAGAAAAGGTAATTGCGCAAGGTATGTTTAAGGGTCAAGAATTTACCTCCTAATTAATCTCATCATCAGACCTTAAGTGGTGCTTCTAAATAACACAGTGCCAGGAGCCCTGGACTGAGTCAGAGGCCTAGGTGCCAACTCCCTGAGGGTCCACGACTAATCCCTCCCTTCTCTCGACCTCCCTATCCCTGCTCAGAAAGTGAACAGGGTCAGGGCTTCCAGCTACTGGTCTGTGACAAGATGGGGAAAATAAGGATGTTTCTAAGTTTGATTTATTTAAAACACGGTTCTTTGTTCTGAGGTTTTGCCGTTCCTGCTTTTTGGATATTAAAATTACCTTTGTTTTATAAAATGACTGAGTGTGGCCAGGTGCTGTGCATTTGGTGAGCTTTAAATGTCCTTATTGGTCATGATAAGTTGATGACAATTAAGTTATAAGCTATTCAACTTAGTAAGTTAGCAACTTCCAGGATTTATTTTGAAGTTGTTTTGGTCTGTGAGCTCTCAAAATTGGGGAGCCACTGAATTAGAAACTTGCCCTTCTAAGAGAGAAGAACAGCAGCGAGTGCCCCCTGGTGGTTACTGCAACATGGTGGGGCCAGCCTTTGGCCCTGAATGGACAGGCAGCATCTTAAGGCTGCAGCTAGGCTGGCATCTTTGGGGCTTTACTGTGCTGGGCATCGTGCCAGGGGCTGTATAAGCCTTGGCTCATTTTACTTCACAACAATCTTATAAGCAGGGTGCTATCCCTGCTTATAAGGGATATAAGGGTGCTTATAAGGGTGCTATCCCTTCCCTTTAAAATGAAAACAACACAAAACAAAAATCTACCTTCATTGATTTTGTCTGACTACAAAAGTAACACGTGCATGCTCACTCGCTCAGTCGTGTCCGACTCTCTGTGACCCTCATGGACTGCCAGTCCGCCAGGCTCCTCTGCCCATGGAATTTTCCAGGCAAGAATACTGGGATGGGTTGCCATTTCCTCCTTCAGGGGATCTTCCTGAAGGGAAGAATACATGGGATCAAAAGTAATACATGGCCACTTAAATATTCAAACATAAGGAAATATATCAAGAGAACATCCAAGTCCCTACTCATTTCCTCCCCCAGAGAAACTCCCCAGATGTTTTTCCCATTTCCTGCTCCGCCGGATTCCATTAGTGGAAGTTGTACCTGCTGCTGGGACTGTGGGTCGGGCTCAGAGGTGAACTCACCTGCCCAGGCCACGCAGCTTGGTGAGGGGTGAGGGAGGGATGGAGCCTGTGCCTCCCATCAGAATGGTCACTACCATGGCCCCGTGCCCAGAGCAGGGTGTGCACCACCCTGTGGATCAGGGGCCCTGGACTCTGGATTGGAGTCAGGTAGGAACGTGCTTCACGTCTGATGAGCTTGTCTCCTCCAAAGCCAGACCCTCCCCGGAGCCCTGGGCTCAGCCTTCCCCACCAGGTCCCACTGACCACCGTCCTCCTGGGTCATGCCTGGCAAGTGAGGGAGTAGGCATCTTACCTGCTGCTGGGATGGAGGGTGGGCTTTCCCTCTGAAACAGTCTGTCTCCCTTCCTTGTACCCCACTCTGCTTAGGGATGAGATTTACTGCCAGATCAGCAAGCAGCTCACTCATAACCCTTCCAAGAGCAGCTACGCCCGGGGCTGGATCCTCGTGTCTCTCTGCGTGGGCTGCTTCGCCCCCTCTGAGAAGTTCGTTAAGGTAGGGGAGGCTTTTGGCCTCCAGGGATGGGCAGAGGAACTGGGCTCGGCCTCTGGTGTCAAGGAGCAGAGCACGGAGAAGCACCTCAGAGGATGAGGGGCCTGGCAGTGAGGTCCTGCCCAGGTCATCTCCTCCCAGACCTCCTGGCCTCTGCGGGGCCCATCTTCCTGGCCCTCCTCGTAGGCATCCACCACTTCCCTTCTGACTCCCCTGGCCCCACTTGATTTATGCAGACGCTGAGCTTGACAGCAGTATCTCCTGGGCCTTCCACATGCTGGTCTGAAGCACTTCAGTTCATCTCAGGCTCTTTTGTGACCCTGGGTGCCAGGCTCCGGGTGCTGGGGACACAGAGGCAGGGCAGCTGACGGCTGGATCAGCCCAGCTGGTCAGCACTGTGAGGAGCGGAGGGGTCAGGGAGGTGGACCCTGGAGGAAGAGGAGCAGTTAAGCTGAGTGCAGGGCAGGGGTGGTGTGGGGGTGAGGCCGGAGGCATGGCTAAGACTAGAAAGGCCTGGATTGTGGCGACCTTTTTGCCAGCGTGAGGCATGTGGACTTGATCTAGAGAGCTTTGAGAAGCTCTGGGAAGCTGAGGAGGGGCGTGGATGGAGGTGTCCCCAGAAGCAGGTTGTGGGTGGAGGAACCAGAGGCAGGAGACCTGGGAAAGTTGCTCTGATAGTCCAGGTGTTCCTGACCTGGGTCCATGAACCTTTTAATCAATAGAATTTGGTAAGAGGCCAGATGTGAAATTCAGGCAAGACTTTACTGAGGCTGGTGCTGCGGTACAAGGGAGCAAGAACCAGAAATGGGTGCCGCTCCTTGCTCCCTGGCTCCTTAAATGAGGTGCGGGTGGGGACGGATTGGCGGGTCAGATGACAGGTTGTCTGCCCACCCGCGTGGCGGTGGCGCTGTGTGCCGGGTTAATGGAGAAGTGAACCCTGCCTCTGCTCCCAGCAGCTCAGAAACGGCAGTTGGTTTGTGGCCTTTTTGTATCTTGTTGTTCATAATTGTTCCCACTGCACCTGTGCAGTTCTTTTCAGTCCTTTTTTGTTTCTTTGTATTTTCTTGCTCAAGGAAATATTTGTCTAGGTGCAAGCACTCTGGCAAAGGGTCCCAGGTCCCAGCTCATCAGCCTGTCTCACAGGTGGGGGGAGGCCAAGGGAGGCTGGAGTGGGGTCCCCTGAGCTGGTCCTCTGTCTGTAGTACCTGCGGAACTTCATCCATGGGGGACCCCCTGGCTACGCCCCGTACTGTGAGGAGCGACTCAGGAGGACCTTTGTCAACGGGACACGGACACAGCCGCCCAGCTGGCTGGAGCTGCAGGTGCGGCCCCATGGCGTGTGTGCTTGTGTGTGTGCGCGCTTGTGTCACCGTACACTCCAGTGCCCTGGAAACATTCCCTGCTTTGGGATTCTGTGGTCTTTCAAGCACGCACCCTCAAGTTCTGGAGTCTCAAGCCCCTGGAACAGGAAAGCCCCCAGTGGGCAATGACTCCATCTGCTGGCTTTATAGTCAGCGTGACTTGGGGGTGTTCCTCTGGGCCTCAGTGGCTTCATCTGCAGCATGGCAATGCAAATGCCACTTCACAGGGTCTTGTGATGGTTACATGACAGGAAGACAGGCGTCCCTGGCACCTGGCAAAGCCTGACCACCCCGCCAGCCCTACTGCCCCAGCTCAGGGACCCTGCAGGTCCTCTCAGGGTGGGGAGCACAGCAGAGCTCCCTGGGCACCTGTGACCAGGAACAGGCAATGTGCTGTGGGACGTTTAGGTCTGAGGGCTCCATCTCTAGAGGGAGCTGGGAACCCCGAGGGAGTGAGATGTTCCGAAGTGAAAGGATTCCCACAAAGCCTCCTGGGTCACTTTCAGGCCACCAAGTCCAAGAAGCCCATCATGTTGCCTGTGACATTCATGGACGGGACCACCAAGACGCTGCTGACGGACTCGGCGACCACGGCCAAGGAGCTCTGCAATGCGCTGGCCGACAAGATCTCGCTCAAGGACCGCTTCGGGTTCTCCCTCTACATCGCCCTGTTTGACAAGGTGAGGCCAGCCCGGAAGCCCCGCCTCCCGGCACCGCCAGGGCCGCCCACCAGCTCCCACCCCAGTGCTGCCACCTACCGGCTCGGGCGCCCTTGCACAGTTACTGACTGTCCAGGGCCTCAGTTACCTCCTCCGTAAACCAGTGGGAATCCTGGCCCTGCCCCAGCTCCTTAGGGTCATGGAAGGATCCTAAGCACCTAAAGAGAAACCCAACCACACAATGGAGATTGAAGCCCTGGGCTCGCGGCACGCATATGTGCCCAGGTGGATCCAACCCTCTGCTGATGATAGAGAAAGAGCATGGTGGAGAGAGAGCCACTGGCTCTGAGATCCAGTTTACCTGTTTGCAAATGGACATATGATTCCTTATCAGGAATGGTAGTTTCTTTGCACTTGTTTCGGACCACCTAGACCTAGAGTGTGTGCCTCCTGGGGCCATATGGGCCTGGAGCCTTCTCTGCTGAGCCGGGCCTTGTTGTTGGTTCATCGCTGTCATGACTGACTCTGTGCGACCCCGTGGACTGTGACCCACCAGGCTGCCCTGTCCATGGGATTTGCCAAGGCAAGAATACTAGAGTGGGTTGCATTTCCTTTTCTGGGGAATCTGCCATTTCCTTCTCCAGGGGATCTTCCTGACCCAGGGATCGAACCTGCATCCCTTGTGTCTCCTGCATTGGCAGGTGGATTCTTTACCACTGAGCCACCAGAGAAGCTGAGCTGGGTCTGGATGTGGGTAACTTTTGCCTGCACACCCAGGATCATCCCAGGCTGCAGAGATGCCCCCCACCCCCAACCCTAGCAGGTCCAGTGATAGCAACATGTTTTCTGATGCCATTTCTCTCACCAACAGACACCTTCTGCGTCTTCAGTGACCATGTGCCCATCAGAGTTTCACAAAAAGTTTCCAATGGCACCACACTCCAGTACTGTTGTCTGGAAAATCCCATGGATGGAGGAGCCTGGTGGGCTGCCGTCTATGGGGTTGCACAGAGTCGGACACGACTGAAGCGACTTAGCAGCAGCAGCAGGAAATAGGAATCCCTTGATTGCTATGCCAGCTCAGCGCCCGTGGTGGGATCCAGGGGTTCCCCTCTGCTGGTCTGCCTCCTGGGTGACCTGGGCAGACCCCTCCTTGCCCTGAGCTTTGGTTTTCCATCTGAACCAGAACAGCTGGTGCAGTTGATGTCTCCTTGCAGTCCTTCCCTGTCTGCTCACCCTTCTGCTGGGTGACCTCTAATCCTCTGCCCGCAGGTGTCCTCCCTGGGCAGTGGCAGCGACCACGTCATGGATGCTATCTCCCAGTGTGAACAGTATGCCAAGGAGCAGGGCGCCCAGGAGCGCAACGCCCCATGGAGGCTCTTCTTCCGCAAGGAGGTCTTCACGCCCTGGCACAACCCCTCAGAAGACAATGTGGCCACTAACCTCATCTACCAGCAGGTGGTCCGAGGGGTCAAGTTCGGGGAGTACAGGTGTGAGAAGGTAGGTGAGAGCTAATTTTCTGGCTGAGCTTGCTTGGTTCTTAGTTGCCTGTTTGCTGAATTTGGCTGAGCGTTGCTATCCCTGACTCACCATCAGTGAATGGGAAGGTTAGCCACATGGAGGCAGGGTGTCATCTAGGCTCCTCTTAGATTTAACACCAACCCGTAGGCCGGGAAAGATTGAAGACAAGAGGAGAAGGGGGCGACAGAGGATGAGATGGTTAGATGGCATCACTGATTCAACGGACATGAGTTTGAGCAAACTCCGGGAGATAGTGACGGACAGGGAAGCCTGGCAGGCTACAGTCCACAGGGTCAGACATGACTGAAGTGACTGAGCATGGCACAGTGGAGCGAGGGCTTTGAAGAATAGCCTGAATCCTGCCTGTGGGAGGTGTTCCTGCCCTGCTGTAGTGACTGCGTGGCACAGAGTACATGCTTCACAACTTGCTGTATTGTTCTTTTTTAAAAAAATCTCTATCAAATCATTTTATTTATTTATTTATATTGGAGTATATTTGATTTACAATGTTGTGTTAAATTCAGGTTTACAGCAAAGTGATTTAGTTATACATGAGCACATATTCATTCTTCTTTCGATTCTTTCCCCATATAGCTTATTGCAGAGTATTGATAGAATTCCCTGTGCTATATAGTAGACCCTTATTGATTATCTACTTTATTAATACACGAAGTAGTGTATATATGTTAATCCCAACCTCCAAATTTATCCCACACTCTTTTCCTCTTTGGTAACCCTAAATTTGTTTTTGAAGTCAGTGGGTCTGTTTCTGTTTTGTAAATAAGTTCATTTGTATAATTTTTCTTAGATTCCACATATAAGAGATATTATATGATATTTGTCTTTCATTGACTTACTTTACTTAGTATGATAATCTCTTGGTCCATCCATGTTGCTACAAATGGCATTATTTCATTCTTTTTAATGGTTGAGTAATCTATTGTGGGGCTTTCCAGATGGCTCAGTGGTAAAGAATCCACCTGCCAAGCAGGAAACATGTGTTTGATTCCTGGTTTGGGAAGATCCCCTGAAGAAAGAAATGACAATCCACTCCAGTATTCTTGCCTGGGAAATCCCATGGACAGAGGATCCTGGTGGGCTATAGTCCATGGGGTTGCAAGGGTCGGACACAACTTAGCAACTAAACAATATTCTTTTGTGCTTCCCTGGTGGCTCAGAGGTTAAAGCGTTTGCCAGCAATGCGGGAGACCTGGGTTCGATCCCCGGGTCGGGAAGATTCCCCTGGAGAAGGAAATGGCAACCCACTCCAGTATTCTTGCCTGGAGAATCCCATGGATGGAGGTGGGCTGCAGTCCATGGGGTCGCAAAGAGTCGGACATGACTGAGCGACTTCACATTTACATTCACACACACACATATATATATATATATATATGCATGACATATTCTTGGGCTTCTCTGGTGGCTCAGATGGTAAAGAATCTGCCTGCAGTGTGGGAGACCTGAGTTCGATCCCTGGGTTGGGAAGATCCCCGGGAAAAGGGAATGGCTACCCACTCCAGTATTCTTGCCTGAAGAATTCCATGGACAGAGGAGCCTGGCTGGCTACAGTCCATGGGGTTGTAGAGAGTCAGACATGCCTGAGTGACTAACACTTTCAGGACATATTCTTTATCCATTTCTCTGTTGATGGACATTTAGGTTGCTTCCATGTCTCGGCTACTATAAACAATGCTGCAGTGAACACTGGGGCACATATATCTTTCCTAAGTATGATTTTCTCTGGATATATGCCCAGGAGTGAGAGTGTTAGATCACATGGTAGTTCTATTTTTAGTTTTTAAAAGACCTGTCATACTCTTTCCATAGTGTGCTGTGCTTAGTTGTTCAGTAGCTATGCCAAATTTACATTCCCAGCAGCAGTGTAGTAGGGTTCCCTTTTCTCCATATCCTTGCCAGCATTTATTATTTGTAGACTTTTTGAGTATTGCCTTTCTGATTGGGTGTGAGGTAATACTTCATTGTAGTTTTAATTTGCATTTCTCTGATATAATTAGTGATATTGACCATCTTTCATGTGCTTTTTGACCATCTGTGTGTCTTTGGAGAAATGGTCTATTTAGATCGTCTGCCCATTTTTTGATTAGGTTGTTTGTTTGCTACTGAGTTGCGTGAGTTGTTTATACATATTGGAGATTAATTCCTTGTTGGTTGCATTGTTTGCAAAGATTTTCCCCCATTCTCTGTTATCTTTTTGTTTTGTTGGTGATTTCCTTTGCTGTGCAAAAGCATTTGAGTTTCCTACGTGTTTCTTTTTGTTTTTATTTTCACTACTCTAGGAGATGGATTGGAAAAGATATTGCTGCAATTTATGTCACAGAATGTTCTGCCTATCTTTCCTCCAAGAGTTTTATAGCATCCATTCTTACATTTAGGTCTTTAATCCATTTTGAGCTTATATTTGTTTATGGTATTAGAGAATGTTCTAATTTCACTCTTTTACACGGAGCTGTCCAGCCACCCTGTATTGAAGAGACTGTCTTTTTTCCATTGTATAGTTTTGCCTCCTTTGTCATACATTAGTTGACCATAGGTGCCTGGGTTTATTTATGGACTTTCTAGCATGTTCCATTGATCTATATTTCTACTTGTGTCCCAGTGCTATACTGTTTTGACTGTAGCTTTGTAGTAAATAGTCTTAAGTCAGATAGCCTGATTCCTCCAGCTCCATTTTATTTTTTCTCAAGATTACTTTGGCTATTCTGGTTCTTTTGTGTCTCTATACAGACTTTAAAGGTTTTTATTTTAGTTCTGTGAAAAATGCCATTGGTGATTTGAAAGGGATTGCATTGAATCCATAGATTGCCTTGGACAGTATAGACATTTTGACAATATTGATTCTTCTAATCTAAGAACATGGTATATCTTTCCATCTGTTTTTGTCACCTTCAGTTTCTTTTATCAACATCTTACAGTTTTCAGAGTACAGGGTTTTTGCCTCCTTACAAAGGTATTTTATTGTTTTTGATGTGATGGTATGTGGGATTGTTTCCTTAATTTCCCATTCTGATTTTTGTTGTTAGTGTATAGAAATGCAAGATATTTCTGCATATTAATTTTGTAGCCTGAAACTTTACCAGGTTCATTCATGAGTGCTAGTAGTTTTCTGGGAGCATCTTTAGGATTCTCCATGTACAGTAGGTCCCCTGCATTTGAACGAGTTTTGTTCTGAGAGTGCTTCCATGAGTCTAATTTGTTTATAACTGTCAGACAACAGTTATCCTAGGTATCCAACTAACACAATCAGCTATATAGCACTGTACTATAATAGTCTTATAGTACTTTTCACACAAACAATACATAAAAGACAACAAAATAAAACATTTCTAGTCTGGCATGTAGTACCTTCAAAGTACAGTACAACAGCTGGCCGGAGAGGCTGGCATTGAGTAAATGGGCGAGAAGGTTACTGCCTGCAGGAGGGGGAGGAGGTGGGAGATGGTGGAGCCGAAGGACACCAGCACTAGGAGATGGAGGGCAAGCCGCAATCCCACTCACGTCTGACACTGACGGCACAGGTTCTGGCTCCTTGCTGGATTCAATTCTATCTACCCTCTTGAAAAAATGATCCAGTGATGTCTGGGTAGAAGCTCTTTTTTTCCTCATCATCATGACACAGTGGCCCTGGATGGCATTCTAAACAGCAGCTGCAAGCTTCGTGCACTGTTCTGCACTTAGGTTCTGTGCCTCAAAACTGATAGTGCCTCCTCAAATCCGGAAGATCTTGCCATTCCCTGTGTTGTGAGTGTTTTGAGTCTGTTTGGTTACTTCTTCCTCTTGTCTCTCTCTGTCCTTCGTCTGGGCCTCCAGTTCCATCAGGTCTTCATTAGTAACCTCCTTGTATTGCATAGCAAGGAGTTCAACAAAGTCATCCTCTTGCGGATCTGGCTTGAAATGGATAATGTACTACTGTACGCTGTACGGTACTGTGCAGTAAAGTACACAGAAGCACAGCCACTTGGAGAGGGTGCACACACGTGACAATATATGCCAGATACATGAACTGACTTATGTGCCTGGACACGCAAACACATTTACACCTTTGAAAGTTCACAACCTGAAGGTTCGTATGTAGGGCACTTACTGTGTAGTATCGCACCATATGCAAACAGTGACTATTTTACTTCTTTTTCAATTTGGATTCCTTTTATTTCTGTTTCTTCTCTGATTGACATGGCTACAACTTCCAAAACTACATGGAATAAAAGGGGCAAGAGTGGACATCCTTCTCTTGTTTTTGGTCTTAAAGGAAATACTTTCAGTTTTTCATCATGGTGAAGGATGTTAGATGTGGTTTTGTCATATATGGCCTTTGTTATGTTGAGTTAGTTTCTATGCCCACTTTCTGGAGGTTTTTTTTTTTTTTTTTTTATCACATATGGCTGTTGAATTCTGTCAAAAGCTTTTCCTGCTTGTATGAGGTTGATCATATTGTTTTTATTCTTCAGTTTTCTGCATGTGTTAGGTTGATCATGCTGATTTGCCAATATTGAAGAATTTTTGCATCCCTGGGATAAATCTCACTTGATCATGGTGTATGATCCTTTTACTGTAGTGCTGCATTTGGTTTGCTTGTATTTTGTTGAGGGGTTTTCTGTCTGTGTTCATCAGCGATTTTCTTTTTCTTGGTGATATCTTTGTCTGGTTTTGGTATCAGGGTAATGGTGGCCTCATAGAATGAGTTTGGAAGTGTTTCCTCTGCAATTTTTGGAAACAGTTTCAGAAATATAGATGTTAATCCTTCTCCAAATGTTGGATGGAATTAGTCTGTGAAGGCATCTGGTTCTGGATTTTTTGTTTGTTTGAAGTTTTTAAATCACAGTTTCAGTATCAGTACTTGTGATTGGTCTGTTTGTATTTTCTATTTCTTCTAGGTTCAGTTCTGGAAGATTGTACATCTCTAAGAATTTGTCCATTTCCTCCAGATTGTCCATTTTATTGGCATATAGTTGCTTGTAGTGGTCTCAAAATCCTTTGTATTTCTGTGGTATTGTCATTTCTCCTTTTTTTATTTCCAGTTTTATTGATTTGCCCCCTCTCCCTTTTTTTCTAGATGAGTCTGGCTAAAGGTTTATCAGTCTTATCTTTTTGAAGAAGCAGCTTTTGGTTTCATTGATCTTTGGGATTATTTTCTTTGTCTCTATTTCATTTATTTCTGCTCTGATCTTTATGATTTTCTCCCTTCTACTAACGTTGGGCTCTGTTTGTTCTTTCTCTAGTTGCTTTTGGTGTAATGTTAGATTGTTTATTTGAGATTTTTCTTTTTATGTGATGTAAGATTGTATTGTATGAACTTCCCTCTTGAACAGTTTTGCTGCATTCCACAGGTTTTAGATTAGCATGTTTTTGTTTTCATTTGTCTCTAGGAATTTTTTGATATTCCCTTTGATTTCTCCATTGATTATTTAGTAGTATATTGTTTATCCTCCATGTGTTTGTGTGTGTGTGTTTTTTTTTACATTGTTTTTTTCTTGTTGCTGATTTCTAATTTCATAGCTTTAAATGGCAACCCACTCCAGTGTTCTTGCCTGGAGAATCCCAGGGACGGGGGAGCCTGTTGGGCTGCCATCTATGGGGTCGCACAGTCGGACACGACTGGAGCGACTTAGCAGCAGCAGCAGCAGCAGGTGGTGACAGTGGTAAAGAACCTGTCTGCCAATGCAGGAGATGTAAGAGACACTGGTTCAGTCTCTGTGTTGAGAAGATCCCCTGGAGGAGAGCATGGCAACCCATTCCAGTATTCTTGCCTGAATAATCCCGTGGGCAGAGGAGCTTGGCAGGCTATAGCCCATAGTGTCGCAAAGAGTTGGGCACAAATGAAGTGACTTAGCACTTACGCATGTTCTTACTGCCATTTTGTTAACTGTTTTGGGATTGCTTTTGTAGTTCTTGCTTCTTCTCTTTTTCTGTTCTCTCCTCTTGTGATTTGATGACTATATTTAGTGTTGTGTTTGGATTCCTTTTTTTTTTGCGTGTGTATCTATTGTAGATTTTTGGTTTGTGGTTGCCATGAAGTTTCAATATAGCAGTCTACATGTATCCACGATTGTTTTAAGTTGCTGGTCGCTTCATTTCAAATGCATTTCTGATATCCTGCATTTGCACCCTCTTCTCACAATTGCTGGGTTTGATACCATCTTTGTGTGTAAATGATTTCCTACCTTTACTGTATGTTTGCTTTTACCAGTGAGCATTCCCATTCATTATTTTCTTGTTTCCAGTTGTAGACTTTTCTGTCTAGAGGTTTCTTTAGCATTTGTTGCAAAGTTAGTCTGGTGGTGCTGCATTCTCCTAGCTTCTACTTGTCTGTAAAGTTTTTGATTTTTCCATTGAATCTGAATGAGAGCCTTGTTGGGTATTCTTGTTTGTAGGTTTTTTCCATTTCATCACTTTAAATATATTTTGCCTGTCCCTTCTGGCCTGCAGAGTTTCTGCTGAAAAATCAGCTGATAACATTACGAGTATTCCTAAGCTGTTTTCCCTTGTTGCTTTTAATATTATCTTTTTGTCTTCAATTTTTGTCAGTATATTAATATGTATAAGCATGTTCTTCCTTGAATTTATCCTGCATGGGATTTTTTGCTTCCTGGCCTTGGGTGGCTGTTTCCTTTCCAGTATTTGGGAAGTTTCCACCTGTTATCTCTTCAAACATATTCTCAGCCCTTTCTCTCCCTCTTCTTCCTCTGTGACCTGTATAATGTGAATGTTAGTATGTTTAATGTTTTCTTAGAGGTCTCTTAAACTGTCCTCATTTTTTTTTTCTTTATTCTTTCTGTGATTTTCAGTGATTTTCACCTTTATGTCTCCTGGCTCACTTATCCTTTCTTCTGCTTCATTCTATTTTTCCTCCTAGTGTATTTTTCATTTGAGTTATTGTCATCTCTAATTTTCCTTAAGTTTTCTAGCTCTTTGTTGAACATTTATTTTATCTTCTCAGTCTGTGCCTTCATTCTTTTTCTGAGATCTTCGATCATCTTTACCATCATTACTCTGAATTCTTTTTTAGGTAGGTTGTCTGTCTCCCCTTCACTTAGTTGTTCTTCTGCATTTTATCTTGCTCCTTCATCTGGAACACATTCTTCTGCTGTCTCAATTTGTCTTTCTGTGTTTGCAGTCCCACAGGCTGCAGGATTATAGTTCCTCTTGCTTTTGGTGTCTGCCCTCTAGTGGACAGGGCTAGTCTAAGAGGCTTGTGCAGGCCTCCTGGTGTGAAGGACTGGTGCCTGCTCACTGGTGGCTAGAGCTGGATCTTGTCCCTCTGGTGGGCAAGGCTGTGTCAAGGGTGTATTTAAGAGATGGCTGTGGGCTCAGGAAGACTTTAAGCTGCTGTCTGCTGATGGGATGGGCTGTGTTCCTATCCTTTTGGTTGTTTGGCCTGGTGCATCACAGCATTGGCGCCTTCGGCTGTTGAGTGGGGCCACACATTGATGTCAAAATTGTGGCCTCCAAGACAACTCTATGCCAAAGAATACCCAGTCCCTCCCCTACAAGTGTACTTGTCCTCACAGTGAGCCATGGTTGTCCCCCCTACCTCCCCAGGAGACCTTCCAAGACCTGCAGGCTCCTCTGGAGCTGCTGCTTTGCCCTGGGTCCAAGTGGATGTGAAACCTTGTTTGCACTTTCTGAGACTGGAGTCTCCCAGTCCTGTAAAATTCCTGCAGTTAAGCCCACGTGGCCTTCAAAACCAAATGCTCTGGGAGCTCCTCTCCCTTGGTCAGACCTCCACACTGGGGAGCCTGACATGAGACTCAGAACTCTCATTCCTGCGGAAAAGCTTCTGCAATGTAATTATTTTCCAGTTTGTGGTTGCCCACCCAGGATATATGGGATTTGATTTTATGGGGAATGCACCCTTCCCACTGTCTCATTGTGGCTTCTTCTTTGTCTTTGGAAGTAGGTAGTATCTTTTCTGGTAGGTTCCAGTCCTTTTCTGTTGATGATTTTCCAGCAGTTAGTTGTGGTGTTGGTATTTTCACGAGAGAGGGTGAGCTCTGGTCCTTTCAGTCTACCATCTTATTCTGTGCCTCTTGCTGTATTGTTCTGAATTACTCTAGAAACTTCTCTAAAGGAGTAAGAGATACGCTTATTTAGACCAGAGTTTGCAAACATGTATCCTTTTATCTCTGAGGACAGGATTGCCGTGGGTGCTTTGTTTTTGATGGTTTTATGACATTTATGGTTCTGCTGGTGATTAGATGGAGGAATGAGGATGGAAATGAAGGGAAGTGTTGGCGGCAGAGGCAGCGATGGTGGAGGTGATGGAAAGGGTAGTGATGATGATGGTGGTGAGGATGGCGGTGGGGATAATAATGGTGGTTTTGGTGCTGGTGAACTGATATTCAAGTAGAATATATTAGTATAACCGTATCAGTTGCTAAAATTTTGAGATACTGTAAGCTGGTTGGAAAACTACTGTCTTCAAGGTGCCTAAGAGTCTTTCTCTATTGCTCCTGCTTCCAGAGCCCAAGGGAGCCCCAGGCAGGCATCTCTGGGGCTGCCATGCACCGGGCTTAGGCAGAAAAGGGGCAGATGCTTAGTGCCCACCTGGTACTCCGCAGCCTCTGCTGTGTAGCCCAGTGGTTGCTCAGTACCTTGACTATCCCCAGGTAGTGTCGTGGTGGTGACGGAGGTAGTCATGGTAATACATCCACCCACCTGACAGTCTCATACCCAGGCCTCCTATTCTCCAGGGCAGGCCCTTCTCACCAGGCTGAGAATGTAGTGGCTGACCCAGTACCGATGGGCTGGCTGGTCCCTCTGGGTGAGCTCATGTGCCCTTGGGGATGGTGCTGAGAGGGGGATCCAGGAGCAGGCAAGTGGGAATCTGCCCTCGGGCTGCTCATGGTTCCAAGCAGATGGGAGCTCCTGGTGAGTCAGGCAGAACACAGAGTCCCCAAGGCTGGGTCTGAAAGTACAGGCGGCTTGGTGGCCTGGAATAGCTTCCCAGAGCTTGTTTTGATGAGCTCTCTGCCTCCCTAGGAGGATGACCTGGCTGAACTGGCCTCCCAGCAGTACTTCGTGGACTATGGCTCCGAGATGATCCTGGAGCGCCTGCTGAACCTCGTGCCCACCTACATCCCTGACCGCGAGATCACACCCCTGAGGACGCTGGAGAAGTGGGCCCAGCTGGCCATCGCGGCCCACAAGAAGGTCAGAGGGCTGGGGTTTCGAAGGGAGGGCTTTATGGTCACCTGGATGAGGGATAGGGGCCTGAGAAATCAAAGAGGTCACAGCTCTTACCTGACATCTGTCTGTCCATGGGACTGGGGGGACAGGACGGCACCTTGACTTCCTGGCTCCCAGCGGCTTTTCTCCGTTGTGGACATCAGTTCACTGGTGTTTTGTGCCCTCTACTCTGGGCTGGACGCTAGGGACACAGATGGATCAAATCTAGTCCTGTGCTCTTACTGACCCTGTGGGTCAGGAGGGTGGTTGCACATTAGAGAAGCTTCTAGGAGGTGCTTCCTTTCTCCCCAGAAGAGCTCTGGCCCAACTTCTGCCTGGGGAATTTGAGGTACAGGCCTCCCTCTGCCTCTTATTTGAGGCCCCAGGCCCATAACCAGCCCTGAATAGCTCTGTTCTAAACTAACAGACCCACCCCAAGTAGGGCAGGGGAGGCCTGGTGGGGTGGGGGGATCCTGGCTGCTGGAGGGGACCCATAGGCCACCACCCCCCAATCTCCAGGCCCTGGTTGTATAAGAGCAGAATCATCTTTGCACACAAGCTGTCGAGGGCTCCAAGATGAGTGTGTCTCACCCCCTTCCCCATGCGGCCTCTTTCCTAACCCGGGACCCCCATGTGTCTCTTTCTGAGCTCTGCCTTCCCTGGAGAGCTGTCCGCAAGTCTCACCTGTATCACCTGTACCCGAATGCTCCCGGCACCCCCTCTGCTTCTAGGCTTAGCTCACCCCCAAGGACCTTCCTGTCCTCAGCGCTCCCAGAAGAGATGCACGCTCCCCTCCCCACCCCGGCCTCTCTGACACTGGCAACCTCCTCTCCCTCACCCCTCACTCTTGGTCAGCTGCTGAAGACCCCAGCAGCTCCAGCCTCCATCCCCACCTTGGCTCTTCTGCCTTCCCCGCGTCCTCAGTGTCCACTACCAAGGTGCATGTGACACGTGGCCTGTTCTGGGTTTGGTGCCACTGTTCATGAATTCCTTTTGTTTGGGGTGCTTGTCATGTGTTGGGCACCGCAGCAGACCCTGGAGACTCAGCTGTGGGCAAAACAGGTGTGCTCTCTGCCCTCCCAGAGCCCATGACCGAGCTCACTGGGTCTCTGCTGGATGGTAGTAGCCCTGGCCTGCATGGCCCAGAGCCCTGGGCCAGACCCCCTCGTATGGTGGATAGATGTGAATTAGTGTGATTATTAGAGTCAGAGGGGTAAACATATTTTATTTTGAGATAACTTCAAGCTTATGAGAAAGTTGCAGGTTAAAAACATTAGACCTACTATGTACAGTATACACCTCATCCAGATTCACCAGTTGTTAACATTGTCCCACTTCTGCTGTGACTTTCTCAGCTCACATACTTGTTATTTTTTCTGAGCTATTGGAGATTAGATTTGAGACACTGAGCCCCTTATTCCTGACTACTCACAACTCCTGGTTTTTCTTTTTTTCTTATTTGGTTGCATCAGGCCTTAGTTGCAGTAACTTAGTTGCAGTTACGTCATGTGGGTCTTGCCTTGCAGCGCGTGGACTCTCTGGTTGTGGTGCACGGGCTCCAAAGCACGCAGGTTCAGCAGTCGTGGCTCGTAGGCTTAGTTGCTCAGCGGCATGTGGGATCTTAGTTTCCTGACCAGGGATCGAACCTAAATCCCCTGCATTGCAAGGGGTATTCTTAACCGCTGGACCACCTGGGAAATCCTGTCACAGCTCCTGGGATGGCACTGCTTCTGGGCCCTCTTAGTGCATGGGAATGCAATTGCGTAGGTGCTGGCACACACGTGTCTTTATCCATGCTTGTATTTGTAGGTGGTAAAAATTGTAAGTTCATTCTGATCACGTCAGTCCTACTTCAGTCCCACCAAGTTCTTGTTAAAATGCAGCAGGATATTTTCAGACAGTAAAACATTGGTGCATTCATTTCTTGTGGAAGTGTTGGATTGTCCCCCAGCTGCTTGCCCCTTCAGGCTTCAACCATTCTCCATGCTGCTGTCTTCCTAACTCTCAGGTTCACCTGTCAGTTTCCACTAAATGCCCAGCCTCACAGTACTGGGTGGCCTCACCCACAGTTCCGTATGACCTGGCTCCTGCCCAGCCGTTTCCCACTCCCTCTTCTTGGTCATGTCTGGCACCGCTCCCCGACCCTTAGCCACTCATGTTCTTGTTCCCCAAACACCTCTCCTGCCCGCTGCCCTTGTGTGTCAAGGGCTCACTGCTGTTGGTGGAATTGGAGGAAGACAGAGTGATAGGGGCGCTGTGGGCTGGTGGGGTGAGGTGAGGCCGTGGTGCACACAAGGACACAGTGGCCCAGGGCCCACTTCTGGCTCTGGGGACAGGGACAGAGCTTGTGCCATGTCTTTTCTCCCCTGTCCTTGTCTGTGCGCCTCCAGGGAATTTATGCCCAGAGGAGAACTGATGCTCAGAAGGTCAAAGAGGATGTGGTCAACTATGCCCGCTTCAAGTGGCCCTTGCTCTTCTCCAGGTTTTATGAAGCCTACAAGTTCTCAGGTAACCCCAGCCCTCCTGCCTCCCATCCCTCCCTCGAGGGCTCCAGCTCACAGCCAGGGGAGGAGAGTGGCCGGGGCCAGACTCCCCAGTCAGCCAGCCTTCTGCTTATTTGGCTACTTGTTTCCCAGGTCAGTGTGCTGAGTGGGCCCTCCCTCTCTGCAGTCCAGTAGGGCTCTGTGGCACTTAGTAGGTGCTCAGTCACACACTGGGTGGAACAACTGAGTATTGTGATCATTAAAGCACCTACTGTGTACAGAATAAGGTGGCCGACCCCGCGAAGTTGAGAGTGGGTGCAGCCATCACAAACCCACACAGGCCATTCACTTAATCATCCTTGGGCGTCAGCATCAGGCACCTGCTCCATACCAGGCCCTGTGCTGGTGCTGGCTTTGCAGAACCACCAACTATCAGGTTGGAGGGAACCCTTGGGGCTCAGTTAGTGTGACCCTCCCCCCTCCATATCCTACCACACCGCTCTCAGGGCCTTGTCCCAAGTCACACAGACCCTCATTAGGGACAGTGTGCAAACCCAGTTCCTTAATCCAGCACTCTCTTCCCAACGCACCTGGGGTTTTGGCTTGTGGGGAGGTTGTGTTCTCTAAGTCTCAGTTTCCCCATCTGTAAAATGGACATCAGTATACCCTACGCTGGCCATCTCCATGGTGGTTACGAGGATTGGGAAGGGCTGGGCCTGGGACTGGGCTGGCACCCTCTCAGTGCCCCGTCTCTGCCCCAGGCCCCAACCTCCCCAAGAACGACGTCATTGTGGCGGTCAACTGGACAGGTGTCTACTTCGTGGACGAGCAGGAGCAGGTGCTTCTGGAGCTGTCCTTCCCCGAGATCATGGCGGTGTCCAGCAGTAGGTCAGTCTAGCCCCTCATACCCCGCTTTAGTGCAGGGCGGGGACTTGTCTGGAGCCGCACAAAGGCCAGTGGCAGGGGTGGGACTCAAACCCGGGGTCCTGATTCAACACTTTCTGAAGTGAAGCGGGCAGATGGAGACACAGTTAGATAGAGCAGGGAGGAGAGGGCCCGAGGTCTTTCCTGCAGGTCAGGGGGCCTTGGAGGGAAGCCCCCACCTCACAGAGGACATCACCAAGGTGCAGAGACACACAGTAGCCTGTCCTGCTCACACGGGACTGAGAGCATGTGCTGTGCCCTGCAGACCCCCGGCACCTTCCTCCCAATAGGGTGGGGGGTGGGTCTTTATGGCACATTCCTGGTTGTGCTGAGATGGACTTGGGTGGTTAGAACAGTCAGGGACAGTCAAGCATGTGCAAAAAGAGCTGGCCTGACATCCGGGGGCCTGAGTGGGCCTCACCTCCATGTCCTCATCTCTCAAATGGAGGTCTTAACTTTCCTGCAGTAACAGAGTAACAGTGGTGAGAAGCAAACGCCACAGCTGGTGGGAGTCTTTGTAAACAGAGAAGCGCGGTGCACACGGGAGCAGCGTTGGGAGTGGGTCCTGCAGCGGGCTTGTCCCTGCAGTGCCTCGCCCCCATCCGGGGCTTGTAGGAGTGTCTCCGAGCTGTGTCCAGTGTGGGCCAGAGTCGGGCCACGTCCAGCTCTGACTGGGCACCTGGGATGCAGGGGTGCCAAGATAATCCTTGTTCTCTTGAAGCTGCGGTTGAGGGGGAGATGGACATCAAATAAGCCATTTTTCAAGTAGGGGCCAGTGTCCTGAGGTCTGTGGGAGGGCTTCCTGGAGGAAATGTACCTAGGCTGAGCCCTAAAGGGTGAGTAGGAATTAGACAACAAAAGAGAAGTGAGCTCCCCAGGCAGGCCTCCCCAGACCATGCACGACTCTGGCCCAGCCGCGGCGGATCAGGCTGAGCTGTGGCTCCTGGGGCCCTTTGTCACCCTGGCCGGGCCAGCCTCTCTCTGGCCAGGCCAATTCTGACTGGGCTGGCCTTGGTCTCCTTCAGGGAGTGCCGTGTCTTGCTCTCGCTGGGCTGCTCTGACTTGGGCTGTGCTGGACTGACCCTGACGGGGCCCTGTTCTCCGTGTTGGTCCTGCAGGGGAGCGAAGCTGGCGGCTCCCAGCTTCACGCTGGCCACCATCAAGGGCGATGAGTACACCTTCACCTCCAGCAATGCTGAGGACATCCGTGACCTGGTGGTCACCTTCCTGGAGGGGCTCCGCAAGAGGTCTAAGTATGTGGTGGCCCTGCAGGACAACCCCAACCCCGGTGAGTGGCTCCTGGCACCAGCTGCCGGTTCCTGGGTCAGGGTGTTAGGTAGATCGCATGCCCTGGCCTTCGCCTGATGTTCAAGATCTCGAGTACCTGTTACTCTGCCTTCCCTAGACACCTCCTGTGCCAAATGGACCAAACAGCTCACCTCTGTGCGTTTGATCTGTGCCCTGTGGGAAACCTTCCTCCCCTGATCCTAAATACTTATCACTGCCACCTTCTCCGTATGAGATCAGGGGTTCCTCCTCAGTGTTCCCCAAATACCATCTTCAAATGATGACAGCATTAGCAACTATAAACCATGTATCCCTGGTCCATAGGCGTTTGAGCTCAAAAAGGAGAAGAACCCCAGCCCTGCCATTGCGGGGAAGGGGTGGGAGCAGACCGTGATAGTCCCTGTGAGAGAGCAGTGACCTGGGAAGCTCAGAGGCTATGCGAACCTGGGTGGGGGCTGGCCCCCATGCAGCCTGGGGTTCAGGGAGGACATCTGTGTGAACAGAATGTTTGGGGCAGAGAGGATCACAGAGCAGAGGCTGGAGAGCACAGGCTGGAGGCTGGGAACTGCAGATAGATCGGTTTGGCTGAAATGGGAGAGGGAAGGTGGAAGGGGCAAGAAGGTGAAGCTAGAGGAAGTCAGGAAGAGTCGCTAGCAATAGGCCTTGTGAGCCTGTCGAGGAACTTCTTTTAGGACAGTGAGGAGCCACGGAAGGCTTTCGACCAATGACGGTGTCTGTGTGGGGGGTTGTGGCAAGGTGGCTCCTGAGCAGACCTGAGAGGGACAGAGCCTCAGTTCCAGTGGGAGGAGCGGCTTATAGATCATCAACCCAAATAAAGGTGTTCCAACCCACCTCTGACCTCCCTGCCCCTCCCCCGACACCCGTGCTGCCCCGCCCACCTCTGCCTTCCAGCTGGCGAGGAGTCTGGCTTCCTCAGCTTTGCCAAGGGGGACCTCCTCATCCTGGACCACGACACGGGTGAGCAGGTGATGAACTCGGGCTGGGCCAGCGGCATCAACGAGAGGACCAAGCAGCGTGGGGACTTCCCCACTGACTGCGTTTACGTCATGCCTACTGTCACTATGCCACCGAGGGAGATTGTGGTATGTGGCCTGGCTGCGGGTGGTAGATGGATGGGAGGCTCCCCTGGTCCCTCCTTGTCTTATTCCCACATCATAAGATAAGAGTGGGGGGTTACCGTAGATTCATGCTGTGCAGCTTCTATGAAGATGATCCAGGGGTCTTGTGGGACCACAAACTTAAAAGCTGGGGCAACTATTAAACTGGCACCAGGTGGAGAGGAGCCTGGAAACGGCTTCAGATGAGGACCTGCCCCGGCTGGGGATCAGAGGAGAATGGTCTAGGGGATGGGAGGGTGGGGATGGGGCTTGCACTGCCTAAAAAGGCAGTGAGGTCAGAGCTGGGAAGGCAGGCTCTGGCTCCTCTGGAATTCCCCCTCCCATCCCCCTGGCCAACACTGAGGACTCGGAACCCAGCTTTCCAGGTGGTTCCTGAGCCGCTTCTCACATGGTGTCCCCTGCCTTGTCTAGGCTTTCTGATGACCCCACCTTGTTCAGACAGGGCACTGAGGGAAGTCTTAAGCCCAGCATGATGGAGGCAGTGGTAATGTCAGAGGCTCCCCAGAAGGAAAGGTGCTCCCGGGTCAGACAGGCCCAGGGCCCACCCCCGTGAAGGCGGTCTTCCCCAGCCCCAGTCAAGAAGGCTCTGGGCTTTACCATGTTGATCCAGGGCCCCTAGTTGGAGAGCTGACTTCAGCTCCTGTCTCTTGGTCTCTAGGCCCTGGTCACCATGACCCCCGACCAGAGGCAGGACGTTATCCGACTCCTGCAGCTGCGAACGGCAGAGCCTGAGGTGCGCGCCAAGCCCTACACGCTGGAGGAGTTTTCCTACGACTACTTCAGGTGATGGGGAAAGGCAGACAGGCGAGGAACTGCAGGCTGCTGCTACTCCCCGGTCTGCGTAGTGGGGTCACTTTGTGGTGCCCCCATCTGTGAGAAGGGCCCGGGTCAGAGGGCAGTTTCAGTCTATCCAGGTGACCCTTCTCCTGTCGGGTCATCTTATCCTTCCTTCATTTAAGATCCTGTGACTGTGCCGTCCTAGGTGGAGTCCTGGGCACTCAGGACGTGAGCCTGTTCTCGCCTCATGGACTCATAGTCCTGGTGGGGAGGCAGGCGTGAAACCAGGCAGCTGTTGTCTTGTGTGCTCGGTGTTGTGATGGAGATGCTGGGTAGGGATGGAGATGGAGAGGAGGCTTCCTGGGGGAAGTGGTGTCTGGGCTGCTGGGTGGAGAGGTGCTGTGGGCAGTGCATGCCATGGCCTGAGCAGAGGGAGCAGAGAGAAGCCAGGGCGAGCAGGCTGGGGAGGTAGGCAGGGCTGGCCGGGGCCCAGCCAGCCTTGTTAGTGCCTCCATGTGTCAGCTGAGAAGGTAAGGCTGGGGCAGAGCTGGTGACTCATCCCAGGTCACAGAGGATAGCAGGGAAGCACAGGGCCGGCTCCCTATGCTCAGCCTCCTGCACGGGGCGGGATGGGGCTGGAGTTATACCCTGGCCATCGCTGCCAACTGTCTGTGCTCCGCAGGCCCCCACCGAAGCACACGCTGAGCCGCGTCATGGTGTCCAAGGCCCGCGGCAAGGACCGGCTGTGGAGCCACACGCGGGAGCCGCTCAAGCAGGGCCTGCTCAAGAAGATCCTGGGCAGCGAGGAGCTCTCGCAGGAAGCCTGCATGGCCTTCATTGATATCCGCACCCACAGGGGTGGGGGGTGACATGGAGGGCAGGCAGGGGCCACGGGGAGGGGTCCCCCAGGGGAAGGTGGGGCCAGGCTGGGCCTCTAGGGATTTTGTCACTTACTTCCTTCTGAGGGGCCCTGTTGGGGCCTGGGCAGACATGGGGGGATGCTGACGGGGTGACTCCCTTACCAGGGTGCCGGGGGCTGCCCCGTCCTCTGTCTCCTCACACCCTGTCATTTGGTTGACAGATTTAAACTGTGCCGTGTGCTGGGTCAGGCCCATGCCTGACACAGGGGTGAGCAGACTCTGGCTTCATGGTGCCCGTAATTGAGAGGGGAGACATGCTGGTCAGGGTCAGTGCTGTGATGGGGCCCCACAGCACAGTGGCCTGACCTGGCCTTGGAGAGCAGGGAGGACTTCCTGGAGGAAATGACATCTGGGCTGGAGACCTGCCTGGGCCTGTCCAAGGGGAGATGGGTGAAGAATGTTCCTGACAGAGGGAGAAGCGTGGATAAAGGCCCTGAGGCAAAATAGAGCCTGGCTGTTTCAAGGGCACAGATTACTCAGCACAGCTAGAGCATAGAATTCAAGAAGGGAATTCAAAGCCCTGGGCCGATGGATGAAAGGTTCCCCAGGCCTGTTAAGTAGCTCGGATTGGTCCTGCGGCCAAGGGGAGTGGTGCAGTTGGATTTGGGATTTGGAAAGTTGGTTCTGGTTGCTGTAAGGATTCTGGTTGTGAGGCTGGGGCCTGGAGCAGGGTGGCCAGAGGAGCTGGGGAGAGAGGGTGGGCAGCGGGCATGCAGAGCAGTGTTGGGACACCACGGCCATCTCCTGGGTGAGCAGCCTGAGGCCAGGGCCACAGGGTCAGAGAGGGGCAGACCCTGTTGGGGAGAGTGGCCGCCTGCCTCCCGGGCCAGTGCTCCCTGACTGGCCACGGCCTTCCTTGACGGCTCCCCACCTGTGCTCAAGTACATGGGTGACTACCCGTCCAAGAGGATGCGCTCCGTCAATGAGCTCACCGACCAGATCTTCGAGGGAGCCCTGAAGGCTGAGCCCCTCAAGGACGAGGTGTATGTGCAGATCCTGAAGCAGCTGACTGACAACCACATCAGGTTAGCCGGGGTGGTGGGAAGGTGAGGGGCAGGCCCCCACCCCTGGGGCTAACAGCTGAAGATAAGACAGGGAGCTCACTCCCTGCCGAGGCAGCAGCAGCTCTGCCTGGGAGCCGTCGTCCTTCACGTGGAGCAGGAAGGTGTCCTCGGGGCTCTCCCTCAAGGTCCATGGAGGGTCCAGAACCAAAGGTGTGCCCTCGGAGTCTGTCCTCCCGCAAGTTGAACAGCCCCAGCTCCTCCTCATCTGCTGCCCCCTGCCTGGACGCCCTCCTCTGGACACCTGTCTCCAGCCCAGATGCCACTGTCTACCTGCGGGTGCTTCTCCTGAGCAGTGTCCCATCCCTCACTCAGGCTGAGCAGGCTGTCTGTTAGAAGCTCTGGCTATAAATTCTCATGGGCTGGGGGTGTTGGACCCTGGAGGGTGTCACCTCCTCCCTGATGGCCCAGACCGTGGCAGGAGCAGGAGTCACGCACATGCTCATCTCAGAGCCAGAGACAAGCCCCACTCTCTCCCCTTATTCCTAGGCCTCCAACTCCCTCCCCAGCCTTGACACTCTCTCCATCTCTTACACAAATTCACCATTGGACCACATGTCAGATCTTTTCACACAGTTAAACTTTTGTACATGCCCACAGCCAAGAAAATCTTTCATATCCTCTGCATATTAGAGTTTGCCTCATCCTTCAAAGCCTGGATTAGATGCCACCTCCTTCTGGAAGCCCTCCAAGCTTCCCTCTTGCCAGGCCCAAGGAGCTCAGAGGAGTGCCTGAGGGAGCTCTGGGGCTGGTCTAACTCAGTGCTACTCAAGTAATCACGCTCATTGTGCTCAGTTGCTCAGTCGTGTCTGACTTTGCAAGCCCCTGAACCATTGCCTGCCAGGCTCCTCTGTCCATGGAATTCTCCAGGCAAGAATACTGGAGTGGGTCGCCATTTTCCTCCTTCAAGGGATCTTCCTGACACAGGGATTGAACCTCTGTTCTTGCTTCAAGTAACAGATGAGTTAAAAAGCTCCTGCTAGAATAAACCACATACTGCTTCCTTCATAGGAAAGTCTTGTTTAAAAAAAAACAAAAAAAAACTTAAGTGAACCAGAGTGCTTGGTTACATACTGATTTTCATTTTGGCACAAGCGCTTTACTTCTGAGTGACAAGTGTGTGGCCTGGGGTAGGTTGATCGACCACACTTTGAGTAGCACTCTTTGGATCTGTCGAGTGGGTGGGTCCATGTTGGTCTCAGAGAGGGGTGGGGGTGAGGGCAAGCATGTGCTGCCCTGGTGAGGAGCCCTGCTGGACACCAAGCCTCTTCCCGCAGGTACAGTGAGGAGCGGGGCTGGGAGCTGCTCTGGTTGTGCACAGGGCTCTTCCCACCCAGCAACATCCTCCTGCCCCACGTGCAGCGCTTCCTGCAGTCCCGCAAGCACTGCCCACTCGCCATCGACTGCTTGCAGCGACTCCAGAAAGCCCTGAGGTATGGCCGTCTGCAAGGGACAGGGGGCAGCGGGCAGTGTGGGCACTGGGATGGGCTTCTGGCCACATGGGCTAGGGAGACGAGTCCCTTGGTGATGCTGAGGTCATAACAGTGGTTGGGACCCATCTTTGGGGTCCCACAGTGCCCCGTAGACAAAGGTTGCAGTGCCTAGTACCATTCTGGACAGCTTGAGAGTCTGGTTGCTCAGAAAGCTATTTTCTGTCAAGTCTGCTGGGGAGGCAGACGCCTGGGCTGCACTGCATACTCTGCGAAGCTCACCTGCACCCTTTGCTTCGTTCGGTCCCCTCCGGATCCCTACTGGTGGGTACCATTATCCTCTCATTTTACAGATGAGGAACAAAAGGCTTGAGTTTGTGACTGTCACCTGGTAGGAAGTGGTGGACAGGGGTTAGGACTGGGGTTTGCCTGACTCCGAAGTTCCCTCTGTTCTCTGCTTCCCACGGCTGCCTCCTGACTTGGCCCCTCCACCCCCCACCCCCAACCCCCGCCTGGTTTTCAGAAATGGGTCCCGGAAGTACCCCCCGCACCTGGTGGAGGTGGAAGCCATCCAGCACAAAACCACCCAGATTTTCCACAAGGTCTACTTTCCTGACGACACTGACGAGGTAAGGGGCTCTGCTTCGTCGTCTGCGGGGGCCCCTGGAGGACCTGGCTCCCTTGGGGACATGGGGCAGCCCTGATGCCTCTCCCCTACCACCCTCATCTTTGCCCCCATTCTCGTGCCCCTCAGTGGAGTTCGGGCCGTAGACTCCTTGCGTCAGGAGCCCTTGGGTTCCTGGTCTAGCCTCCCACTAACAGGATCAGCTTCCTGACAAGGTCATCCCTCTCTTTCTGAGGGGTCCCTGTCTTGCAGAAACGTGCCTTCTCCCTCCGAGTGGAGCTCTGTGTTGATTGCCACCTCCCCGGTGCCCATTCTGTTCCTGGGCACAGGCCGCCTACCCACAGCCCCAGACCTCCCCTGTTGTCCCAAGTCCCCTCTCCTGCAGACCCCTTCCCTCCTTTTCACTTGACTTGTGAGTCCCCTCTACCTTGGTCCCCTGGGCAGAGGTCTTATTTGTCTTCTTGTCACACCCGTTTGGTCAGGCTGACTTCTGATCTATACCCCTTTCCCCATCCCAGCATAGCGTCTCAGATAAACAAGACCAACACTGAAACTTTTGGTTTGAAAAGCAGCTTAAAAACTTGTCTAGAGACTAGAGACTCAGAAATACTATTATAGGATTCTAGACACAAGGACAGAAAATCTTGCTAAAATCCTCTCCTGTCCCTGGTGGAAGGTTACATGGAACA
>SJYA01002100.1:12556-57829 GCA_006410615.1 Neotragus moschatus | reverse complement strand
TCCCCCCGCAACCCCCAAACCGCCCTCCTCCTTCTTCTAAACTTCCCCGGACTTGCCTACCCCTCTCAGCCCGTCTGGGCGGCTCCCCCCCCCATCCTGACGCCTCACCTTTCTGGAGTTTGTTTTCTCCCTCCTACAGTCTCTTTTCTTCCACCGCTCGCCCCCCGCCCTGGTCTCTTCTGCACTTCCTTGGCCTCCACCGTCACTCATGCTGGGACAGCCACACTCAGGACCCTGGAGGCCAAGGCTTGGAATTGCTTGGGGGGTTGAGAAGGGCACCATCTGGGAAGATCCAGACGGAAGGTGCTTTTACTTTTTTTTTAAATTTATTTTTAATGGAAGTACAGTTCATGTACAATATTATGAGTGTCTGCTGTACAGCACATTTTAAAGATGATTTTATTTTTTTGGCTGTGCTCGGTCTTGGTTGCTGCGCAGACTGTCCTCTAGCTGCGGCGAGCGGGGGTTGCTCTTCGTTGCGGTGCAGAGGCTTCTCACTGTGGTGGCTTCTCTTGGTGCGGAGCACAGGCTCTCGGGACACAGCCTTCAGCAGCTGTGGCTCCCGGGCTCTAGAGCACAGGCTCCCTAGCTGTGGCTCACAGGCTTTGTTGCTCTGAGGCATGTGGGATCTTCCCGGATCAGGGTTTGAACCCATGCCTTCTGCACTGGCAGGCAGATTCGTTACCGTTGAGCCACCAGGGGAGCCCATGAATCACAGGTTTTCAAGGCTGTATCCCATTTAGAGTTATTATAAAATACTGGCTATATTCCCTGTGTTGTGCAGTACATCCTGTAGCTTATTTTATACATAGCAGTTTGTATACTTCAGCATTGTGCTGAGCTCCGGGGAAGCCCCCTCAGAAGGAGGGTGTCTTGAATGGGAAGGGGCTCTATCTGAGGCCCAGCCATTAGGGGTGCAAGAGGCCCTGCCAGAGCCGAGCAATTGCCTTTCTGCACCAGGCCTTCGAGGTGGAGTCTAGCACCAAGGCCAAGGACTTCTGCCAGAACATCGCTGGCCGCCTGCTCCTCAAGTCCTCCGAGGGATTCAGCCTCTTTGTCAAAATTGCAGATAAGGTGGGTCATGGGCGGTCATTGGTTGCTAATCTACCTGCTGCTGGGCTTACTGGGAAATTTGCTGGGCCTCTGGGAGCTTATGGAACAGTGGGGGTAGGGAGAGAGACAGAAGGCAGGATGGGGCGAGAGAGGAAGAGGCACTCTTGCACACGGCCTCTGATTCTGCCTCCTCCTTACATCCTGCAGCGGCCCCTTCCACGCAGCCGCTGTCCCTGTATCTCTCTCCTCTGAGCCATTGCACAGCCTGGCTACGGCGCTCTTGGGAGCCACATGGCACTCTGTGTTCTGGACACACTAGGCTGTTCACCCTGCCCCCCCAACACATGTACTTTCCAGATTTGATTTGACTGGTCCCTCAGCTGCCAGGCTGTCAGTTCACCTCTGAAAAAGCCCTTGAAGAGAGAGGGTGACTATCCCCACTAATAGATCACAAGTCCCTGGGCTCAGAAAGGTTAAGTAACTTATCCCAGATCACACAGCAGGGACTCAGATCCAGGTAGGTGTGGCTCTGAAGCACAGGGCCCTGCCTCCACCCCTCATTGACTCCCATGGACGTGAATATGGGTGGACAAGGTCCAGCTTTAAAGCCCTTCCCTTGGGGGCTTCCCTGACCCTTGCACAGGTCAGGTGCTTCCTCTTGTTGCTCACCCAAAGTTCTGTGTGAATTCATGTCTGTCTCCTCACTAGCCTGACCCTGTACCAGACACTGTGACCCGAAGTGATCGAGTGAGGTCCTGGACCTGGGTGGGGATGAGTCTGTGGGTGGCTCAGGAAATGGATGCCAGAGAATGTCCAAAGCAGGGACTGGGCCCCCATCTCAGCCTTTTTCCCCAGGGTCCTAGGGCAGTGATCAATGACTCTTTGCTGAATGAGTGGAGTCACTGTCACTGGCCAGACACACTCAACAGGCAAAACTGGGGCAAGATGGGGCTGATCCGCAGACACCCACCCTGGCTGCAAGCAGGAATCTTCCTGGAGAAGGGGTTGTTGGGGAGGCCTTGGGTGGGAAAATCAGAGAACTCAGTATTGCTCAAATTAAAATGCGTGGACTAGAATGACCATGTCCCTAGGTCATCAGCGTCCCTGAGAACGACTTCTTCTTCGACTTTGTACGACACTTGACCGACTGGATAAAGAAAGCCCGGCCTGTCAGGGATGGTAACGTGAGGCTGAGTCCTGGGATCATCTGAGGTCTGGGGCTGGCAGGTGCTGGCTGAGTGCCATACCTGAGGCCCATGTGGGTGGGGCCCCAGGCTGGGGCTTCCTCTGGGGCTGGTGCTGGGCGGGACAGCCCTCTGTGCTGGCATCTTCTGGGTGACCACTTGCCCTCTGCCACAGGAGTCGTGCCCTCGCTGACCTACCAAGTGTTCTTCATGAAGAAGCTGTGGACCACCACAGTGCCGGGGAAGGACCCCATGGCCGACTCCATCTTCCACTATTACCAGGTGAGCTGCCCGGCAGCTCTGGGCTGTGCTCGCGCTGCCGCCTGGAGTGCTGACTGTGGGAGCAGAGGCCTGCTGAGTGGACCTCAAGGCGGGCGCGTAGTTCCTGCTCTGCTGCGGGTCTTCAGGGCGTCCTTGGTTCCCTACTCCTCAGAGAGTGGATAAGGCGGTTGTTAAGTTTCCAGGAGCCCGTGGGCAGCATTAGAGGCATCATCTTTGCTTTCGGTCAGCTCATCTTCAGTGACTGTGGTTCTGGGTCTGAAAGGTGGGGAAGGGGCTGGTGCGGGTGAGGGAGCCTGTGGGTCTCAGGGAAAACAGTGGGAGGCGGCCAGCCAGAGAGGCTTTTTCCCAAGGAAGGGCTGGCCTGGTGAGGGTGCTGGAGTTATGGAACAGTCTTAGGCGCCCCAGCTGGTCCCTCTGAGTGTCTTCATCTTTGAAATGGAGCTGCTTGCCTCACTGGACTGTTACGAGGGTAAATGAGATGATATTCACCCCTGGCTCTGATTTAAAACTGTAAAGTGCTGCATCTGGGTGGCATAAGGCTGTCTCCCTGTCCTGTGCCTCCATGCCTTGGGGAGCAGGTGGACCCAGCCTGCTCCCCAAGGGGTGGGGGAGCAGGTGTGGGGGTGTTTAAGGGGCGAAGCCTGCTTCCTCCAGGTGCCTCCACGCCTGTGACCTTCTCTGTCTCTGGCAGGAGTTGCCCAAGTACCTCCGAGGCTACCACAAGTGCACGCGGGAAGAGGTGCTGCAGCTGGGGGCGCTCATCTATAGGGTCAAGTTCGAGGAGGACAAGTCCTACTTCCCCAGTATCCCCAAGCTGCTCCGAGAGCTGGTGCCCCAGGACCTCATCCGGCAGGTCTCGCCTGACGACTGGAAGCGGGTGAGCACAGAGGGAGACAGTGGGAACAGGCCCCTCTGGCTTCCGAATGGGTCTCTGGACACCCCAGGGTCAAGGGGGCAGGTGCTGGACAGTATCCCAGGGAAGTATCTCTTGTGACCCCTGTAAATTCAGCTGGTCACTTCGCAGCAATTTTTCTGGCCCCGGTTACTAAGGTGACCCAGTTTTCCTTCATACTGTTTGACCTGCTTGCTTTGGGGAGGGAAGGGCTGTCAGGAGTCCATTAACTGGTATTAGTGGGAGACTGCCTGGCCCTCCATGGCCCATGACAGCTGCTGACAGTGCAGAGGGGGACAGGACTGGCAGGGGAGAGGACTCTGACCCACCCTCCCTCTACAGTCCATCGTTGCCTATTTCAACAAGCACGCGGGGAAGTCCAAGGAGGAGGCCAAGCTGGCCTTCCTGAAGCTCATCTTCAAGTGGCCCACCTTCGGCTCAGCCTTCTTTGAGGTGAAGGTATGCTGTGGGTGGGTGATTCTCAGAGAGGGGGAGGGGAACCACGTTACCAGGACTCCTCCCCATGACTTGGGGAGACTACAGTGGTCTCTGCCACCTGCCTGGCACTGAAAGGAGGAAATGACCCTCAGCTTTCTCCCAGCTAGGTGTCTCAGCTAAGTACTGGGCCCTGGGCTCAGTCCTAGGACACTGAGGAGCCAGCACCTTGCCTGGCAGGGGAGGCAGATGTGTACAAAGGTCAGAGTAATAGAGGATGATCTGTGCTGTGTGACAGTGGGGAGCCCTCGTGGAGGTGGCAGAGCCTGGGATGCCCAAGCACACTGGGAAGGCTGAGAAGGCTGCCTGGGAGAGGCAGCACCTGAGTTTTCCAGGGATACCCTGGGGGCAGTGTGCCTGGTAGACAGTCGGGCCTGAGCAAAGACCCAGCAGTGTGAGAGCTCAGGCATAGGCAGGAAGTGCAAGTGGGTGAGTGTGGATGGGAATGAGGTGGGAGGCAAGCAGACTGTGGTGAGAGGCAGGTAGGTTTCCGCCTGCAGGTGGTGCCCAGCCCTGGAGGGTTTTGAACAGGGTTGATGGGACCAGAGGCAGGAGAATGGAGAAGAGCCTGGCGCGAGGGGATGGGCATGAGGCGTGAGGGGACGGGTCAGAATGGAGAGGAGTGTGGCCTCACTACACACCTGGGACGGGGGCCCTTGGACACAGCTTAGCTGTGCAAGAAAGAGAGGTAGGCAGGGGCATCTGGAGGCAAGTATAGGGTTCAAGGAGGTCTTTTAAAGATGAGAGACTTTAGAGCTGAGAGCGAGCGACCTCAGGGACTCCTAGGGAAGACGCAGAAGGGATGAAACTCTTGCCAGTTGCTGGGGACCCATGAAAGGATTCAGGGCAGTGCTGAGGACCCAGAAGAGGCAGAAACTTGAGGCTGTGGCGGGAGAGGCAGACTTAAGCCCAGCTGGGGGCAGCTTTATTTCTCCCCAGATGTACAAAACATTTCCTGCTCTGGGTTCCCCATCTGATGGGTTCTTTTTTTTTTTTTTTTTTTTAAACTAGCAAACTACAGAGCCAAACTTTCCTGAGATCCTCTTAATTGCCATCAACAAGTATGGGGTCAGCCTCATTGATCCCAGAACCAAGGTGAGCAGTGACAGGGAAGAGCAGGTAAGGGGGGCTTTTCTGTCTGTACTTCTAACAAAGGACACCAGAACCAAACTTCAAGACACTCTGTCAGCTACCAATATTCTCACTTCAACCACCCTCCTGGCCACATGTCTTGAGAGGCTGTCCATGTTTGCTGTGTCTACTTCCTTACCTCTCATCTCTCCATCAAAAGTGCTCTCTGAGTTACTAATGAAGTCCTCACTATGAAATCCACTCAACTCTTCAGTGCTTGGTCTTCCAGCATCATCAGACACTGTACCAACCCCTTCCCCCCTCCAGAATGCTCTCTGCCCACAACTGGTCAGGTGGCAGGCTGTGCTTGGGTAACTGATGCTCAGATGTGTGGGCTGAGCAGGTCCTACCACTAACACAGGAGAGCACAACTGGGGCTGGCGAAGGGGGCAATGATCACCATCTTCCGCTTGGACCCATGGGCCCACTCAGCTGGTTTTCCTCACCTTTCCCTTGGTCTCCCTCTCAGGCGTTTCCCTGGGCTGCTTCTCCACCCAGTGCATACACTGTGTTCCACAAGTCTGTGTCTTCCTGTCTCCCTCCTTCAACTCCACTGGATCATCTCATCTGGGACTACAGTTTTAGTTTCCTCATCCTCTTAAAATCTCCAGTTCCAGCCCCACACATGTGACAACCTCCTGGGCTTCCTTGGTTGTCCCACTAGCTGGTCCCAGCCGAGGCCTGCCTCCCACAGCAGCCCCACGGCACAGCTGGCCTCTACTCTCTTGCTCTTTGCCTTGTCTGAGGGCCTGCGGTCCTTTGTGTGGGTGGTGTCTGTGGGCTGGAGCTGAGGGGAGTGAGGTCAGATGTGCAGCCTCAGATTCTCTCTGCTCCCCTAGGACATCCTGACCACTCACCCCTTCACCAAGATCTCCAACTGGAGCAGCGGCAACACCTACTTCCACATCACCATTGGGAACCTGGTGCGTGGGAGCAAACTCCTCTGTGAGACGTCACTGGTGAGAGCTCTTCCTTCCAGGCCGGGGGTGCTCCCCAGCCCTGCCTTCCCTCCGTCCTCCCAGTCCCTGCAACAAACAGGAGGAGTGTGCCGTCTGGTCTGCAGTCAGGATCAAGGGTCAGGTTGGGGCTAAGGTCAGGTCAGATTAGGTCTGGGGAATGGGTTTATTAATCTAGAGATGAGAAGCAGACCATCCAGTCAGTAATTATGTCCCAGTGCCTTTAACATTTAGAGATCGAACCTCTGGCCACTGAGGTCAACAGCAGAGCTGTTAGCAATGAGGCCTCCTGGACTGAGCTCAGCTGGCACAGCCTTCAGAAATCCCTACCTGTGGGAGTGACCAGAATCATAACATTTATTGCTATAGAATTAATTGTACTCTGCATTCTATTTGAGGCAACAACAGTCCTAACACTTATCATCATCTGATGAGGTAACCAAACAGAACACCCTAGTGCAGGCCTTTATGTTTTATTCTGTACACATAGTAGGAGCTCTCTCACTATATCCAAAATGTTACAGGCTCCCTAAATTTCTTAACACTTCAGTACTGAACTCAAGCAGTATCTGATTCCTGATCTAATGTCTTCACATGACTAGCATGCATTTATGGTAAAAATACCACTCTAGGGCCTTCATCTTTGATTACCCAAAGCACGTGTAGAAGCCCGCATCGCAGGTTTCGTAGTACTTACAGCCATATCACTAAAACTTCGCGGTTATGGCGTATTATGAATTGTAACAACACTAAATCCACTAACAGATTTCACAGTATACCCTTTTCTCATATTATCCCTATAATTATAACCAGTTCAATCTGCTTATATCAAACAGATCAAAATCACTCATCGCATATCCTTCCATCAGCCACCTGGCACTTGTTATTGTAGCTATTCTTATCCAAACACCTTGAAGTTACACAGGAGCTACCACTCTAATAACTGCCCATGGCTTCACATCATCCATGTGATTCTGTTTAACAAATTCACGTTATGAACGAATTCACAGCCAAACAATAACCTTAGCCTGAGGCCTACAAACATTCCTCCCAATAATAGCTACCTGATGATGGTTAGCAAGTCTGACAAATTTACTTCTACCCCAGCCATTAGTCTGACTGGAGGGCTATTTTGTAGTAATAGCATCCTTCTCATGCTCAACTATTATAATTACTCTAGTAGGAATTAATGTAGTAATTCCTGCCTTATACTCCATATACATACTAATCATAATATAACAAGGCAAATACACACATTACATTAGTAACATCTTACAATCTTTTACACGAGAAAATGCCCTCATTAACACTTCATAGTTTACCTCTCTACTTCTATCACTAAAGCCCCAAGTAGGAGATTTAGGCCCCTGGTACTGTAACTATAGTTTTAAAAAATACTAGGTTGTGAATCTAGAGACAGAAGATTTAGCCTTATTTACCAAGAAAGTATGTAAGAACTGCTGTCAGCAATATCTGATTCTTGATCTAATGTCTTCACATGACTAGCATGCATTTATGGTAAAAATACCATGTAACATGATTTTTTCAAACTTTTAAAGGATAGTAGTTATCCATTGGTCTTAGGAACCAAAAGACTGGTGCAACTACAAATAAAAGTAAAATTTTCCTTTCACATCAGTTACATTATTTATATTAATACCAATTATAACAAATATCAACCAGTAAGAGTGACAGTATCCATTATCTCATATGCTTTTATTTAGTAGTATAATCCCAACAATAATAATCTCTTGGCCTGCATGAATGATTATCTCAAACTGATACTGAATCACTATCCAAACTCTCAAATTATCACTCAGCTTCAAAATAGACTATCTCAATAATATTCATACCAGTTTATTTGTTACATGATCCAACATAGAATTCTCAATATGATACCTATACTCAGATCCTAATGTCAGTGGATTCCTCAAATATTTACTCCTTTTATTGCAATACTAATTCTTGTTACTGCTAGTAACCTTTACAGCTTTTCATTGGATGTGAGGGGGTTGGATGATCTCTCCTGCTTATTGGGTGATGATACAGATGGACAGACGCACATACAGTTGCTCTACAAGCAATTCTGTGTCACCGGATTGGAGCTACCAGATTTGTTATAGCAATAGCATGATTTCTGATAACTTAAACGCATGAGATCTTCACCAAGTCTTTATACTCCAACTAAATCACTCAAATCTACCCCTACTAGGACTGATACTAGCTGCAGCTGGAAAATCCGCCCAACTTGGCCTCCACCCAGGACTGTAGTCCCTCAGCATCAGGAGGCCCTACCCCTGTCTCAGCCCTGCTCCACTCAAGCACAGTAGTGGTAGCAGGTATTTTCTTACTCATCCACTTTTATTCTTTAACAGAAAATAATAAATTTATTCAAACAGTAACTGTTTATGGCAATATGCATTCTTACCCAGAATGCTAAAAAAAATTGCTGCTTTTTCCACTTCAAGCCAACTAGGCCTATAATAGTAACAACTGGCATTAATCAACCCTCTCTAGCATTTCTCCATATCTGCACATATGCTTTCTTTAAAGTCATGTTATTGATATGCTCTGGGTTCATTATGGATAATGAACCCATAAAATATCCATAAAAATAGGAGGCCTGTTTCAAGCAATACTCTTTACCACAACTGCCTTTACCACTGGCCTAGCACTAACAGGAATGCCTTTCCTTGCTGAATTTAAAGATCTGATAATCCAAACTGCTAACATGTCAATACCAGCGCCTGATCCTGCAAAGTCACATCCCTCACAGCTGTCTACAGCACTCGCCTTATCATCTTTGTACCACTACGACAACCTCGCTTTTCCACCCTAACTTTAATTAATGGAAATAATCCTCTCCTAGTCAGTTCCATCAAACGTCTATTAATTAGAATCTGGTTTTATTTTCCACAATACCCCCTCAACAACAATCCCTCAAATAACCTTATTACCTAAAACCAACTTCCCTTGCCATCACCATTCTAAGTTTTACCTTAGTGCTTCAAATTAATAATAACACACAGAATTTAAAATTTACTCTTCAAATATATTCAGACTTCCCAACCTCTTAGGGTATTTTCTCTAAGAGGGAAAATATTATTATACACTGTTTATCACCCTACTTAAATCTGTCAACAAACCAGAAATCAGCCTGTTGATTAGAAAACATTTTACCAAAAACTACTTCCCTTATTCAGATAAAAATTTCTACATTAGTGTCAGACCAAAAAGATCTAATCAAGGTATATTTCCTCATTCCTCATCACCCTCTTCCTAAACACAATTCTATTTACTTACCACTGGTAGTCTCTGTAATAACCACAGCACCAGTACGGAATGATCAGCCAGTGATAATCACCAGTCAACTACCACAGCTATATAGTGCTGCCAGCCCCACAGCCTCTTCACTAAAAAGCCCAGAATCACCTGCATCGTGAATTACCCAGTCTCCCAAACCATTAAACTTAAAACACAACCTCCACTTTCTCATCTTTTAAAACATAAAATACCACTGAAAACTCTGTTATTAAATCTGAAAAAAAATGCTCCTAATACAGTCTTATTGGAGATCCAAACTTCAGGATACTGCTCAGAAGCCATAGCTGTTGTATAACCAAACACCCCTAATGCTGTGCTTAGTTGCTCTGTCATGTCTGACTCTCTGCAACCCCATCGACTGTAGCCTGCCAAGTTCTTCTGTCCATGGGGATTCTCCAGGCAAGAATACAGGAGTTGGTTGCCATGCCCCTCCCTCTTGGATCTTCCCAATCCAGGGATCGAACCCAGGTCTCCTGCATTACAGGTGGTTTCTTTACTGTCTGAGCCACCAGGGACCCCCAAACACCACTAACATCTGCCCTAAATAAATCCAAAGCTATGACAAACCTAGACAGTGTAGTAAAAAGCAAAGAGATCACTTTGCTGGCAAAAGTCCGTATAAAAAGTATTCAAGCAGCTGAGTGGCTGGAAAAGACCCTGATTCTGGGAAAGACTGAGGGCAGGAGAAGAGGGAAACAGATGATGTGATGGTTGGATGGCATCACTTATTCAATGGACATGAATTTGGGCAACCTCCAGGAGATGGTGAGGGACAGGGAAGCCTGGCATGCTGCAGGCCATGGGATTATAAACAGTCAGACATGACTTGGTGACTGAACAACAACCACAAATAAACCCAAACACTATTAATCCCCCCCAAAATCCATGAAAATTCAACACAGTTCCAACGTTACCACCCACAATCAACTCAAACCCACCATGAAGGTTTTGAAGAAAAAACTCCACAAAACTAATTACAAAAATAGTACTTAAAATGCAGTGTATGGTATCATTATTCTTACATGGAATCTAACCATGGCCATAGACATGAAAAATCATTATTATTCAACTACAAGAGCACTAATGACCAACACTGAAAAATCATGCCCATTAGTAAAATTATTAACAATGCATTCACTGATCTTCCAGCTCCATCAAACATTTCATCATGATGAAATTTTGGTTTCTAAAAGGTATTTGTTTAGTTTTACAAATCTTAACAGGTTTGTTTCTAGCAATGCACTACACATATCAGACGATAACCGCCTTCTCATTAGTTACACATATCTGCTGAGATGTAAATTACAGATGAATTATTACATGATTACAGATGAATTAAATTACAGATGAATACATACATGCAAACAGAGCTTCTATATTCTTTATCTGCCTATTTATCCCTATGGGATGCAGTCTGTATAATGGATTCTACAGTTTTCTAGAAACATGAAAACATTGGAGTTATCCTGTTATTTAGTTATAACCACAACATTTATAGGTTTTATACTATCCTGAGGACAAATATCATTTTGGGGGGCAACAGTTATTTCCAACCTTCTCTCAGCAATCTCATACATCAGTATAAACCTTGCTTAATGGATCTGAGCCAGTTTTTCAGTAGATAAACAACTCTTACACGATTCTTCACTTTCCCCTTCATTCTTCCATTTAGCATTGCAGCAGTAGCTGCTGTCCATCTACTAATATTTCACGAAACAGGAGCTAATAATCCCACAGAAATCATCTGATATAGGTAAAATCCCACTTCATTCCTACTATACAATTAAAGACATCCTAGGTGTCTTTTTGCTAGTTCTAGAATTAGTATTAATCCTATTTTCCAATAGTATTAGTCCTATTTTCACCAGATTTATTAGGAGACCCCAACAATTATACCTTGGTAAATCCTCTCAATACACCACCACACATTTAACCAGAGTGGTATTTTCTACTTGCATATCCTATGAACAACTCATCAATCCCCAATTAACTAGAAGTACTGGCCCTAATCTTTTCAATCCTAGTCCTAATACCATTCTTCACACATCCAAACAATGAAGTATGGCATTCCAGCCTCTTATCCAATGTTTATTCTTAGTAGGGATTTGAGCAACCCACAGACTAGCACCTTAACGTGGGATCAAAATAACTTAGAACCCTGGCTATCTAGCTGGATGAATCCATACCTTCAGCTGTGTGGCTGAGCCCAGAGTGGGGCAGACTGGCCTTCGCCCAGGCTTCTGTCCCCTGCAGTTTCCCGGGAGCTGTGTTCTGGGTAAGGATGGGTGGCTGTGTCCTCCTCAGTGCTCTGTCTTATCTTCTTGCTGCTCTTTCCAGGGCTACAAGATGGATGACCTCCTGACTTCCTATATTAGCCAGATGCTTACGGCCATGAGCAAACAGCGGGGCTCCAGAGGTGGCAAGTGAACAGTGGGAAGGTTGCTCTGGCTCTGTGCCTGCTCTCAAGGAAGCAGTTGGCTCAGGACCATCAGCTACCTCTGCATCCAGGGGAAGACCTTGGCTATCCAGACAGGGAGGCTGAACCAGCTGGCCACCACTGACTGCACCAACGTGGCCTCTGACCCTTCTTCCAGGGAGATGACCTTGCCGGGATGTAGGACTCCCTCCATCCAGCCTGAAGCACCTGCTTGGTTCTAGTCTTGGCTTGCTGTGACAATCCCAGTTGTAAAAGCCTGTGCTGCTCAGATGCCATTCTTAACTCATACTAGCCCTACCATGTGACCTCTTTTGAGGTCACGGCCCGGAAATATAACCAAGAGGACGACCTAGTTCTCTACGCTGGGAACAACCAAACAGATTACTCTGAAACCGAAGGAACTGGCTTAATACCCCTAAGTCCAGGAGCCTCAGCTGGGATGAGGGAGACAGACTGCTTCTAAATATTACAGTGTGAGTGCTGAGCTGCTGTAAATCTCCCCTGATGATCTCAGGCATAAAGCCTGTGTGTTATCTTCTGGTCTGGTAGTGTCTTTGCTGGGGGAAGTGGAGGGGGCAGTGTGTGGGGCCAGGAATGGGCCCTGTGGGGTAGTGGCTTACATAACTCTCTCTGTGGTCTGTGTGTGTGGGATCAAGCTGTCTGGGTTTGGGGGTTGGGGTGCCTGAGCCTATAGTGTGCTGAAAGGGGCTTCAAGGGACAGGCTGAGCCTGGGGTAGGTTGAGGAGAAATGTTGGATGTCAGCCTGGGAGGTGGAGACCTAATTGTGCTTGACTAGAGATCCAGAGCGGGGACCAGCTTCTGGGCCTTACCTAGGGCCAGTGGATCCAGAGTGGCCCTTGTATCCTGCCAGAAATGTCTCCTTGGTCCATCAAACCTCCAAGAACCCCAGAAACCATGCTGCCTTGAGTTAATCCTTATGTCCAGTGGGTGTCTGTAAAATATTATTTTGTGACTAGGATGGAACAATCAAGTTTGGACATGACCCTAGGGGTGAGGGCTTTAGACAGGGAAGGTGTGATGTGGGAGTGGGGCATCCCTCTGGGCTGTGGCTGGGATGAGGGCCTGGAGAAGTGATGGGGGAGAATCCTCTTGCCACTGGCATGTTAGTGATCTGTCCTCTAGACCCCTGATATCCAGCCTGGCCATGGCCCGCCCAGGTCGTTTGCCCCCAAACACTGAAGGGTCTGGGGTCGCCTGCATGTAGGTGACAAACCACTCCACAGGAGGTGCTGTTACTCTTCTCTCCAGATGCCTGTGTGGGAGGTGGAGGGGCTGTTGTTGAAATGGAGGCCCCAAACCAGACAGCCCTGCTTTCTGCGATGACAGAGTGGCCATCCGAGGCAGCCCCCCCCACCCCCCGATGTTTACAGGACTCCACCGTCAGCCCAGGATAGACCAGAGCCACAGGGAAGGTACTGTGGTGTCTGCCCCTGCCCATCACTGTATACACGGGAGTGTGAGGCCCAGAGAAGGAGCATGAAGAGGTGATGGTCACGCTGCTGGACTGTGACTTGCTGTTTCTAGCACTGGGATTTCAGTTCTAGTTTCCCTTGATGGCCAGAGGCCACTGGGTTATGCCCATCACTCCAGTGGGCAATCAGCCAGGACCAGCTGTGAGGAAGCACCCCAGGGACACTGCATGCCAGGATATGTGTGTGGGGTGAGATCTTTGCCCTGACTCATGTCCCACATGACTCCTCCTTCTCTGGATGGCATCATTTTGGCACTCATCCCCTAGTCTTTGTCAGTCTGAGTGGCCACACAGGGGTACAAAGAGTGTGTCAATTACCTTCTGAGTTCCTGAGAAGGTGCCTTTATTTACATGGTGATGTTCGCCACAGCACTCCTTTAGTGGGGAATATTATGAGGGGTTAGGATGAGACAAATCCTGTCTCCCCTGGAGAGCAACCAGCTCCACCGCCAGGATCACATGGTTTTCCCTTTGCTCATCATTTGGAGATGGAAGGTGAGACCAGAAATGGTTTTCCCGAGAGCCTCCCTGGCTCTTCTGCACTTCTTTCTTGACCTCTCTCTACCATCAGTTCACCCTGGGCCCAGAGAGGAGGAAGGAGGAGGAGGAGGCAAGTTGTGGCTAATTCTTTGAAGACAGCCCAAAGGAGAAGAACATTCTGGATGTGGTAGAAACCACCATAAAAGAGGATTATTGGGAGGAGTCAGTGGGGGAGTGGTGTTCCGGTTATGTTTCAGGAGGAGGGTCTTCCATGGAGGGAGTTGCTGGTTCATTTGCCTTCATGGCAGGCAATGCAGTTTGCAGTTTGGAGGGTGGCCTCTCTGTTGGCCTCTGAAGTGGGTGCTTGGATGGGTTCAGAGACCAGCTATGTGACCACAGGTTGTCTAACATCATCCTTGGGATGCACGGTTGGTTTAGTGGTTTCCTTGAGAGCCTCTGGTATAATGGATTTAGAGCCTGGATGTTCCCTTTTGCTTTGGTTAAATCTATCGAGTTTCTTCAACTCTCAAAACTTCTTCGTGGAGACTTCTTACACTTGGAGTTTCTGTGGGATAGAAAACAACATAGTTTCCTCCAAAGTCATTTCTCCAACCTTTGCTGGTCACATGGCAAAATCCTAGTCATCTTTAAAATGTCAGGCCCTCTCTTACCATTTCATATTCTTTCCACCTACTTCTCTCCCTACCCAGGCTTTGGGAAGACTTTGCTATGGTCCTCCATTCATCAAGGTGCTGGAGTTTAAGTCTATTGTCTGAGGTTCTAACTCTATGGGAGCTGTCAGAAGGCAGAGATCAATATGTGCTTAAAGTTTGTGCATTTCGTAACTACTCCTTCCAAAGCAGTTTGAATAGAAAAATGAAGACATTCTTCATTAAAATGGGAGCTTTTTAAGGACAGAGAGTCTATCTTGCTTGTCAGCCCATATACAGTGCTCAGGAGTATCTGTCACACAGTAATTGCTCAAAATACAGCTTTTTTTCTAACTGAATGATAGAAAAAACAGACAATGGAGACTTTTTATAGTAATGCAGCTAGGAAACAGATTCTTATGAAAGACAAATTAAAAACTGGATAATGTACAAAACCAAGGACACATCTTAAATTTATCTAAGGATTTACTATACAATGAGGAACAGTGGAACTGAAATCTAGGAGAGAGTGAAAATCCTAAAAAGCAAGCCCAGAATTCAGTTACTTTTGCCCTGAGTGTAATTTCAGTCTTGAGAAACAGGTGCACGCATGAGTTTCATTTTTTTGTCAACCTCACAGGCAAAAAGGATTTTTATTGCATTTGAATTTATAATTCCATTCCATGACATCCAATATTGATCATATTAGGGTTTCTTTTTTTTTGATATTAGGTTTTCAAATGCATGAATGTGTTATGTTTCTCCATTTATCTGGGTCTTCTTTTTCTCACTAAACTTTTGTAGTTTTCAGTGACCAATTATCTATCTTCTTTGCAAGGGCTTACAGTATCTTCCTAAAATTCCTATTTATGTTTTTATGCTGTTTTAAATGATGCTAATTCAATTTTTAAAGTTTATAACTTTTAATTGATAATGTATCAACATACAGTTGATTTTTTTGTACACTGACCTTGTGTCCTGAGGTATTGCTTAAGTTTCTGGTTCTAGTAGGTTTAGAGGAATATAGAATTTTTTAGTGTAAATAATCGTATCAGAAGTTTTATTTCTTCCTTTATGCCTGTTGTTTATCTTACTAAACTGACTAGGATCTCTAATACAATGCCAAACAGAAATGGCAAATATCTTTGCCTTATTTCTGATCTTAGAGGGAAAATACTGTTTCACTGTTAAAAATGATATTGCCTGGAGGTTTTTGAATAAATATCTCTCATTAGATTGAGGAAGTTTCATTCTAGTCCTAGCTTACTGAGAGCTTTGATCATAAATAGTTGTTAAATTTTGTCAGTTATGTTTTTGTTAATGTAGTAGATTAATTTGATTAATTTTCAAATGACATATTCATCTTGTACTGCTGGTATAATTCTCACTCGCTCCAGATGTTTTACCCTCTTTTATATTGATGGATTCCATCTGTTAATGTTTTGTCCAGGATTTTTATGTCTAAATTCATGAAAGACACTGATCTATAAATTTAGTTCTTATGCTGTCTTTGTTAGATAACTTTTATGTAAGTTTATTGCTGGCCTCCAAGAATTAGCTAGGAAATGTTCCTTTGCCTTCTTTTTCTGAGTTGGTATAAAATTCATATTATTTTAAAATATTTGATTAACCAGTGAAACTTGTTGGGTCTGTACTTTTCTTTGGGCTATGTTTTTGATACACAGATTTGATTCTGATAGACAGTGTGTTATTACAAATTTTTATTTTTACTTCTCTCAGTTCTGATAAGTTGTACATTTCAAGGAATTTGTTTACTTCATTTAAATTGTCAAATTTAATGGCTTAAAATGTCTATAATTTTCCTTTATATTTTTAGGATTTGGAGATAGTCCCTCTTTCATTAATCATTCACTCATACAGGCAATCAAATTTTCTCCCTCATTCATTTTACTAAGAATCAATCAAATTTTATTTATCTTTCCTAAGAACTAGCTTTTCACTTTAAAAAAACTTCTCTATTGTTTTGGAGACTCAGACATAGAAAGCAGACTTGTGGACACAGTGGTGGAAGGGGGTGGTGTGACAGATGGAGAGTAGCATGTAAACATATGTATTACCATATATTAAACAGACAGCTGGTAGGAAGTTTCTGTGTGATACAGGGAGCTCAAAGTGTGACAACCTAGAGAGGTGGGATGGGGTGGGAGGGAGTTTCAAGTGGGAGAGGACATATGTATACCTATGGCTGATTCATGTTGATGTACGGCAGAAACCAACACAACATTGTAAAGCAATTGTCCTCCGATTAAAAATAAATCGCAGCCATTCTGACTGGTGTGAAATGGTACCTCACTGTGGTCTTGATTTGCATTTCTCTGATAATNAGGACTCTCAGCCGCTGCCTCTGTCCTCTGACGTGGGGTAGCTCCTCTCGGCCATGCTGAGTGGGAAGTGGGGTGGCTCTTCTCAGCTTTTCCTGTGTGGTCGCAGCCTGGCACTCTCGGCCGCTGCCCCTGACCTCAGAAGCAGGGTGGCTCCTTTCAGCTGTTCCTGAGCCATCACAGCTTGGGACTCTCGGCCACTGTCTCTGTCCTCCGACGTCGGGTAGCTCCTCTCCGCCGTGCTGAGTGCGCCGGCCCGCCCCACCTCTTTTTAATATCATCTGTTTCAGTTATATCTTTTTCATTTCTGTCTTTTATTGTACCCTTCTTGAATGAAATATTTCCTTGATATATCCAATTTTCTTGAAGGGATCTCTAGTTTCTCCCATTTTATTGTTTTCCTCTACTTTGCATTGGTATTAATGTTCTTGTTAAAGAGACCCCAGGGAGCTTCTTTGCCTCTTTCTTCTATGTGAAGACACAGCATGAAGATGGCCATCTGTGAACCAAGAAGCAGGTTCTCGCCAAAGACCAGAACTATGCTGCCTTATTTTTGTATTTCCCAGCTTCCAGAATTGTGAAGTTAGATTCTGTTGTTTATAAGCCACCCAGTCTATGGTGTTGTACTATAGCAGCCTGAATGGACTGAAGCAACAGTTATCAAAATACATAAACAAATATGACATATTTATATATGTGCTTCTTTATTCATTCATTAAATAATGAAATCTAGTGATTTGTCCAGTTAAATACCATAAACAGTTAACAGTCATAATGAACATAAACATCATTTCAAATGATCTGTAGTACTCTAATATGATATGAAATATCTATGATTTCTGTTAAAGGCAAAGATAGTTATTGTTCAAACTACTGTGATTTGTTCCTTACATTTTATAATGAAAGGAAATCTCATAATTCAAAATTTATGAAAATAAAAACATAATTTTTATCCCTATCCAAGCCCATGAGCAAGAAAGTGTTAGCCACTCAGTTGTGTCTGACTCATTGTGATTCCTTAGATTGTAGTCTGCCAGGTTCCTCTGTCCATGGAATTCTATAGGCAAGAACTCTAGAGTGGGTCATCATCCCCTTCTCCAGGGGGTCTTCCTGACCTAGAGATTGAACCCAGGTCTCTTGAATTGTGGGTGAATTCTTTACAATCTGAACAATCAGGGAAGACTCAATATTCAAAAAATTACTATATTGGCATCCAGTTCCATCACCTCATGGCAAATAGATTGGAAAAAAGTGGAAGCAGTGACAGATTTCATTTTCTTGGCCTCCAAAAACTACTATGGACAGTGACTGCAGCCGTGAAATTAGAAAGTGCTTGTTCCTTGGGAGAAAAGTTATGACAAACCTAGACAGCATGTTAAAAAGCAGAATCACTTTGCTGACAATGGTCCATATAGTCAAAGCTACGTTTTTTACCAGTAGTCACTTACGGATGTGAGGGTTGGACCATAAAGAAGGCTGAGTGCTGAAGAATTGATGCTTTTGAACTGTGGGGCTAGAAAAGACTCGTGAGAGTCCCCTGGACAGCAAGGGGATCAAACCAGTCAATTCTAAAGGAAATTAGCCCTTAATATTTATTGGAAGGACTGATGCTGAAATTGAAGGTCTGATACTTTGGCCACCTGATGTAACCCGTGGCGGATTCATGTTGATATATGGCAAAACCAATATAATATTGTAAAGTAAAAATAAAAATATAATAAAATTAAAAAAAAAGGAGTTTACTCATTGGAAAAGACCTGACGTTGGGAAAGATTGAGGGCAGGAGGAGAAAGGTGCAACAGAAGATGAAATGGCTGGATGGCATTGCTGACTCAATGGACATGAGTTTGAGCAAAATCCAGGAGATAGTGAAAGACGGGGAAGCCTGGTATGCTGCAGTACATGAGGTCACAAAAAGTTAGACATGACTTAGTGACTGAATGATGACGCCAAGTCTATGAATATTTTGACTTCTGTCATGAATGCCTGGAGAACCCACAGACCCAGGTTTAGAACCCCTGGAAAGAACTGACTTCTTATTTCCTTCTGGCTAGTCTCAGAACTCTAGGCTTTTGATTTTGGCACTTTCTTCCCAATTACTCCTAGGTTCTGCCTTACAGGTCATAACTGGTCTAAATGTAGTTTAAATCTCATTTTCCTTTCTCCCCTCTATAAAGATTCTCTTACTTTCTTAGAGATAAACAATATGTTTCAAATTTTTCTCTTTTTACTTCTGTAGGAGCCATTTGTATTATATTAGAAGAACTCTTTTTATTATAAAGATGTGGTATCATTAGCCACACAGCGAAGAGTAGAATTATAGGTTTCTCCTCTTTTATAAGATCTTAGAAGACAGAAATCTTTTTATTTTATTGCTGTTGAACCCACAACAGTGGAGAAAATGTTTACATGTAATGGATACTACGTGTGAATATTTGTTGAATGGGTAAATAAATAAAAGCATGACTGTGGGGCTTAAAGATCACCTCTGACTTCTCACTTCCCAGGGCCAATTCTGAATTATTCAAAGAATTTTATAGTTTCAAGGTTTGAAGATGCAATTCTCCTGTGAATGCAGTGTGACCTGTGTTCACAGTGAAATTTCTATCTACAGGTCTCTATATATAGAGATAATGAGTGAAGCATATACCAGGGAGCTATATATAGATTTATCTAGCTCCAGAGAGCAAGGGATATTAGAATAGAGCTCTTACACAACTTAAAAAAGATTATACCACTTTCTACATTTTTAATTGCTCTAATAAAATCATTTTTAAGGAGAAACATTTTACAAGATTGTCTCAAATTTAAGTACCACTCTTCCATCTGAAGATACATCAGTTTTCATTTTTGTTTAATATCTTAACCTCAAGGGCAAAATCTGCCAGAGTCTCACTACTGCTGCTTCCTTCTAAGCTTCTGCCAAATGGAAGATAACTGACTATAAATCAAACTTTGGGACTTTAGTAGAAACCTAACAGTTTCCCTAACTGTCATTATTTCAAGCTACTATAAAGAACAAGCGAAAACACTCAGATGTGTTAGTGACATTTTCTGTTATGAAAGATTAAAACTGAGTTCTTGCTATGTTTGGTTCCCACTGTAATTAGTCTTCCCTTTATAAAACATCATTGCTTCATTACTCCTCTGCTATTTGTTAGTAGCAAATTACATATTACTTTTAGCATTTCATTCACCTTTTATCTACTAAAATGTGGTACTGAATAAGAAAAGGACATTTTGTTCAGAACATTCAGTGTTCTAGAATGCCAAGTGTCTATAGAAAGATGAAAAATGGGAGTGCAAATGAAGAAACCACAATAGAGCTGCTTCGGATTTATTACATTCAAGCATAACACACTTGGATATGCACATAACACGTCTATTTCAGAATGCAGAACAATGGATAGCTTCACATCCCTTCAGCTAAAAGGTCAGAAAAGAACCTTTTTCTCTCTGTTTACTGCCAAATACATAGTTCTTCCACCTTGTGGGAATTACTCAGGGAATATTCAGGATAAAATAAGAAGATGAAGCAGGGTAGCTGGTAACATTTCCCTGGATTGAATTTGGAGAGGTGCATAATTGATCTTTGGTAAATGATTACTGGTTGAAAAGGGGCAGGTTTATGTACCAAAGTTTTCTTATCCATTCATCTGCTGATGGACATCTAGGTTGCTTCCATGTTCTGGCTATTATAAATAGTGCTGCGATGAACATTGGGGTACACGTGTCTCTTTCAATTCTGGTTTCCTCTGTGTGTATGCCCAGCAGTGGGATTGCTGGGTCATAAGGCAGTTCTATTTGCAATTTTTNAGTGCTGCGATGAACACTGGGGTACACGTGTCTCTTTCAATTCTGGTTTCCTCAGTGTGTATGCCCAGCAGTGGGATTGCTAGGTCATAAGGCAGTTCTATTTGCAATTTTTTAAGGAATCTCCACACTGTTCTCCATAGTGGCTGTACTAATTTGCATTCCCACCAACAGTGTAAGAGGGTTCCCTTTTCTCCACACCCTCTCCAGCATTTATTGCTTGTAGACTTTTGGATCGCAGCCATTCTGACTGGTGTGAAATGGTACCTCACTGTGGTCTTGATTTGCATTTCTCTGATAATGAGTGATGTTGAGCATCTTTTCATGTGTTTGTTAGCCATCCATATGTCTTCTTTGGAGAAATGTCTATTTAGTTCTTTGGCCCATTTTTTGATTGGGTCATTTATTTTTCTAGAATTGAGCTGCATAAGTTGCATATTTTTTGAGTTGTATATTTTTGAGATTAGTTGTTTGTCAGTTGCTTCATTTGCTATTATTTTCTCCCATTCTGAAGGCTGGCTTTTCACACAATATTTTTTAAGCATAGATTTAAATATGATGCATTATCATATTACTTTTTAAAACCATTTTTGAAAGCTATGCTTTTAGAAATTTTGATCATTTCCTCCACAGATATTGTTACTAGAGTCAACACTCTTCAAAGCATAAATCTTCATCACTTTCAAATCCAGATGGGTGAATACACACTATACAAAAACACGGTGTACACAGCTGTATACACATACAGCACATGTTCAAAAAATACATAAAAATATGTATTCACATATATTCCCATGATACTAATGAAATATAAATATTGCCAAAAACACACAATTAATAACTTGTAAAATGAGGCAGTTTTCATTCCAGTCCCAAAGAAAGGTAATGCCAAAGAATGTTCAAACTACCAAACTGTACCACTCATCTCACACGCTAGCAAAGTAATGCTCAAAGTTCTCCAAGCCAGGCTTCAACCATACATGAACGATGAACTTCTGGATGTTCAAGCTGGATTTAGAAAGGGCAGAGGAATCAGAGATCAAATTACCAACATCTGTTGGATCGTCGAAAAAGCAATAGAGTTCCAGAAAAACATCTACTTCTCCTAAAGTCCTTGACTGTGTGTATCACAACAAACTGTGGAAAATTCTTCAAGAGATGGTAATACCAGACCACCTGACATACCTTCAGAGAAATCCGTATGCAGGTCAAGAACCAACAGTTAGAATTGAACATGGAACAAGAGATTGGTGTCAAATCGGGAAAGGAGTACATCAAGGCTGTATATTGTCACCCTGTTTATTTAATTAACTTATATGCAGAGTACATCATGCAAGACGCCAAGCTGGATGAAGCACAAGCTGGAATCAAGATTGCCAGGAGAAATACCAATAACCTCAGGTATACAAATGACACCACCCTTATGGCAGAAAGTGAAGAAGGACTAAATAGCCTCTTGATGAAATTGAAAGAGGAGTGTGAAAATGTTGGCTTAGAACTCAACATTCAGAAAACTAAGACCATGGCATCCAGTAACATCATTTCATGGCAATTAGATGGGGAAACAATGGAAACAGTGACAGACTATTTTTCTGGGCTCCAAAGTCACTGCAGATGGTGACTGCAACCATGAAATGAAAAGATGCTTGCTGTTTGGAAGAAAGTTATGACCGGCCTGGACACTGAGGACATTGTATGAAAATCTCAAACAACAATAATCTCTTTTCTCCTCTGTGTGTTACATCATGTTGACATCAGCTGTCACATGGTGACTTTAATGTGTGGTGTTTACAGCAAGTGTTTGATTCTAAAAGGGGACTAGTGGACAAAAAGCAAATTGCCTATCAGTAAAAGCTTTCTATTTCACCTACTGTCACATGAAATATATGTGAAAAATATACACACTGCAAATTATCTAGGGCAGTGAAACTCCATTGATTGGTGTGGCCTAGGAAAAAAATTATAGAACTTCTATGTCTGTATATTTTCATCTCATTTTCAGTTCAGTTGTTCAGTCCTGCCTGATTCTTTGCAAACCCATGGACTGCAGGACACCAAGCTTCACTGCCCATCACCAGCTCTCAGAGCTTACTCAAACTCATGTCCATCAAGTCAGTAATGCCATCCAACAGTCTCATCCTCTGTCACACCTTCTCCTCCCACCTTCAATCTCTCCCAGCATCAGGGTCTTTTCAAGTGAGTCAATTCTTCACATCAGGTGACCAAAATATGGAGGTTCAGCTTCAGTATCAGTCCTTCCAATGAATATTCAGGACTGATTTCCTTTAGGATGGACTAGTTGGATCTTCTTGCAGTCCAAGGGACTCTCAAGAGTATTATTTAACACCACAGTTCAAAAGCATCAATTTTTCGGTGCTCAGCTTTCTTTATACTCCAAATCTCATGTCCGTACAGGACTACTGGAAAAACCATAGCTTTGACTCAGTTCAGTTCAGTCGCTCAGTTGTGTCCAATTCTTTGCGACCCCGTGAACCACCGCATGCCAGGCCTCCCTGTCCATCACCAACTCCGAGAGTCCACCCAAATGCATGTCCATTGAGTCGGTGATGCCATTCAACCATCTCATCCTGTCGACCCCTGTTCTTCCTGGCCTCAATCTTTCCCAGCATCAGGGACTTTTCTAATGAGTCAGCTCTTTGCATTAGGTGGTCAAAGTACTGGAGTTTCAGCTTCAAAATCAGTCCTACCAATAAACACCCAGGGCCTATCTCCTTCAGAATGGACTGGTTGGATCTCCTTGCAGTCCAAGAGATTCTCAAGAGTCTTCTCCAACACCACAGTTCAAAAGCATCAATTCTTCAGCGCTCAGCTTTCTTTATAGTTCTATTCTCACATCCATACATGATCACTGAAAAAACCATAGCCTTAACTAGATGGACCTTTGTTGGCAAAGTAATGTCTCTGGTTTTTAATATGCTGTGGTTGATCATAACTTTTCTTCCAAGGAGTAAGCATGTTTTAATTTCATGACTGCAGTCATCATCTGCAGTGATTTTGGAGCCCTCCAAAATAAACTCTGTCACTGTTTTCATTGTTTCCCCATCTATTTTCCATGAAGTGATGGGAGTTTTCTAAATGTTGAGTTTTAAAGCCAACTTTTTCACACTCCTCTCTTACTTTCATCAAAAGGCTCTTTAGTTCTTCACTTTCTGCGATTAAGAGTGGTGTCATCTGCATAGCTGAGGTTATTGATATTCCTCCTGGCAATCTTGACTGCAGGTTGTGCTTCATCCAGCCTGGCATTTCTCATGCTGTACTCTGCATATAAGTTGAATAAGCAGGGTGACAATATACAGCCTTGACGTACTCCTTTCCCAATTTGGTACCAGTCTGTTGTTCCATGTTCAGTTCTAACTGTTGCTTCCTGACCTGCATACAGGTGTCTCAAGAGGCAGGTCAGGTGGTCTGGTATTCCCATCTCTTTCAGACTTTCCCACAGTTTGTTCTGATTCACACAAAGGCTTTGGCCTAGTTAGTAAAGCAGAAGTAGATGTTTTTCTGGAACTCTCTTGCTTTTTCAATGATCCAACCGACTTTGGCAATTTGATCTCTAGTTCCTTTGCCTTTTCTAAATCCAGCATGAACATCTGGAAGTTTTCTTTTCATGTACAGTGGAAGCCTGNACTTTCCCACAGTTTGTTCTGATTCACACAAAGGCTTTGGCCTAGTTAGTAAAGCAGAAGTAGATGTTTTTCTGGAACTCTCTTGCTTTTTCAATGATCCAACCGACTTTGGCAATTTGATCTCTAGTTCCTTTGCCTTTTCTAAATCCAGCATGAACATCTGGAAGTTTTCTTTTCATGTACAGTGGAAGCCTGGCTTTGAGAATTTTGAGCATTACTTTGCTAGCATGTAAGATAAGTTGAAAGCTACCAGTATTTCACATTTGTCTTTAAAAACACACCATAGAGCACTGTAGTCTGTTGTTTGGATCGTGTAAAAGGTGACCCCAAAATGCCACCTTCCTAAAACTGTATCAAATGGGGGAGCCTATCCCTCACTGTTTAGCCTCATCCCTTTATTTGACCAGCAGAACATGACAGAAACAGCACTGTGTACATTCTGACCCTGAGTCTAAAGGAGCCGTAGAACGTTAAGGAGGCAGCTTCGCATGCTCTCGTCCACTTGCTGATCTTGAGTCTCCTCTCATCATCAGCCCAAGCTAGCATGCCAGAGGATGAGAGCTCATGGGGAACAGAGATGAGATACCCATCTGAGCTGTCTTAGACAAGTCATCCCCACAGGACATGGCAACAGATCACAGACTCATGAGCAAGCCCGGCAAGGATGAGCCTGGTATGGCACACAGCAGCAGAACCAAGTAACTGAACCCAGTTCAAACTGACAACCTACAGCACTATGAAATATGAAGACAACAAACTGTGGGAAAGTCTGAAAGAGATGGGAATACCAGACCACCTGACCTGCCTCTTGAGAAACCTGTATGCAGGTCAGGNGATGCATGTCAATGTATAGCAAAATGAATACAGTATTGTAAAGCAAAACAAACTAAAAAATAAAAAAAAATTAAAAAATTTCTCTATTGTTTTATCTTTTCTATTTCATTGCTCCTATTTTTATTATGTCCTTCCTTTCACTTGGAGAAAAATTTACTCTTTAAGATTGTTTCAATATTGATTAAGTGTGTCTACCTTAACAATCTACCTTCTAACATTTAAAGTTGCAAATTTCCCTCTAAGTTAGACTTTAAACTATACCCCACAAATTTTGCTGTTGTATATGCATTATCCTTTACAAATATTTTCCAATTTCCCTTGTGACTAACCCTTGATTAATGAAATGTTAAGAAATACATTAATTTTCAGTATTTAGGATTATCTAGATATTTGTTTGTAATTTAATATCTTTTGTGGTCACAGAACAGTGTGTACTTTGATCTTTTGAAATTTACTGATGACACAGTTAACATATTTTTATTTTTGGCACCCATAACTAATTACTGTAATTTCAGTAATTTTTACTACTTTTGTTTTTTAATCTTCATATAAGTATCCATATATTACCTTTATTATATATGTACATTTTCCAGTGAGATTTTTACTTTTGCATGCTCTCTTATCAATTAGTGCTATTTCTTTCAGCTTAAATAACTCCCTTTAACATTTCTTACAGAACTGGCATAGTGGTGATGAAACTTGCCTAGCTTTTGTTTATCTGGGAAACTCTTGATCTCTCCCCTTCAGCTCTTGCTGGGTAGATAATTCTTGGTTGGACATTTTCTTCTTTTCAGGACTTTGAATATATCATGCCTGTCCTTTCTGGCCTGTATATTTTCTGCTTAAAATATTTGCTGACAGATTTTTGGGATTTCCCTTGTGTGTAACAAGCTGGTTTTTACTCGCTCCTTTTAGGATTTCTCTTTATCTTTACCTTTTTAAAAAAAGAATATTTAATAAAATCATATATACACACACAAACATACATACACAAACACGTTTCTGTACCCTGACCCTTAGACTCATAATGAGTATGAATATGGAAGTTTAATATTTTTTAATGGATACATTGTATTTCATCAACTAAGAGAATGCTCATACTGTACTATGGTTGAATGTTTGGATTATTTCCTTTTTTAAAAATTTAATTGGAGAATAACTGCTTTACAGTGTTGTATTGGTTTCTACCATACAACCACACAAATCAGTCATAATTATGTCTCCCCTCCCTCCCCTCCCTTTACCATTTTAATTATAATGTGTCTTGGTGTGTGTCTTTTTGGGGTCATCTTATTTGGAACTTTCTGGGCTTCTTGGATCTGGATATCTGCTTTCTTCCCCATATTGGGAAAGTATTCATCCACTTTTTCTTCATTTAATTTTTCTGGCCCTTCCTCTCTCTCTCTCCTCCTCCTAGAAGCCCTATAATGTGAATACTATACACTTGATGCAGTCTCAAATGTCTCATCATGTATCTTCCCTTTTTAAAATTCTTTTTTTATTTTGCTGCTCTGTCTGGGTGAGTTACATTTTTTTTTTTTTTTGTCTTCCAGCTCACAGATGCATTCTTCTACCTCATCCATTCTGATGTTTAACCCTTCTAATGTATTTTTCAGTTCAGTTATAACTACTGTTTGGTACTTTCTTATACTTTTTATCTTTCTGATGAAGTTTGCACTGTTCTTCCATCTTTCCCCCCAAGATCAGTGATCACATTTATGACCATTAGTTTTAACTCTTTAGCAAGTATATTGCTTATCTCTATTTCATTTAGTTCCTTTTCTGAGGTTTGGTCTTGTTCTTTTGTTTGGAACGTATTTCTCTGTCCCCTCATTTTGCTTAATTCTGTGTCCATGTATGAGGTAAATCAGCAGTCTCTTCTAGATTTGTTTTGTGGCTTGCTGTGTGGTCTGTTTTGGCAAATATGCCATGTACATTAGAAGATGTTGGTATTCTGCAGTTGAATATAATATTTTCTGTCAATTAGAAAACTGATAGAAAATAGAAAAATTATAATATTTTCTGTCAAGTTCTCTGAAAGTATTCAGATATCCTTTCTGATTTTATCTTTTGTGTGTTGTTCTTTCAGGTGATGGGAGAAAAATCTTANCTAATGTATTTTTCAGTTCAGTTATAACTACTGTTTGGTACTTTCTTATACTTTTTATCTTTCTGATGAAGTTTGCACTGTTCTTCCATCTTTCCCCCCAAGATCAGTGATCACATTTATGACCATTAGTTTTAACTCTTTAGCAAGTATATTGCTTATCTCTATTTCATTTAGTTCCTTTTCTGAGGTTTGGTCTTGTTCTTTTGTTTGGAACGTATTTCTCTGTCCCCTCATTTTGCTTAATTCTGTGTCCATGTATGAGGTAAATCAGCAGTCTCTTCTAGATTTGTTTTGTGGCTTGCTGTGTGGTCTGTTTTGGCAAATATGCCATGTACATTAGAAGATGTTGGTATTCTGCAGTTGAATATAATATTTTCTGTCAATTAGAAAACTGATAGAAAATAGAAAAATTATAATATTTTCTGTCAAGTTCTCTGAAAGTATTCAGATATCCTTTCTGATTTTATCTTTTGTGTGTTGTTCTTTCAGGTGATGGGAGAAAAATCTTAAAATCTTTAAGTGTGATTTCTTTCAGTTTCTTTTTTAATGTGTTTTGATCTTGGCTTTTAAGTATATAATCTACAGTGTCTTCCTGACATAGCAACTGTTTATCATTATGAAATCTTTATTTCTAGTAATGCTCCATGTTTTGAAGTTTTCAGATATTATTTCTTGAGCTTATTTTTACATGGCATATTATTTTCCATCCTTTTGGTTTTACTTTATTTGTGTTTTTATATTTTAAGTATTTCTTTTGTAGACAGCATATGTTTGGGTCCTCCTTCTATCTAGTCTGACATTCCCTACTCCTGGTTTTGAGAATTTGGTTCATTTGTATTTATGTAATTAATAAAATGGTAGAATTTATGACGTTTCAACTTGTTTTCTATTTGTTTTGTGTATTGTTTTGTTTCCTTTGTTCTTTTTCTCCTCAATCCATCTGTTACAAGAGAGATTCTCCTGCTGGCTTTGAAGAAGTAAGATGCTATGTTGTGGGAAAGCCTTATAACTAGGAACTGAAGGTAGTCTCTAGGCTCTTAGAGCTAAACTCTTTCAAGAATGATTAAGAAAACATGGATGGCTTTATACTTGTAATTGTAAAGAACTAAATTCTGCCAATGACCAGTGAACTTGGAAGAAGACTCTGTGTCTCAGATGAGATTACAGTCCAGGCCAACATCTTGATGTTATCCTATTGAGACCTTATGCAAACAAAACAATGCCTGGACTCCTGGCCCACATAAACTGTAAAATGATAGATTTGTGTTGTTTTGAGCTGCTAGGTTTCTGGTAATTTGTTACATAGCAATTAAAAACTAACCATATAGTAATAGAATATATCCAAAAAGAAGCATAAAAATTAAATAGGATAAAGGACTTCCCTGGTGGTCCAGTGGCTAAGACTCCCACTCTCAATGCAGGGGGTCCAGGTTCACTCCCTGGGCAGGGAACTAGATCTGACATGCCACAACTAAGAATCTGCAAGGCATAACTAAAGATCACATGTTCTACAGCTATGACCCAGTGCAGTAAAAAAAAAAATTAAAAAATTTAATAGGTTAAAAATAAAAATAAATGGTCTGGATAACGAATCCCAGAAAGAGAGTAGTGGGAGAAAAATATTTCAAAAAATACAGACAGAACATTTATTTTCTTACTGATCTAAGAAATTTAGCAAACCTTAAGCAGATAAATACACTCACATACACTAAGGTAAACCATAATTCGGAACTGTGAAACAAATCAACTTCTGTTGTTTAAGGCACCCAGTCCTTGGTACTTCATTTTGGAAGCCCTAGTTTACTAACAAACTACTAAAAATCATAAGGCAGCTGGAACACAGCCTTCAGCCACCTTAATAGCCAGCAGAGTGATCTTTTTAAAATCCATAAAACGGAGTCACTGGAGATCACTCTATATCTTAAGAAATTTGAGTCATTTTGGTTAAAACATTCAGCTTTATAGTAGGAAAGACCACTGCTCTTCAAAGTTCTGAATTTATTTCTTCATGGTCTCTATGGACCCATTCCCAGAACTCTAAGTAATGTATGTGTTGAACACTGACAGCTGGTACACAGCATCTCAAGATCTTTACCACTGTCCACAAGAAGTTAAATTAATTCATGATTTTGTGACTGTACCAACTTTACTTAAGGCGTCAAGAGCTATGGGAGGAAACTGTATTATGAACTGCCTCCTAACTGGTTTTCTCTCTGACCAAACCAGTAACTCACTATGTGACTATCTCCACAATCTCCTAAATAATAAACTCTGGCTTTCCTTCCCTTACTGGACCTATCTCATTCAGTCCTGAGTTACTGTGCTGAATTATTATGCGATTCTATCCTTTTATCCAGAAGTTTAAGCATATTGCTCCCTTGTTTGAAACTCATTTGTCATTTCCTGATTGTTTATACGCAGAGCCTAGACTCTAGTCTAGAATTCCAGGATCTCAGCAATTTTCTCCTTCTAACTTCCAACGTAATCACAACTGGAGCCACAAAAAGCACATTCAGCCCCGATGAGCGTGACAGCGTCTCTGTCCTGGTCCTAGATGGCCTGAACCAAAGATGTCAACTGCTATACCTTTGCCTGCTTCCTCACTGGTTCTCTGTGGGCCAGAGCTCTGTTCTCTTGAGCTGCCCTCCACAGAGAGCTTTCAGTCTTTCCCAGAGTGCCCGACACAAAGTGGGTGCTCAATAATAATTGTGATGAATGAATACATGAACAAGAGAGCAAATAAACAACCACATTAAAAATCTTCCAAGGAGTCTCACTGCTTAAGAGAAGAAAGTCCACAATGAATCTGGATGTTAAGGGCCCCTTAGTATCTGTGCTCAGCCTATTTTCCCCAGCTTGTCACTGGTTCCCACCCCCTGATTTTTAGACTCCTTCAATTCTTGTCAGGAACATTAAAGGCAGGCCCTGCCTCCTGGAGGCAATGGGTAGGGATGAGGAGATGGGAGGGTGCTAGGCCTCTGACTTTACCTGTGTAACTGGTGATACCTTGGAGGATTTTTTCACTCTGGCTTTCTCGCAACCTAGAAGGAAGCAGAGTGTTCATGAGCCTCTTTCAAAGCAACAGTAATAACAGGCAGTGGACAGAAAAGAACATTACCTAGTCAAATGCTACCTTAGGCAGAGGGTTTGTAGCATCCCCCCTTAAAAGATAACTCACATGAAACAATGGGCATGATGTGGTCTAAGGCACCACGGTCCCTTCTAGCTAAAATTCTTCTACCAGATGCCCCCTCCCCCACCCTCAACCTTGTAATCTTGTAGCATTTTCCTCAAGAATTCTCAAATGTCATTTTTTTTTGACAGATAAAAAGACTATGGTCTTGAAAGGGGCAGTGATTTTCCCATGGTCACCCAGCAACTAGAGGAAAAGCAAGGACTAAAACCCAGGCTTCCTGGAGTGTCAGCTTGCCCTTTAGACAGCACCTTGCTATGTCCCATCTTGTGGAAGGAGGGGAAGGTGGAGGCACTTGTTCTGAACAATGTTGAACCCCTCTCCTCTCCCAGCTGATCCACACGGGATCTGTATTAACAGGCTTTGATTAAGCTTTAGTGAGAGTCATAATTCTTAGAATATGATCTCGTGTTGAGGAGGAAGAAGGGGTGTGAGGATCTGCAGGCAGCATGAGAAGAAATGGGAGGTTAGGATGATAAAACCCTGTCTCCCTGAGGATTTGTCATGTGGGGTTACAGGAAGAGTGTAACTGTTTTTCTTAAATTTCTGTAAAACCATTTATATTTTTGGAAAAAAAATCATTTAAAATTACAAATAAATGCTTACCAAATAGAATAAAATATGGCAACAATGAAAACTGCAGAAAGAATATCCAAGAAAATCCACATGAACATATAGAAATCTGGTGTCTGCAAAACAGAAAACACAGTTATAGGAGTTTGCAGCTGACAGGGATTGTAGTTCTTGTGGGTCAAGTCCCTTGCTTGAACTAGGGATGGAGCAGGGGAAGGAACCATGATTGCCCGAGTTGGTGTCAAACACAGAGGGTACCCACTGCTATCCTAACAATCCCCTCCTACATGTGCCAAGGGCTTTACGAGGGCTAAAATACTCCACACACTTCGTCTCCCTGGACCCTTGACTGAGGTCTGAGGGAGTCCCAGAGATGTCACATAGCAAGTCTATTCTGGACCCAGGACTACAAGCCTACGTTTCTTGACTTCCAGTGCTCTCTGTGTTCATGGCATCTAAATCTACCTGAGCATCAGATTTCAGTAATACAGGTTCCTGTGCCTCATTAGAGACTCAGGAATTAGAATTTCTGCTCTCCAGAAACAAGTAATCAGTCTGTGAACCAGCATTTAGGAATCATTCCCCTAAATCACTGTAGTTCAAAGAAGCATGTTGAAAATACAATTCTTAATCAAGACTAACATGCCTACTTCTTGAGTCTCCTTGCATAAATCACCCATTTCATGAAGCTCCGTCATCTAGCTTCACTTGCATGAGCTTTTACATTCCCTGGTTTGATCCTCCCTTTCTACCTTCATTATTTCACCTCCAATACTACTTGATGGTACTGGGTCTGACATGGTTTTTTCTTTCTTATTCCATTTTCTACCCAATCACAAGGTCTTTTCTTGGACTGATTAGTAATAATAATATTAACAACAATAACACAAATGACTGTGATAATGATGAGCACAACTAACATTAATGAGGATTTATAGGAGCTAAGGAAGTGTTATAAGCATGTTAAGGGTATTTGCACAGCTATTGTTTGAACAGATCTAGTAGGCAGGTACAGTAGAAGCTTTTAACCAAGTTCCACTAATCTAAGGCTCCTAATGCCCTATGGTGGAGAAGAAAATGGCAACCCACTCCAGTATTCTTTCCTAGAGAATCCCATGGACAGAGGAGCCTGGTGGGCTGCTGTCCATAGGGTCACACAGAGTCGGACATGACTGAAGCGACTTAGCAGCAGCAGCAATGCCCTATGAGAACCTGACCAATGCCTTGGCCTGTTCTAGGATGCCCACTGGGTGTGCTGTACAGTCACTAAGAATCAGTTGTTCTTACTGTCCATATGGCTTTATAACAACTATAGTTGTTATGATTGTGTAACATAATTAAATATTACTCAGATCTGTAAGAATTGAGTAAAAAAAGATGGCATTTTCAAAGGAAACTAAGTCAATGCTTAGAAATACTTGATGATGAAAGGAAAGGTTATTAAAAAATAAACTGCAGGATTTCCCTGGTAGTGCAGTGAGTAAGAATTCGCCTGCTAATGCAGGAGATGCAGAAGATGTGGGTTCAATCCTTGGGTTGAGAAGACCTTCTAGGGGAGGAAATGGCAACCCACTCCAGTAATCTTGTCTGGAGAATCCCATGGACAGAGGAGCCTGGCCGGCTACAGTTCACAGGGTTGCATGACTGGGGAACTGAGTGCACACACGTCAATGCAGGGAACAAGCATTCAATCCTTGCTCTGGGAAGATTTCACACACTGAAGAACAACTAAAGACTGTGCACCACGACTGCTGAGTGCCTGCTTTAGAGCCCACGGCCATAGCTACTGAGCCTGCACGCCACAGCTCAGGAAGCCCACACACTCCAGGGCCCGAAAACTGCAGATACTGAGCTTGTGTGCCCTAGATGGTAGGCTCCACAACAAGAAAGGCCACTGAAGTGAGAAGCCTTTCTCACTGCAATGAAGTGTGGCCCTGGCTTGCCACAACTACAGAGAGCCCTTGCAAAGCATTGAAGACCCAGCACAGCCCTAAGAAAACAAAAAACTGCAAATGAATTAGGTATGAGTGAAACAGTAAGAGACTAGGGGTTGCGGGATTATTATGAAAATCTGGGTGGATTCCTCATTCTCCCAATGACTTTAACAATTGGACTTGACTCAGTGTCTGAATAACAACCAAAGAAAACAAAACTTAGAAATTATACTTGGTTCATTTTGGAGTATATATAAGCAAAATAATATATAATTCAGTCAGCTGAAATGCCCTCAAAGGAAAGACCTTGAGTCTTTGTCAAAAGGTGAATAAGTATTTTTAAATGTATGAGTTATGCATGTGGTGGGTTGTTTATAAAAATAACCACAGTATTTCTCATCAAATGCAGGCCTGTATGGAATATGACTTTGTTGTTCCTCTCCATCAAGAAGTAAAGTGCGTCTCTCCTCTGCCCCCTCCTTAAATCTGGACTTGACCATGTGATCATTTTTGGCCAGTGGAATATTAGCAAACATCACACTTGGAAGATCTTTGAAAAGGCATATATGCATTGGGGCTTGACCTCTTGTTGCTGAGAACCCAATGCCACCAGGTGAACATGAGCAAGTTGGCTTCATCGAGGATGAGCGACTAAATGAAGAGACCTCAGTCATCCCGGCAGAATCCTAGACATATGAGTGAGGCCATCCTAGATCACCTAGCCCAGCCAAAGTGGCTGGGACCATCATAATGAATGTGACAAATATTTCTCAGTTTTAAGCCACTAAGTATTAGATAGGTTTTTTTCAACATAATAAANTCTTTCCTAGAGAATCCCATGGACAGAGGAGCCTGGTGGGCTGCTGTCCATAGGGTCACACAGAGTCGGACATGACTGAAGCGACTTAGCAGCAGCAGCAATGCCCTATGAGAACCTGACCAATGCCTTGGCCTGTTCTAGGATGCCCACTGGGTGTGCTGTACAGTCACTAAGAATCAGTTGTTCTTACTGTCCATATGGCTTTATAACAACTATAGTTGTTATGATTGTGTAACATAATTAAATATTACTCAGATCTGTAAGAATTGAGTAAAAAAAGATGGCATTTTCAAAGGAAACTAAGTCAATGCTTAGAAATACTTGATGATGAAAGGAAAGGTTATTAAAAAATAAACTGCAGGATTTCCCTGGTAGTGCAGTGAGTAAGAATTCGCCTGCTAATGCAGGAGATGCAGAAGATGTGGGTTCAATCCTTGGGTTGAGAAGACCTTCTAGGGGAGGAAATGGCAACCCACTCCAGTAATCTTGTCTGGAGAATCCCATGGACAGAGGAGCCTGGCCGGCTACAGTTCACAGGGTTGCATGACTGGGGAACTGAGTGCACACACGTCAATGCAGGGAACAAGCATTCAATCCTTGCTCTGGGAAGATTTCACACACTGAAGAACAACTAAAGACTGTGCACCACGACTGCTGAGTGCCTGCTTTAGAGCCCACGGCCATAGCTACTGAGCCTGCACGCCACAGCTCAGGAAGCCCACACACTCCAGGGCCCGAAAACTGCAGATACTGAGCTTGTGTGCCCTAGATGGTAGGCTCCACAACAAGAAAGGCCACTGAAGTGAGAAGCCTTTCTCACTGCAATGAAGTGTGGCCCTGGCTTGCCACAACTACAGAGAGCCCTTGCAAAGCATTGAAGACCCAGCACAGCCCTAAGAAAACAAAAAACTGCAAATGAATTAGGTATGAGTGAAACAGTAAGAGACTAGGGGTTGCGGGATTATTATGAAAATCTGGGTGGATTCCTCATTCTCCCAATGACTTTAACAATTGGACTTGACTCAGTGTCTGAATAACAACCAAAGGAAACAAAACTTAGAAATTATACTTGGTTCATTTTGGAGTATATATAAGCAAAATAATATATAATTCAGTCAGCTGAAATGCCCTCAAAGGAAAGACCTTGAGTCTTTGTCAAAAGGTGAATAAGTATTTTTAAATGTATGAGTTATGCATGTGGTGGGTTGTTTATAAAAATAACCACAGTATTTCTCATCAAATGCAGGCCTGTATGGAATATGACTTTGTTGTTCCTCTCCATCAAGAAGTAAAGTGCGTCTCTCCTCTGCCCCCTCCTTAAATCTGGACTTGACCATGTGATCATTTTTGGCCAGTGGAATATTAGCAAACATCACACTTGGAAGATCTTTGAAAAGGCATATATGCATTGGGGCTTGACCTCTTGTTGCTGAGAACCCAATGCCACCAGGTGAACATGAGCAAGTTGGCTTCATCGAGGATGAGCGACTAAATGAAGAGACCTCAGTCATCCCGGCAGAATCCTAGACATATGAGTGAGGCCATCCTAGATCACCTAGCCCAGCCAAAGTGGCTGGGACCATCATAATGAATGTGACAAATATTTCTCAGTTTTAAGCCACTAAGTATTAGATAGGTTTTTTTCAACATAATAAAATGTTAACAGACCACATATCATTTATTTCATAATTCCTCACCTAAAATTTTTGAATTAACAGACTGCTAAGCAGACAGGATTATATTGGATAAAAATTGCTTCTACTGTAGTATTTTTAATCCCCAGTTTACAAATAACAAACTGAGGCCTAGACAAGTTAACTAACATTTCCAAGTTCACACAGTAAGGGGTTGGGCCAAGATTTGAGTCAGCATATTCTAACCCAGAGTGTGGGTTGCTTAGGCAGGCCCATGGATACTGGCCTTACCTTCCCAAACAAACTGATCTTGAGTCCTTTGAAAAAGCCCAGGCAAGATGTAGAAACAAGCTTTTGACTTAACATCCTTTACACTCTCTGAATTTTGAATCACATGAGTTTATTATCAATTCAAATATTAAATTGAAAAGTTTTACTTAATAAAGTTTTATTTAATATACACAAAGGGACAACTTTCAGACATTTTTGGTTTAGAGGGATAGGATTATGAAGGGGTATATTGATTTCCAATATATGTATTTTGGAATGATTGAATTTATATACTGAACAAGCTTAACCAATTTTTAAAAGCAAAAATGCTAGAAAAATGTATAATATATACATGACGGAGGATATTACAGAGACAGACAAGTGGAGAGGCTTCACCTATGCCAAGGGACCTGTCATCCAAGGTTTCCTTGAGGGTGATCTGAAGAATGCTGCCCAAGGCACCAAGGAAGAAGGAGTAAGTCCACCATAGGGCCTCAATGCAGCACTGGCTCTATGCAATTGTGTCCATGGCCCTGATCACCTCATACCTCCTCCTGACCCTGATCAAGTCAGAAACAAGGACCAGTGAGGCTGGGGGTATGGAGAAAGCAACCCAAAATATGCAAGCTTCTCACTTAGGTTTCTCTGACTAAAACTTTGATGTTCAAGGCAGTTTAGAGTTTGGGTTATTACTCTGGACAAGACACTTGATGTTGAGTTGAGGCTTTCTGGTGATTAAAAAGAACTTTAAATATTATCCAAGAGTGAACTATGGAGAAACTATGGAATCTGAGTGAGAGCTTACTCAGGGACAAGAAAAGACTGAGGTCACAGAGCCGCTTTCTGCTGCAGGCTATTGTGTCTGACTCAGTCACCCCACTCTGCCTCTGCACGGATGAGAACGATTAGCTCTGTATCCGATAACTGGTTAGCTGGGGCTCCCTTCATAGATAATAAGTGATGGGATTTATCCGGAAGTGTAACCCAGATGTTCAGGCCCCCATGCCTCTAACCGTAAGCAGTAGCTGGATACACACTCTCCTTTTCAAAAGCATTTTTGCTCAGGGTACACAGTTTTCACTTGGTTTCTTTCCCACACCTCATGTCACTGTCATCGCTGCTGTACCTTCAGGAAGGTGGGGCTGCAGTAACAAAACTCTGGAATCTGACCTCATTCTGAATATTGCATTCATGTGATGCTGTCAAGGATCTTAACTTCAAGTTTCAGATTCCCCACAGTGATACTCCTAGTGGGTTGAATTCAACTCCAGAGCACTGCATTACATTATGCATGAAAGGCACATGGTGAGGATTCAATAAACAGTGATTATTATACCATTAATAATAATTTCTCCCTGAAAAATCACAGAAGGTGCTGGGTGAGAGAAGGGGGGATGCCACATCTTCAATGTCACATAAGTCTCTGCTCTTAAGTAGCTCACTTAGAGACTACACAGTGTGCTAGGTAGGGGTGGGGAGGGGGACAGAGACTCCTATTGTACCAGACTTGGAAGGACAATCTCGACAACGAGCTCACCATGAAGTAGTAAGGGTGATTGATCGCCTTCAGGACCTGAATGTTGTCTGTTGTCACTGAATGAATACTGGAACACCAGGCCAGTGAGAAGAGCCAAGGTTCATTGACGAGGTATACGTTGATGGTGATGTTAGCTGCCTTATATTCTCTGGGAAGAAAAAGAACCCACAGGAGATTTAGACTTAATCTCACTCTCACATCTAAAAGGGAAACAGCCACCATGTCACGCAAGGTTGTTGCTGAAATCACCGGAAACACCTGGTCATGTGACAACTTACGATATGACATGCTGAATTAGCTCATCTTACAATGAGGATAAAGCTCTAGACTTAATACCTTTACTCCTGTACCAACAGTAGTATTCTTTATTTTTTAAAATTTTTATTGAAATATAGTTGATTTAGAGTGTTGTGTCAGTTTCAGGTTTACAGCAAAGCGATTCATTTATACATGCTGCTACCGCTAAGTCGCTTCAGTCATGTCCGACTCTGTGCGACCCCATAGACAGCAGCCCACCAGGCTCTCCTGTCCCTGGGATTCTCCAGGCAAGAACACTGGAGTGGGTTGCCATTTCCTTCTCCACAATTATACATATATACCTCTATCTAAATCTATATCTATTCTTTTATAGAAACTTCTTCATTGTAGATTATTGTAAGATGTTGACTAATTTCCTGTGCTACACTCTAGGTCCTTGTTGGTTATCTATTTTATTTATAGTAGTGTGTTTATTTTAATCCCAAACTCCTAATTTATCTCTCTCCCTTTTCCTTTGGTAACCATAAGCTTATTTTCTATGTCAACAGTAATAGTAGTAGTTTAGTAAACTACATGCCCTAAGACAAGAAAGGGGGGAAGGGAGGGAGACAGGGAGGAAAAAGGAAAGCCCTGTCAGAATTTGTCGATTTCAATTCCTGGTGTAAATATTTCTCCAATTTTTTCCCCATAAGCTGCTATGTGCCAGCTGCAGTACACTATCATGTAGCAAATGTACTTACTTCCATCAGAGCGCTTACCACCCTTTACTCTATTTATCTGCTTTCCTGTCAGTCTTCTTCACCTGACTGTAGCAAATTAAAAGCAAAGACTTTGTGTTACTCATCTCTGCATATCCAGTACCTGCTTCACAAGTAGTTAACTAAAGAAATAAAGAAATGAATGTTGATCTGGTAAATATTTACACTTCAAATATAAAGAATTTTTTAAAGCACTTAGTAAGGGAAATGGAACCCAAATTTCCCTGTGCACTAAATGCCAGTAGGTATTTGTGCACTGTCTAAAGAGGTAAGGAGATCCAACCAGTCCATCCTAAAGGAGATCAGTCCTGGGTGTTCACTGGTAGGACTGATGCTAAAGCTGAAACTCCAGTACTTGGGCCACCTCGTGTGAAGAGCTGACTCATTTGAAAAGCCCCTGATGCTGGGAAAGATTGAGAGCAGGAGGAGAAGGGGACGACAGAGGATGAGATGGTTGGATGGCATCACTGATTCGATGGACGTGAGTTTGAGTGAACTCTGGGAGTTGGTGATGGACAGGGAGGCCTGGCGTGCTGCAATTCATGGGGTCGCAAAGAGTCGGACATGAGTGAGCGGCTGAACTGACCTGAAAGTGAGAGAGAATCACTCTACTTAATGTTAAGTCTTACTATATAGCTACAGTAATCAAGACAGTATGGTATTAGGGAAGGAACAGACATATGGAACCGTGGGACACAATTTTAAATCCAGAAATAGGCCCATAAGAATATGTCAAAATGATTTNGAGTGAGCGGCTGAACTGACCTGAAAGTGAGAGAGAATCACTCTACTTAATGTTAAGTCTTACTATATAGCTACAGTAATCAAGACAGTATGGTATTAGGGAAGGAACAGACATATGGAACCGTGGGACACAATTTTAAATCCAGAAATAGGCCCATAAGAATATGTCAAAATGATTTTTGACAAAGGTGTAAAAGCAATTCAGTGGGATAAGAGTTTTTCAACAAATGGTACTAGAGCAATAGGAAAGGCATACATAGGCAAAAACCTCAGAAACCTCAACTCACACCACATACTTCATATAAAAATTGACTCAAATGGATCACAGACAAATACAGAATGTAAAACTACAAAACTTTCAGGAAAAATTGAGACCTATGGGCTAGATAGAGAACTCTTAGACTTGTCAGTAAAAGCATGATACATAATTGAGAAAACTGATGTTAGACTTAATAAAAAATTTAGAACTTTTGTTCTGTGGAAGAGTCTTAAGGAGATACTACAGATCAGAAATAGACTGGGACAAAATATTTGCAAATGGAACATCCAACAAAGGATTATATCTATCCATGTTTTGTCAGAACTCTCCACCATGACCTGTCCATCTTGGGTGGCCCTACATAGATGGCATGGCTCATAGTTTCATTGAATTAGACAAAGATGTGATTCATGTGATCAGTTTGGTTCAGTTCAGTTCAATCGCTCAGTCGTGTCCAACTCTTTGCGACCCCATGAATCGCAGCACGCCAGGCNGGCAAAAGATGGGAAAACAGTGGAAACAGTGACAGACTATTTTCTTGGGTTCCAAAGACACTGCAGATGGTGACAGGAGTCATGAAATTAAAAGACACTCGTTCCTTGGAAGAAAAGCTATGACCAACCTAGACAGCATATTAAAAAGCAGAGACATTACTTTGTCAACTTGGCCCATATAGTGAAAGCTATGGTTTTTCCATAGCTTCATAGCTTATGTATGGATGTTAGAGTTGGACCATAGAGAAAGCTGAATGCAGAAGAATTGATGCTTTTGAGTTGTGGTGCTGGAGAAGACTCTTGAGAGTCCTTTGGACTCCAAAGAGGTCAAACCAGTCAATCCTGAAGGAAATCAATGCTGAATATTCACTGGAAGGGCTGATGCGGAAGCTGGAGCTCCAACACTTGGGCTACCTGATGGGAAGAACTGACTCATTAGAAAAGACCCTGATGCTTGGAAAGATTGAAGGCAGTAGGAGAAGGGGACAACAAGGATGTGATGGTTGGACAGTATCAATAACTCGGGGGACGAGAGTTTGAGCAAGCTCCAGGAGTTGGTGATGGACAGCATGGGGTGCTGCAGTCCTTGGGGCACAACGAGTTGGACATGACTGAGCGACTGAACTGAACAGACTGATAGAAGTAACTCTAAAAATTCAACAATAAAAATCAAGCCATTCAGTTAGAAATAATAAGAAAAGACATTTTACTGAAGAGGATAAACCATAGCTTTCACTATATGGGCCAAGTAATGTCTCTACTTTTTAATATGCTGTCTAGGTTGGTCATAGCTTTTCTTCCAAGGAATGAAGGTCTTTTAATTTCATAACTGCTGTCACCATCTGCAGTGACTTTGGAACCCAAGAAAATAGTCTGTCACTGTTTCCATTGTTTTCCCATCTATTTGCCAAGGCAACTAAGAACATAATAAGATCTTCAGTATCATTACCTGTCAGAGAATGAAAATTAAAACCACAGTGTGATATCACTACACACCTATCAGAATGGCTACAGTAAAAAATAACAATGCCAAAAACTGCAAGGATGTAGAGCCCTGGGTCATCATACATTGCTGGTGGGATGTAAAACAGTACAGGCCCTCTGAAAATGTTTGGAAGTTTCTTATAAAACTAAAGAAAACTTACAAAGTTTCATAGAAAACTTTGAAAACTACCATACTCCAGCAATTGCATTTTTAGCCATTAATCTCATAGAAGTAACAACTTGTATTCACAGCAGGCAATTCTGGGAAGATGGCAGAAGATGAAGCACCAGGAACCCGATCCCATCCTGGACAATAACATTGGCAAAATCGAATGTAACTATTAATATTTTGGTACTATGGCATCTATTGTAGTCTTACAACTTTCAGGGAAGTTTGAGATGGTAAGCTATAGTTAACATTCATCAGTTTCAGCAACTATAACAGTAGCAGTTACCATTTCCAGACTCCCAGTTCCATGACAGTCAGCTGTGCCCACGTTCCTAGAGCAGCTTGCACACAGCTCATGAGAGTCACAGGGGGCAAAATGGTCACTATCTTCCAATTATTGAGGATCTGTGCTCTGATCACTGATTGGTGCTTCTGGCTACAGATGTGCATAGAAAATGAATACAGCATTATTGTTGCTTTCCTCACCACGCCTCCCCATCACTGAAGCAAACTTCTCCCCTTTCCACGAAAATGATTTCCAGTGGATTTAAAGATTCAGTGCTTTCTCTTCCCCATCATTCATTTATCTCTTTTCCCCCTTTTGGGAGCCAGACATTAAACATTAAGACATCCAAAAGCAACATATATGGGGAAAATTATGAAGTGATTGCATATAGGGAAGGGCACATTATCGACCTAGAAGATCTTAAATTTTGGCACAGAGACAACAACAACAATAACAACAAATAAATAAACAAACAGCAAAACTCAGAAAACCCTGGAGAAGGAGGAGATTCTGATTTCAAGAGTTACTAGATTATTACATTCAGTGTCCAGTTTTTAAGAAAAAAAATCACAAGGTGTACAAAGAAACAAGAGAGTAGGGTTTCATTCAACGGAAAAATAAATAAATCAACAAGAACTGTCCCTGGAAAAGTGCTGATTTCAGATATACTAGATGAAGACTTTTAAAAAACCATCTTGAAGATACTCAAAGAATTAAAGGAAGACATATAATTTTTTTAAAAACGAAGAAAACAGAAACATTAATAAAGAGACAGAAAGCCTAGAAAATACCACTCCCAACTCGAGCTGAAAATCACAATAAATGAAATGAAAAACTGAATATTAAAATCCAAAAGCAGATTTGACCAGACAGAAGAAATAATTAGTGAACTAGAAGATAGATCAATAGATATTAATGATTCTGTGGAAAAGAAGTCAAAAAGTGATGAAAATGGAACAGAGCCTAAGATATTTGTGGGACACCATTAAGCAAGTCAATATATGCATTTTTAGGTCCCAAAAGGAGAGAGAAAGGAGCAGAGAGAATATCTGGAGAAATAATGGCTGAAGCCTGCCCAAATGTGATGAAAGATATGAATATAAATATCCAATAAACTCTAAGTAAGATAAAGAGATCCACCCTATGACACACTATATAATCAAAGTTCCAAAAGCCAAAGGCAAATAAAGAATCTTGAAGCACTTGTCTTGTTGGAGATTCACAGGCACAGGAGGAAATTAAGATATTCCCAGGCAAACAAAAGCTGAAGGAGTTTATGGGGACTAGATCAGCCCTGTAGGAAAACTCAAGAGAGTCCTCCAAGGTGAAATAAAGTCAAGAGACAGTAGCTCAAAGTCTAAGGGAGACAAAAAGATATCAATAAAAGTAAATATAAGGGCAACTATAAAAGACAGTATTACTGTAACAATGGTGTGTAACTGTAGTCTTTATTTTATACATAATTTAGCAAAAAGATCTATAGGAAAAAACCAGAATTATTAGTCTAAAAGCTAATAATTTTAAAACTTTATCAACTTCACATGTTGTCTTCTACATAATTGGAGAAACTTGCATTTAGAGGAATTATTAGTTTCTGTTTGAGGCATACAGTATATAAAAATGAAATTTTCTGACATCAAAAAGTGAAAATGGAAGGATTGGACTTATAAAGAAGAGTTATTGCATGTTACTGAATTTAAGCTTGTATAAATTCAACCACAGTGTCATAACTTTAGGATGTTAAGTGTAATTCCCATGGTAACATACAAAAATTAGGTATAAAAAATATAAAAAAGGAAATGAGAAAAGGATTTAAGCGTTTCACTACAAAAAACAACTAAAGACAAAAGAAAACAGTAAGGAAGAAACATTATAGAAGGGAAAAATTATAAGGTATATGCTGTTGCTTCAGTCGTATCTGACTCTGTGCGACCCCATAGATGGCAGCCCACCAGGCTCCACCGTCCCTGGGATTCTCCAGGCAAGAACACTGGGGTGGGTTGCCATTTCCTTCTTCAATGCACAAAAGTGAAAAGTGAAAGTGAAGTCGCTCAGTCATGTCCGACTCTTCGTGACCCCATGGACTGCAGCCTACCAGGCTCCTCTGTTCATGGAATTTTCCAGGCAAGAGTACTGGAGTGGGTTGCCAATGCCTTCTCCAATAAGGTATATAGAAATACCAAATTAAAATAACAGATGATGGAAACAATATTTACAAAAATGAAGCAGTAACAACAATAATCTTCATCCTTTTCAGTAATTTAAAGAATGTAAACAGATTAAACTCTCCAATCAGAGAATGTCAGAATATATAAAAACATATGACCCATGTTTATGCTGTCCACAAGAGACTCATTTAAGATCCAAATGCACAGACAGATTGCAAGCGAAAGGACAGAAAAGTTATTCCATGCAAATAGTAACTAAAAAGAGCACGGGTGGCTATATTAATATCAGATAAAACAGGGACTATGTGAAAAAAGTTTACATGTGACAAAGGAGGATATTATATATTAATACAAGTTTCAACATAACAAGAAGATATATTAATTATAAACATTTATGTGCCTAATGATAGACCAGTAAAATTTACAAAGTAAACACTGACAAAATTGAAGCTGTATAATTCTCAATGATAAATGGAACAATTAGAAGATAAGCAGGGAAACAGAGGACTTAACACAAGAAACTATATCTAAGAGACAGAACACTCAATCCAATAAGAGCATACACATTCTTCTCAAGTGCATGTGTGACAGCTCTCACTTCAGATATGTTATGTCACAGACTATATCCAATCGAACTCAATGAAGTCAGAAGTCTAACAAAAGGAAAATTGTAAAATTCACATATTTGTGGGACTTAAGTCTAAGGGAGACAAAAACAACCCCAATAAAAGTAAATATAAGGGCAAATATAAAAGATACTATTATTACACTTTCAAGTAACTAAAGGATAAAGAAAGAAATCACAAGGGAAATGAAAAAAATATGGAGATGAAAGAAAATGAAAACACAAAAACTCATGGGATGCAGCAAAGGTGATGCTAAGGGGGAAATGCATAGCTATACATTCTTACATTTAAAAAATAAGAGGATTATTGCATCTATGTTCATCAGTAATGTGGGCCTGTAATTTTCTTTTTTGTGATATCTCTGCTTTTGGTATCAGAGTGATGGTGGCCTCACACAATGAATTCAGAAGTGTTCCTTCCAAATAATATCATCAATGTCACAGAAGAACATAGATGCAAAAATCCTCAACAAAATACGAGCAAACCAAATCCAACAATATATTTAAAAGCTCATATACCATGATCAAGTGGGATCTATCCCAAGACTGCAAGGAGTTTTCAGTATTATCAAATTGATCAATGTGAAACACCACATTAATAAACTGAAGAATAAAACCCATATGATCATTTCAATAGATGTGGAAAAAGCTTTTGATAAATTTCAATATCCATTTATGATAAAAACTCTACAGAAAGTGGGCAAACAGGGAACATTCAGCATAATAAAAGCCACATATATGACAAACTCACAGCTAAGATCATACTCAGAGTTAAAAAGCTGAAAGCACTTCATCTAAGGTCAGATCAGGAAGAAGACAAGAAGGCCCACTCTTATCACTTTTATTCAACATAGTTTTGGAAATCCTAGCCCCAGAAACCACAGAAGAAAAGAAATAAAATGAATTCAAATTGGAAAAGAAGAAGTAAAACTGTCTTCATAGATGACATGTTAAAATAGAAAATCCTAAAGACACTACCAGAAAACTGCTGCTGCTGCTAAGTCTCTTCAGTCGTGTCCGACTCTATGCGACCCCACAGACGGCAGCTCACCAGGCTCCCCTGTACCTGGGATTCTCCAAACAAGAACACTGGAGTGGGTTGCCATTTCCTTTTCCAATGCATGAAAGTAAAGAGTGAAAGTGAAGTCGCTCAGTCGTGTCCGACTCTTAGTGATCCCATGGACTGATGCCTACCAGGCTCCTCCGTCCATGGGATTTTCCAGGCAAGAGTACTGGAGTGGGGTGCCATTATCTTCTCCTGGGTGGCCTCCATAGACTGTCTTAAAATTCTGCTTCGGAAATAATATTTAGGCTCAAGTTCAAACATCTAGTTCTGCCTATTTGTTCATGACTTCTCAAGCATTTAGAGCATCTGCTTTAGAAAATAAAAATCAAAGAAGGCAAGAATGGCATCTCTTGCTCAGCATGCCTTGCTGTTGCATAACATA
>SJYA01002099.1:212250-327530 GCA_006410615.1 Neotragus moschatus | reverse complement strand
AAAAAAAAAAAGATAGCTTCTTTGAAGATAAGAAAAATTGGCAGGTTAGTAGCCAGACTCAAGAGAAAAAGAGAAAAAGCAAGTTAACAATTTTAGAAATGAAAAAGGAAGTTCCACCAGACAACCCAGAAATACAAAGGATCATAAGAGAATATTATGAGCAATTATATGCTAATAAAATGGACAACCTAGAAGAAATGGAAAGATTCATAGAAAAGTTCACCTCCCAAGACTGAACCAGGAAGAAAGAGAAATTACGAGTAACCCAATTACAAACACTGAAATTGAAACTATGATAAAAAATCTCCCAAAAAAACAAAAGCCCAAGAACAGATGGCTTCACAGGGAAATTTTATCAACCATTAGAGAAAAGCTAATGTCTATTTTTCTGAAATTCTCCCAAAAAATTACAGAGGAACTAACCACTTTCAAACTCACTCTATAAGGCCACCATCACCCTGATACCAATACCAGGCAAAGACAACACAAAAAGAGAAAATTACAGGCTGATATCACTGATGAACATAGATACAAAAATCATTAACAAAATTCTAGCAAACAGGATTCAACAACACGTTTAAAAGCCCACACACCATGATCAAGTTGGGTTTATTCCAGAGATGNCACCCTGATACCAATACCAGGCAAAGACAACACAAAAAGAGAAAATTACAGGCTGATATCACTGATGAACATAGATACAAAAATCATTAACAAAATTCTAGCAAACAGGATTCAACAACACGTTTAAAAGCCCACACACCATGATCAAGTTGGGTTTATTCCAGAGATGCAAAGATTCCTCAATATATGCAAATCAATCAACGTAATACACCATATTAACAAATTGAAAGATAAAAACGATATGATAATCTCAATAGATGCAGAAAAAGACTTTGACAAATTTCAGCACCCATTCATGATAAAAACTCTTCAAAAAATGGGCCTAGAACAAATCTACCTCAACTGTAAAGGCCATATATGATAATCCTACAGCAAACATTATTCTCAATGGTGAAAAACTAAAAGCATTCCCTCTAAGATCAAGAACAAAACAAGGGTCTCTATTCTCATCACTATTATTCAACATAGTTCTGGAAGTCCTAGCTAAGGCAATTAGAGAAGAAAATAAATTAAATGAATCCAGGTTGGAAAAGAAGTAAAATTCTCACTGTTTCCAGATGACATAATACTATACATAGAAACCCCTCCAAAAAAAAAAAACCTATCAGAAAATTACTAGAGTTATCAGTGAATTTATAAAAGTCATAGGATACAAGGTCAATATGCAGAAATCACTTGCATTCCTATATATTAACAACAAAAAAATCAGAAAGAGAAATTAAGGAATCAATCTCATTCACTATTGCAACAAGATGTATATGGAAAATTATAAGATACTGCTGAAGAAAATCAAAGACAGCATAAACAAATGGAGAGATAGTCTATGCTCCTGGGTAGGAAGAATCAATACTGTGGAAATAACTATACTACCAAATGTAGTTTACAGATTCAAAGTAATCCCTATCAAATTACCAATGGCATTTTTCACAGAACTAGAACGAAAACTTTCATAAATCATGCGGAAACACAAAAGACCCCAAATAGCCAAATCAGTCTTGAGAAAGAATGGAGCTGGAGGAATCACCCTTCTTGATGTCAGACTGTACTACAATGAACATTGGAGTGCATATGTCCTTTCAAACCATGTATTTCCCTGGATATATATATATGCCCAGGAGTGGGATTGCTGGATCATATGATAACTCTATTTTTAGTTTTTTAAGGAATCTCCATGCTGTTCTTCACAGTGGTTGTACAATTTACATTCCTGCCAGTGGTGTGAAAGGGTTCCCTTTTCTCCACACCCTCTCCAGTATTTATTGTTTGTAGATCTTTGGGGTGATGACTGACTGGTTTTGATTTGCATCTTTTCATGTGCCTCTTGGCCATCTGTATGTCTTCTTTGGAGAAATGTATATCTATGTCTTTTGTCAACTTTTTGATTGGATTATTTGTTTTTTATTGAGCTACATGAGTAGTTTGTAAATTTGAGAGACCAGTCTTATATCAGTTGAGTGCACGCTCAGTTGCTCTGTCATGTTCAACTCTTTGTGAGTCTATGGACTCTAGACTGCCAGACTCCTCTATCCATGAGATTTCCCAGGTAAGAATACTGGAGTGGGATGCCATTTCCTTTTCCAGGGAATCTTTCTGACCCAGGAGTCAGATCCATGTTTCCTACATTTCCTTCATTGGCAGGCAGATTCTTGACCATTGAGCAACCTCTGAAGCCTCACATTCTGCCTAGCATATACCAAAATTCTAGATTCCCAGGAAGAAAACAGATTTAGCACAAATCACATTGTACAAGCACCTTAGTAGTAGCAAGCAATTCTTATCGATGAGAGTGGAGGGAACACTCTTGTAATCTAAGTTCCCAGATGTCAGCCAAGGACCAACCTTGTAAGAAGGCCTTTCAAAGGATAGCAGTCAGGTCTGCTATGTTACTCTTTTTTGCACACTTAGTGACAATCCCACAGTAATAATCAATCAATATACTTCACACTTTCAAATTCAAGACTCTTCTAATTTAGAAACAAGCATTTTATTAAACAACATTTGCAAACATTTTCTCTCATTCTATGTATTATCTTTTTGCTTCATTTTGTTTATGGTCTCCTTTGCTGTACAGAACTTTTTCAATTTAATTAGATCTCATTTGTTTATTTTTGTTTCCATTTCCATAACTCTGGGAGATGAATTGAAAAAGACATTGCTGTGATTTATAACATAGAGTGTTCTGACTATGTTTTCCTCTAAGTGGCTTATACTATCTGGTCTTACATTCAGGTCTTTAATTCATTTTAAACTTATTTTTCTGCATGGTGTAATTCCTCCTCACTCATTTTTTTCCTCATTTTTGAGGCATAAGTCTGGCTAAAGGTTTATCATTTTGTTTTATCTTTTCAAAGAACCAACATTGTTTCACTGATTTTTTTTTTCTGTTCATTTTTAGTCTCTATTTTATTTATTTCTGCTCTGATCATTATGATTTTTCCTTCCTTCTACTAAACTTGAGTTTTATTTGTTCTTCTTTTTCTAGTTACTCTAGGTAAGGTTGTTTATTTGAGATTATTAGGTAAGATTAGGCTGTTTATTTGAGATTTTTCTTATTTCCTGAGGTAGACTTGTATCACTATTAAATTGCCTTTTAGACCTGCATCCCAGAGATTTTGGATCACTGTGTTTTCATTTTCATTTATCTCTAGGTATTTTTAATTTCTTCTTTGATTGTTTTAAGTAGTCCATTGGTTGTTTAGTTGCATAGCTCACCCTTCACATATCTGTGCCTTTTGCAGTTTTCTCTAGTAATTGAATTGCATTTTCTAGTAATTCACAGCATTGTGATCAGAAAAGATACTTGATAGGAATTCAATTTTATTAAATTTACTGAGACTTGCTTTCAGGTCAATCATTGATCTACTCTGGAATATGTTCCATGTGCACTTGAAAAGAATGTGTGTTCTACTACTTTTGGATGAAATGTTCCATTAAGTTCATTTGATCTAATCAGCCATATAGGCCACTCTGTCCTCATTTCTATCTGGATAATCTGTCCAGTGATGTAAGTAGGATGTTAAAATTCCCCACTATTATTATGTTACTGTCAATTTCTCCCTTTATATCTGTTAATATTTGCTTTGTGTATTTAGATGTTTTTTGTTGGATGTGCATGATTTATGATTGTTATATCCTAAATCTTGGATTGATCCCTTTATCATTATTCAATGTCCTTCTTTGTCTCCTTTAACAGTCTTTGTATTAAAGTCTATTTTGTCTGATGTAAGTGTTGCTGCTGCAGTTTTCTTTTTATTTTTGTTTGCATGGAATCTCTTTTTCCATCCTCTTATTTTCAGTTGGTGTGTGTCTTCAGATCTGAAGTGAATCTCTTGCAGGCAGCCACTCTGTCTTCAACCACTCTGTGCCTTTTTATTGGAACATTTAGTTCATTTACATTTAAAGGAGTCACTGATAAGTATGTCTTACTGTCGTTGTGTTAATTGTTTGGGGATCCTTTTGTAGTTCTTTTTTGTTTCTTTCTTTTTCTTTTGTTTCCTTCCCTTGTGATTGGATGGCCATCTTTAGTGTTGTGTTTGTGTTTTTTCCTCTTCTTTATGTCTTTATTTATTTATTATAGAGTTTTTGTGTGTGGTTGTCATAAGGTTTATATATACCAATTTATAAATATATATATAATAGTTTATATATATATAAACACATATAAACTATTTTAATTTGCTGATCTCTTAATTTCATACTCATTTTAACAATCCTGTGCATTTATTCCCTCTCCCATATTACTGTTTTCCACATCACATTTTACATCTTTTTGTTTTAGGTGTCTCATAACTATTTATTGTAGATATAGATGACTTTATTGCCCTTGTCTTTTAATCTTCCTACTAGCTTTATTCATGGCAATTTACTACCCTTTCCCTTGTTGCTTTTAATATTCTTCTTTATTTTTAATTTTTGCATTTTAATTATAATGTATCTTGACACTGTCCTCTACGGGTTGATTCTCTTTTTGATCTATGCTTCCTGGACCTAGATGGACCTTCTTATCTGAAGTTAGACAGTCCTATGAATTTTATTTGCACTCTTAAAACTGGAGTCTTAAGGAGATACTAGTATTTTTTCTGAGCAGAGAATTAAAGGGAATTTCTTAGTTTGGGGCTGAGGAGGAATTTTCTTGGCAGGAAAGGCCTAGAAGGAACATTTGATTGAACTGGGTTTGCTGACCTTTTTAATGTGTTTAAAATTGAAGAGATTTATATATATGGGCTCAACCAGTTGTTTGACATTAATTGAATGAGAGAGTGAATCTATTCAGTTCTGAAGAGAGGGCTACTTCTGGCCACCGGGAATCTAGTGAAAGTATTTGAGACAAGTAGCAGTCCCATTGGGCACCCTATCATGACACTTAGTTCACAGCTCACCTGGCAACACACACATACAAATTGTGTGCTCCAAGCCCCCATGGTGGCTTTAGACTGTCAGTGGAAGAAACTAAAGACACAAAAGAACTGAACTAACTCAAGAGTGACACCTTGAGGAGCTAAGCTCACAAACAGCACATTTTGGACCCAGTATTCTGTCCTTAGAAATTGTTCAGACTTTGCAGTAAAATAAAGCTTAAAAAAAAAAAAAATAGAAATCACGTTTCTAAAGCTGACAAGTTCCTGGACATGCAGCTACCCCAAGGACTCTAGATGACCTCATGTATAATTGAAATGGAGCTAATACTTTTAAGAATAATTTAATTATTTTTTTTTTTGACTGCACTGTGTCTTCATTGCTATGTGCGTGCTTTCTCTAGTTGTAGTGTGCAGACTTCTCATTGGGCTGACTTCTCTTGTTGTGGAGCACAGGCTCTAGGGCACACAGTCCTCACTAGCTGTGGCATGTGGGCTCAGTAGCTGCAGTTCATGAGCTCTAGAATACAGGCTCAGTAGTTGTGATGCACAGGTATCTTCCTGGACTAGGGATTAAACCTGTGTCCTCTGCTTTAGCAAGAAGGTTCTTATCCACTGGGCCATCAGGGGAGTCCAGAAATGGAGTGAATACATGAAAATAGCGAAGAAGGCAATGGCAACCCACTCCAGTACTCTTGCCTGCAAAACCCCATGGATGGAAAAGCTTGGTATATCTTGCCAAGCAATGATCTTGATGAGGCCCTTTTGACATTCCAAAACCGATTTTTGCATACACAGACAAATCGACTTCATAAACATCTTTTCAAATGAGCGAATGAGTACTTCCAGGAGAAAGCTTGAATTTATAACTTTTATCATGTCCTTTAAATGTAAACACAGCCCACATAGCCTGAGACTAGCCTTGGCTCAATCACTAGAACCTAAGACAAAAATAAAACAAAACAAGGGTAAAGAAGCCTTTTTTAAACCCAAGTGAATAAACTTATTCCAACTATAATGTATATGCTGGTGAGTTTTATATTGTAATCTCTGATTCATAACTGAGTTTTAAAATAAAAAGTATGAGATCTCTGTGTCTATCTGGTTGTATGTATATCTATGTATGTATGTTGTAAATATATTTCTATCTCTAAATAACATTTTCCAAAAATAACTTGTAAATTGCCTCTATTTAATTGATGTGAACAAATAAGCACTTATACAATTTTCAAAAATACAATAAAAGGAATTCCCTGGCAATTCAGTGGTTAGGACTCCATGTTTTCACTGCTGGGGGTCTAGGTTCAATCCATTGCTGGGGAACTAAAATCCTACAAGCCACGTGGTATGGCCAAAATTAAGCCAAATAACTCATGTTTATGGGATCTGGGAAGTATTCAACATTTGGTTAATGCTGAATTAGTTAATACCAAGTTAGTATTTGGTATTAAAGTTAGTTTAAATTGTTGATTTAATTAATACATACATGTCTTTAGAATCATCAACATTAGGCATAATACTTTTATTGTACATAGGTTTACTGAAAGTCAGTAAGCTCATGTTATCTCTTTTACAAAATGGTCAAGAAGAAACATGACTTGGTATGATATTTTCATAAGTAATAAAATAGAGATAAATGGTTTAAACATTTTTAGGTGAACTCTTTGAGAATAATTTTTGTTGTTTTACAGTATGTCTATTTAAAAATATTTTCTGCATACTTTTGGTAAGTTGAAGCTTTAAATTTTGCTAATTACGTTAAATAACAGGAATTCACTGAATGCCTAAAACATTTTTAATTAAGATAACATGCCAAAGCATTTATTGCTAAAGAATTCTATGCTTACTTACTTTGACTTCTTATAGCAGAGAGACTAAATATGTTTTAGACTAATAGTATAGTTTATGTTTTTTTGAAAATTATTATAAAGTAGCACATAGTTTTAGAAATTAAGATTTTAAAAGGACTGTATATGTATAGTAGGTTATGTGTTGGTAAGAGAAAGTATGAAGAATGGACTTTTTTTTTTTAAGGAGAAAGGATTTCATCCTGAAGCTGATTATTTCTAAACTGACCACAAGGTAATTTCCTTGAGAGGTTTGTTAAAGTTCAAGTTGAGATTCCTTATGAAAAGTTCCAGCAAAGTCAAATTTAAATGAATCTATATGATAATTTATGCAAATGATGCACATTTATGCAAATAATGACAGACTTATTTTGCCAACAAATTAGTATTAATTTGGCTATAGTTGGCAGAAATGAGGGTAATTTTAAAGATAAAAACCATGTTTCAGTAATGTACCTTTGTGGATATTAAATTCTTATATTGTTAATTGTCTTTGAGGTTTGATATTTGATGCCTAAGACTCATTTCCTAGATGGCTCCTTGTTGCTATGTTACATTATTGTAATGTTTAATTGAATTATTAAAAAGACATTCTAAGACCATTTTGAAATTCAACACAGTAATATATCTTTGGATGAAGGTCAGGTGCTTCATGAACAGCAACCAGGAGACTGTGCATACTGGAAAAGGCATTATTTAAAGGATTTTCTCCAATCTAGATGGAAGAACTCTTAACTAGTTCTTTTGCAGTGAAACTGAAAGGAATTAACTCTTGACTTCGTATTCCCCACTTTAAAAGGCCCCCGAACTGGACTGGACTATTGAGAGGTTTTCTGACCTCAAACTCACCGTGAAAACAATGTTCGAATAGAGAAAATATACCTTCAAAAGGTCAAGAAGAAGACAACAGCAGTGATAGACAACTGACCCTAAATTCTAGACCATGCCTATAAGACCTATCCTACTAAATCAGTAGTACTGTTTACCGGGTGTTTGTCTCCCTATCAAAATGCCAAGCTACTGTTTTACTTCTAGCTATACTTTTGCCTCAGTGTTCAGGATGGAAAGAAAAATTGTGAAGTCATTGCAGAGTATAGCTACTCATGACATGATTTACTGATTGCTTTAAGTCTACTGCTAAAAGCAAACATAAAATGTATGTGTGATAATTTGATATAATTGATAAAATATATAGCCTATATGGCTTCCCTGGTGGCTCAGAAAAGAATCTGCCTGCAATGCAGGAGGCCTTGGTTCAATCTCTGTGTTGGGAAGATCCCCTGGAGGGAGGGTATGGCAACCACTTCAGTATCCTTGCCTGGAGAATCCCCATGGACAGAGGAGCCTGGTGGGAAGAGTCGAACACGACTGAGCAACTAAGCACAGCACGTAGCCTATAAAATATTTCCACATCAGCATATATCTCTGTGCTTATTCACTATGTTTGATTAGTTTTCCCCTGGATGGCCCTCCCAGCTAGTATTAGAGGCTACTTGCATTGGCAAGAACCAGTCTGCCAATGCAAGAGACATAAGAGACCTAGATTCAATCCATGGGTTGGGAAAATCCCCTAGAGGAGAAAATGATAACTCACTCCAGTATTCTTGCCTGGAGAATCCCATAGATAGAGGAACCTGGCAGGCTATAGTCCATAGGGTTGCAAATAGTTGGATATGACTGAAGCGACTTAGCATGCATGCAAAGTGCATAACTAAGCAAATATAAATACACACACCCACAATCACACCCACACCCAGACACACACAAAGAAGGCCTATGACCACTGAGGGACATGATGGACCCAGAGCAGACAACAACTCTGGCATCAAAGAACAAATATTTTAATCAACAATAATTTCTATTAGCTTAATTAGCCATCAGTATTCTTATTCCTTCTTGTCCATTGCTCTTTTGATAGACAAAGAAAAAATGGTTCCAAGACTTTATTTTAAACTCTTGGTAAATATCATTTTATAAGTTGTACACCCCATATGATTGGGTGGTAGAGCAATTAAAGTATTTGCCTAGTGGTTTTTGGTATATGCCGTCTTTGGCACTTTAAGTCCAGAGTATGAGACTGTGCCTTCTGCCCTAGAATCTATCTGACAGCACAGAGGAGCAGCCATGGTGATTGGAAAGAGCTCTCTGTGATTTGAGTTGAAAAGAACTGAATCTGTCTGTCATCTCTGCGTTTCATTAGCTTTGTGTTTGGGAGCTGGTCACTTGTTCTTTCTGAGCCTCAATCTTCCTCTTTTAAAATAAAAGTTATCAATAAAATATAAACACTTCACAAAATAAAAGGAAATTAAATAAGTTCCTAACACAGTAGATGTGAAATAAGATTTATTTAAATATGCTGTTTGTAAATAAAGTTAATTAACCCTGTATGCAGTTTGAAAAATGAAATTTCCCCAGTATTTACTTTGTTTGTAGATAAGTTTTAAAATATAACCAATACACTGGGTTTGATGAGTCAGTCATAAACATCTCAAACTATTCAAAATGATGATAGATTTAGATCAAAAGAAGCAAGCACCATGAATATTTCATAGAGCAGTAAACTGCCTTTGGAAAAGCTGCTTCAACTAATTTAAAAGAAGTTTAGTTTGCTCATTACTGTAACAGAACTGTTAGAACTACAGATTTCATGCCCCCTCTTTGTTACACTGAGGGGGTACAGCTTAAGAATCTAATAATAGAAATACATACAGGTCTATTCCAAGGATTTTTCTATCTAACCAAACATTTATTGATATGTTCAATAGATACTTATCTAATGATAATGATGGACCAACTAGGAACTAAAATTTAGCATTGAAGAGCATCCCCATAGATGAGAAACAAACAGGAGAGACACAAAAACAAATCATTGAATGTGATAAGTGCTATGAGCATGTTCGGAATGAGGCTCAGAAAACGGAATTGCCTGGGGATAAGTTTCAAGAAGTAACACCTAATTGCAATCTTAACAAATTAATGTCGGGAAGAAAGAGAGGAAATTTAGGGCAAAGGGAACAGATGTGCAAGCTCACTGCAGTATAAGAGAGCATCACTTCAGTTCAATCGCTCAGTTGTGTCCGACTCTTTGCGACCCCGTGGACTGCAGCATGCCAGGCTTCCCTGTCCATCACCAACTCCCGGAGCTTGCTCAAACTCATGTCCATCAAGTCGGTGATGTCATCCAACCATCTCATCCTCTGTCATCCCCTTCTCCTCCTGCCTTCAATCTTTCCCAGCATCAGGGTCTTCTGCAATGAGTCTCCTTTGCACATCAGGTGGCCAAAGTATTGGAGCTTCTGCATCAGTCCTTCCAGTGAATACTCAGGACTGATTTCCTTTAGGATTGATAAGAGAGCATGGCACACTTGAAAACTACAAATGTTGAAAATGGTTGGAAATAAGAGGTGGTGGGAGGGAGGACAAGAAGGATAGGTAAACAGAAGAGAATCTACATGGATCAACTAAGAAGGCTCTTCTGTGTCAAATTTTTTAAAAGACATTCTGAAAGCAAGATAATGATAAAATATATCTCGAAGAGGTAACATATTCAGAGGAAAAGGAGACAGAATTTGTTTAGTTTGTCTCTAACTACTGGGGGTGCTTTGGGCTTTCAGGACAGGATTCTGGGTGATGGAATTTCAAGGTGGTGACAGATGAACCCTACCTTCGCAAGACAGGCTCTGGAACCCCATTTAGGAATGGCAAGGATCATGTATCAAAACAACTGAGGGACAAGTGGGAATGGCAAAAAGTATTAGGCCCCAATGGAAGTGAAAGAGGGCCTCTCCCCTTGAGATGGTTTCTAAATTGACTGAGAGCCCCAAATAAAAAGGAAACAATGGCAGCACTACCGTTTTATAACAATATTCATGCACTCATGTCTGGGTCAATGGAGCAGAGATGGAAATGTGGTTATGAAAGCTGATCAGGTTGGAATACCTTGGGGCTTTTTTCTTAGAGCTATGGTTTATATCATGAATTATTTGGATAATTTCTTATGCTTAAAAGGTTAATTACATGGCAGTCCTAGGGAGAGGAGATTTGGTGTTGGTGCTGCTAGAAACTGATAAAAGCATGTGTGTTACCTTAAAGTAAAAAATTGTTGGATAAAAATGAGATGTTCCAAATGATGCCCAATTAAGTAGTTTAGGGGAGACTGGAAGAAAAGTGTAAGCCAACAGCACACCTTCCTTTTAAAATCCATATGGTTTGTTGGCATTGTGAGAGCAGCTCAACTTTAAGATATTATTGGATCTTGGCATCCCAGAATTTATTGTAGGAAGAGACCATTACCCAACAGAGAGCTGTGCAAACAGTATGATGGTTATTGGGGTGGACTGTTCTGATGGTTATGGATAAATGTTGTGAGGTGTTCCAAGACTCGAAGTCTAATATCTGTGTAGGCACAGACATCATTTAGAAAACTGTCAGTGGCAGGAGGCTTGCCAATGAGGGATCTCAGAGGTAGTTCAATTCAGAAATGAACTCAAGTCAGAATCTTGAGATCTGTCCTTATGTGGTATAACTTCTGCCAATGGCTGGAGAGGTATTCTACACTTCAGCTAGCAGATACTTTCAATTTCCTAAATTTGTCATGTTCTCTGGAGAAGGAAATGGCAACCCATTCCAGTATTCTTGCCTGGAAAATCTCATGGACAGAGGAGCTGGTAGGCTACAGTCCATGTAGTTGCAAAGAGTTGAACATGACTGAGCAACTTCACTTCACTTCGCTTCTGACCTTTAGATCTTTATTAATGCTGTCCCCCCTGCCTAGAATCTCCTCCAATAACATCCTATCCTTCCCTTGTCAAAGAACTTATGCCACGATGACCATCTGCTTATGTCTCCTTTGGTAAATCATATTTTACATGAGAATGGGGCTTGTTCGTCTCATTCTCCATTTTAGCTCCAGGGACTAGTACCATAAGCTACCTGTAGTTTCCCATGATTATAATGAATGAATGAATTAAAGAGAGAGAAGCTATGTAGGCTCAAGTCTATGAGCTATAATTTTGTTTAGCAAACATAATTCAGCATTTTGGTTCCTGAGGAGAGCTAGCATCTTATTTGGGGATAACTGGATAGCTTTTGAGTGACTAGGGCCAATATTGATATAGTACTGTGATGATTCTGGAAAACTCAGGCCATAGGAAAGATTATACATAAAGAGAGACTATTAAATGAGACTAGAATTTAATAATGACTAAGACTGTTGAACATGGGAGAAATTAGGCAAAATTACTAGTCCCAGTTAAAAAGTGACCCATAACGAGTTCGATCAGTAGATCCAGTCACATGAAAATAGAGAAAAAGCAGGTGAAGACTGACAAGCAAGAAATATTGCATAGAAAATTACAACTATTATCTTTAACTAGGCTGATGTTTTGTAATGCTAAAGAATGTGAGGGTAAAAATTTATACTCTAGTGGTTTAGAGATCTATAGTTAAGCATGGTTTGTATGCAGTCCCCAGCAGAAATTAATCTGGCATTTTTGTCATCTTAGCTTCACTACTTATATCTGGTTAGTGAGGCCTACGATCCTCAGTTCTTACATCCGCTAAATGGAAATAATACCCAGTTCAGTGCTTCATATACAATAGACTCAATAAATGGTACCTGTTGTAAATGTTGGCACCAATACTCACAGGAACAGAATTTATCATTTTTCTGTCCATTCCCCTCTCTCCACTACACACACATACCTTCTCAAACACATATACAAACATTGGTAGATTTTCTGAGATTTTCTTTGAGTAAGAGAAAGACTAGTAACTCTCCACCAAGGGGCCTGGAGCCATGGACCCGTGAGTAAACATGCTGTACACTAAAGCATTAACAATTGCTACACACATATCCATATGTGTAGTCTGACTCTGAAATTGGGAACATGACATTGAAGACCATACACTGTTGTTTCTCAAATTTTGTGCAACTCATCAAAATAATAACACTTTTGTTCCTTTATCTCTTTAAGGGTTCTTAGCCTTGGCTGCACATTAGAATCACCTGGAATCCTTTTAAAAACAAATAATGCTCAGATTCAATTCCAGAATAGTGATGTTAGAAACTCCTGGAAATAGGGCTCAAGCTTGGGTCATTTTCTGAAGGTTCCAGGTGATTCTAATGTACTAATTCCACAATTCTAATCTGCTATGTCAATGGAGCAGAGAAGGCAATGGCACCCCACTCGAGTACTCTTGCCTGGAAAATCCCATGGACAAAGGAGCCTGGAAGGCTGCAGTCCATGGGGTCGCTGAGGGTCGGACACGACTGAGTGACTTCACTTTGACTTTTCACTTTCATGCATTGGAGAAGGAAATGGCAATCCACTCCAGTGTTCTTGCCTGGAGAATCCCAAGGACGGGGGAGCCTGGTGGACTGCCGTCTATAGGTTCGCACAGAGTTGGACACGACTGAAGTGACTTAGCATAGCATGTCAATGGCACTGGCACCATTAAGTAACTTGTTTAAAATGCAGAGTCTCAGGCCCCAATACGGACTAAATCAGAATTCAAACTGGATTGGAATCTGCACCTTAAGAAGTCCTCCCAGTGATTCATAATCACATCAAAGTTTGAGAAGTACTGGTGTAGGTACCAGTATTTGTCACCTCTGGCTACACTATATTTATCTAGAGGACTTTTGGAAAACGCAGATTCTTGGATTCTACCCCCTGAGATTTTTATTTAATTAGTCTGAGGAGGACCCAGAATAAATATTTTGAAAAATCACCCCTAAGTAAATAAACTGTGCATCCAGGGATGAAAATCACAATGCTAGGTAGGCAAAGGCAGTGATAGGCTACATTCAGTAAGGAATGCCTTTATGAGAGGTACTATGAAAAATGAGGCTTAAAAATACTCCCTTTCTCCAGGTTACCTTGAGATTAGCACAGAGAACAAATGTGATCTGTCTAGTGTGGGGTTTTCTAGCAACAGGCTTAAGAAATGTCTATTTCATGTATTCACAAACATGAATGTTGTATTTTCTACTCTCTGTTACAACTGTAGTTTATTAGCGACTATCTCTATTTGCATTAGTATAACCAAACTGGAATATGCTACTCTTAGGGACATGACTCATGTTTCAGTTTTACTCAATGGGAAATAATGTAAATATATATTTTAAAGCTAACGGAGATACTACAGAATAAAATACACCTTTGTCAATTTTAATGATAAAACAAGGCTTCAAAGAAATTTTGTGCTTTTAGTGAACAGTTCAGGCTGTATTCCAAACCTCCTAGTGAAATGGATTTATTTTCCCTCTGCCCTTGGGACTAATTCAGAAGGAAAGTTTGAGGAACACTGAACCAATGGAATTGTTTGAAATATGACACTCTTAATTGACTTGGTTTCAAATCCTCAGCAGTTGGAAGATCTTGGCTTATCTCAAATGCTAGAAATATTGTAACATTTGTCACTTCAGTCTCAGTCAAGGATTAAATGGAGTATCACAAACAGAAGCTAAAATAAATTCTAAAAGTCTTATTTTTGGTTGACTTAACTTTATTCACATGATAGTTATAGGGGCTGACAAAGACTTCCTTTAACATTTCTTTCTTCTGGCAGGTTGATTTAGAGTTTGGTTGCTGAGTGTGGGTTGAAGGGATGTGTGGTGAGACAGATCAGGAGCTTGTTAACATTCTATGTCATCATGAATCCAGTTTACTTTTAACCTTGTGGCTTGTCTAATACATTTGCAGTAAGAATTGGGGAATAAATCTTATGCTTACTGACAAACATTTTGAAGCCATTGAGAACAGCTGTGGAGGCACCCCAGATATTGTGCGAACTGGTCAGAAGTGCCGTGGGGTGCCAGAAAAGGCATCCCATGACAGCAGTGGGATGTCAGGGCATACAGAAGACAGCCCTGGAGCATTGCAGTCAATTCCAGGAGCTGTGGCATCTCAGTACTGATAGGACCTCACAAGGAGCCATATAAGGATGACTGTAATCAGGACAACGGTGAAGTTGAGACACAGCTCCCGGGTGGATCGTTCCATTCTCAGAGTTGCTTGGTGAGAACTGAAGGCAAACTTCTGAAGGCACACCAAAGACCTCCTGCTTGTCTTTACCTCCTATCAGAAAGTAACAAAGAAAATGTAAGAAATTATTTTTTCCTCAAAGGAAATAGAAGCATTATAGAAGGGAAATGTGTTATAGGCTGAACTGTATCCCCTGCTCTGAATTCACATGTTGAAATCCTAATCCCCAGTATCTTGGGATGCAGCTATATATTTTTTTAAATTGAGGAATGTGGTTATATTTGGAGATAGGATCTTTCAAGAGGTAATCAAGATGGATTAAATTAAAATGAGGTAATTAAGATGGGTCCTAATCCAATATGACTGTTTTCTTTATAAGAAGAAGAGATTAGGACACAAACATATGCAAAAGGAAGACCATATGAAGACACAGGGAGAAGATGGTCATATGCAAGCCAAGGACAGGCCTCAGGAGAAATGAGCCCTGCTAATACTTTGATTTCATATATCTAACCTCCAGACTGTGTTTGAACTAGAATTATTACTCTCCTCTGGGTCTCCAGTCTCTAATTTCCCCTGCAGATTTTGGACTTGCCAGCCTCCACAATCATATAAGCCAACTATATTACACACATACACACACACCCTCCCTGTCAATTCTGTTTCTCTGAGAAACCTTGACTTACACAGAGAGCCTTTTTTTTTTTTGCTCTTGGCCTGATGTCAAAAAGACCGATATAATTCTGATTATTTTCCTGTGATGATTATATTGATGCTTATAGGGCTTCCCTCATAACTCAGTTGGTAAAGAATCCATGTGCAATGCAGGAGACTTTGGTTCAATTCCTGAGTCAGGAAGATCCACTGGAGAAGAGATGGGCTACCCACTCCAGTATTCTTGGGCTTCCCTTGTGGCTCAGCCGGTAAACAATCTGCCTGCAATGTGGGAGACCTAGTTTTGATCCCTGGGTTGGGAAGATGCCCTGGAGAAGGGGAAGGCTACCTACTCCAGTGTTCTGGCCTGGAGAATCCCATGGACTATAGTCCATGGGGTCACAAAAAGTCGGATACGACTGAGTGACTTTCACTTGATAAAATACAAAATATTGCGTTTTTCTTTCTCCAACTTCTGTGTGTATGTGTGTACATGCTTGCTTGCTTTGCTACCAGCAAGTAAGATCACCAAAACAGAAAAAAAAAAAAAATGTTATGGCTTAGAATTTTTCTTGCTTCAAACTACATACAGAGGTAGAATACCATAATTTTTCAAGTTTCAAGCTGATCTATCTTTGTCTAACCCTCTGAAAGCATTAAGTAGTTTCAACAGCTGCTTGGCCTCTTGCAATCCCTGCATTGGGCACAGAGCCTACTGGGGTCAACCAAAAGTCCCTCACATAACAGGCACTCAGTCCAAACAGCAAGTGTTAACCCCATGGGTACTTCTATTTCAACAAGGGCTTGTGCCAGCTATTTTTAGTCAAGTCCAGGATGTGCTTATATTGTAAACACTTCAAAAAGTGGGGGTGGTATCTTTATAGTCTGTATAGATAATACTTGTGGAAAATCATACTTTGAGAAACATAAAATTATTAGTTCCAGTGATGTGGTATAATTGACACTGTGTATATGCAAACCAAATGAAAGATTAAAAATAAAATTTTAAATATTTAGAGCAAAAATCTACTATGGTGTAGAAAAAGTTTAAGGGGAAAAAGTGTTTTATTTTCTAAAGGGGAAGTTCAGGGGGAGGAAGTCTCCCCTGAATTATGAATTATAATGACTATATTTCTTTTATTATTAGTGTACCAAATTATTAATTGCATAAACCAGTCAAATGATCCTTTTTAATGTCTTATGTTATTGTTGGTATAACACATAAGTTCTGATAAGATTATATTAACAGGTACATTGTTGAATGTTGGTTTAAAACATGACCAATGGTAACTGATTCATGTTTCACTTTCCTTTTAATTCTTACTTATATTTTTGCCTTCTACACCATTTCCAGTGAAAATCTTTACAAAGATTTGCTTGAAGGAGAAAGTAAACAGAAGAAAATGAAGTGTTAAGGAAATAGAGAGAATGTATAAGCATGTATATCAGAGGAGAGGAGGACAGGAAGTTGATTAATTCAGGCAACGAGCCTAAAACCAAAGAATCTAAAGACTCTAAAGCAGATTCTTCCTTATGGATTTATTAATGAAGTTAAATCCTGGTCCAAACACTAATTTATTTGAGTAAATCCCCAAGAAGTACAAAGATATGTAAAAAATATGAGGCCTTATTTACAATGATCAAAACAACTCATTATTTTGCCCAGGACTTGTCCCAACAAATCTTATGAGACTGTGACCCGACAGGAACATATTCAGAAAATGTTGCTGAAAGTTATCCAGAGCTTTGTTCATGTGACCTTCACAACAATTTGGACTTTTACAACTCAGGCAAGTTTTGTGATTTTTCTCTCTCCCAAGATTATTGCTAAGAAGCTGACTTTTAGAGAGAGGTTAAGTTGTTTGTGTGATGACACATAGCAAGTTAGAGGCAGAACTAGAACTGGCAGACTGGAAATAATTGTTGGATTGTGGTTACTCTGTAGGAGTGATAACATGAATGATAACCACAAATAACTGCCCTGGCTAGTGTAAATTTTTGACCTTTGGGAAAACAATTTGATATTTTTAAATTGAGGTTGATAATGTTCATTCTCTTTTATCTGGCTCTTTCACTTCTACTTTAGAAACTCAAGCATATATATACCAGGATTTATCTATATAAGAATGTTCATAGCAACATTTTCATAATATCCCTAAGCTGGAAACAACTCAAATGTTCATCAGCAATAGAATGAATGTGAACTGTGGTATGTTCATACTTTCAAATGCTATAGAGCAAATAAAATATATGAACTACAGCACCATATAATAGATGGGTGGATTTCACAAAAATAACTATGAAGCAAAAGAGGAATTTACAAAAAGACACACAGAATGTAACTCTATTTCTTCAAACCCCAAAACAGGAAATTTAACTATATTGTTTAGGAACACAGACAGAAATGGTAAAATTATAAAGAAAACCATGGATAAGACTAGTTCAACAATTAAGATGATGATTACCGATGATGAGGCAAAAGGGAAAAGTGATCAAGAATGGAATTCTGGAGTGCGCCAATGACAATTTCTTGACCTAAGTGATATTTATACAGATGTTGCCTTACAATAATTGTTCAAAGGGTATGTTTTATGGACTCTTCACGTTTTTTTCAATGGTCTCTGATTGACAGCTACTCATCATACTTCTTTATTACCTATGGTTTACCTCTTACTATATCTTGCAGTTTGATGGTAAGCCTAAATGCTGTTGTTTGGTATGTTTTTAAAGTAATAAAACACAGCATTAAGGTGGAAATTTCTAATGAATCCAATTCAATCAACATATAAGCTAACTATAGGGAGTGGGCTCTAATTTCACACACATTTATACCAAAGTTAGGTAAAACCCCAGATCAGCAATCTTCCATTTTCTGCTGTTAACCCACAAAGACAATTTTGGCCTCATTTTAAATCTTTCCTGACATCAAGATCACAGTATATGATTCAAAGTGAAAAAAACAGAACTCTGAATAAACTGTTTGATATTAACTTTCTTTGAATGGAGACTTTGAAAAGATGGAAGACATATTTTCCTGTATGATATTTTTTTGATAGGAAGGGAGAAAACACATGCCATAAGGTGAAAAAAAGGAAAGCAAGAATCAATAATATTCGCTTTTAGTCAAAGAAACATTGTGTACAACAGGCACTGTCTATTTCATTAAATGTAAATATTCCTGTGCTTTTCTTATTTGCAACTTGTACACACATACACACTGTATGCTAAGCTTAAAAATCCTGCTGTTACCTGAATAGGGTCAAGGACACACTGGGCTGCAGTAGGCTTCTCCTCTCTCTCTCCTACTTGAGCTCCAACTCCTGCTTGTCTCCCAGGCTGTCTGGACTTCTGGGCTCTGGGCAGGGCCTAAAGTAGTCCAAGGGAGGTGGCAATCACTGTGATGTCACTGGTGAAACATCTCGAAGGAACAACCTCCAAAGGTTGGAGGCTATTTGTGTTTAGGGGGACATGGAAATGTGTTGACTAAGGCTATTCCTTTGGCTGCGAATTTGTATTATTAATAAAAGCTCGAGGACTTAAAATCCTTTTCTTTCCAGTTGACTTTTGGTACAATTGATGTAGGTTTTAAATTCATCTTTTACATCTTCACAAGTATCTCTAACATGTGTTCAAAACACTGTAAACCAAGACTGACAGACTAATAGTAACAAAATTTTTACTGCATTTGGCTGCCTCTTCCACTTAGCATATGAGGGTGTAAAAGTGTAACTTCATTTAACCACCCATATTTTCAGCTTTTTTGAAGTATAAAGAATTCTCTGCCGTGCACATGCACTCCTCAAACCACACACATGCACCAGAATTTGAAAGGCATCTTTTAGCTCCTTCAAAGTTGACTTTAGTCCAAGTGGTGAAAGCTATCTCCCCAGTCACCTGTTTCACATAATTTTTCGGCTAAGCTGTATGTTGCAAGTTTACACATTAATATACAGTTTCATCTGAAACAGCTGTAGAAGCCATGGTTTATATATCTCTGTCAATATACTAATACAGCAGTAAACCCATACAGCAAAACTCAGTCATTTGGATAGATTGGGGGTAGCAGGAGAACTGGTAAAAAACTAGTGGAAAGCATGAGTTATGGAATATATTTGAAAGAAATAAAATTGTGTGACATTCAAACATAAACATTTACTAAAATTTGACTACTAAAATTAGTTTGTAATAAACGTTTTAGGTGTCTGGTGGTAAATGGAACCTCTGAAGTTGTTTAACAGGATTTCCCTGGTGGCTCAGTGGCAAAGATTCTGCCCACCAATGCAACAGACATGGGTTCCATCCCTGGGTCAGGAAGATCCCCGGAGAAGAAAATGGCAACCCACTCGAGTCTTCTTGTCTGGGAAATCCCATGAACAGAGGAGACTGGAAGGCTACAGTCCATGAGGTCACAAAGAGTTGGACATGACTGAGCAAATGAGCTCAAAGTATTTAACTGAACTTGAAAATACATCCATTAAACATGACCCCAGCAATTGTGTTTGTTCATCAAATTCTTTCTTTATAGATGACAGAACAAACTTCCCCTCTGAATTCCCAGGTAGAATCAATCAAAATAATGTATTTGCAGAAGACGTAACAAAATTCCCTGTGTGTGCCTGCATGCTCAGTCGCTTCAGTCATGGCCAACTCTGTGCAACTCTATGGACTGTGGCCCGCCAGGCTCCTCTGTCCATGGGATTCTCCAGGTAAGAATACTGAAGTGGGTTGCCATTTCCTTCTCCAAACTTTTCCCCACGATTCCTCATGAACTAGAAATATTACTAAAACAAAAACTTTCCATTCCATTTCTTCATTTTTTTATATAAACTCAGTGTTGGGGAACCTTAATACAACATTCTGTTGTCACATGCCTTGTAAAAAGACAAGGCTTACTGAAGTGATGGGTAGGATATAGAAATTATAGTTCAGTCAAACACTGGCAAACTTCTTGAATGTAGTCAGATTTCTGTCTTTTGCTTCCAAGCCTTTGCCAGATTGTTTCAAATATTACGAATGTTTCCCTACTCACTAAGTCACACCCATTCCTTTATTAACCACTCAGAATTAATTTTTGTCCAGTTAGAAAGTTATATATTTATTGTACTATATTGAAAATATAAAAGTATAAAGAAAATTTAATATCAACATCCAAAAGGAAAAAAGTTTATATTACTTTTTAGTCATATTTGAAATTACATAGACACAATCTCAAATTTGCAAGATATTTTCAATAAAGGAATCTGATTCTTGAAAAGCCTTTATCTTTTATAATTCTTGGAGAATTAAATTACTTGTACTATACCATGCGTTGGTATTGGATTTATGGGACAAGATTTTATTTTGTATATGCTGGAAAAGGAATTATCTCTCCAATATTTAAAACGCTAAATACAATGGGGAAGGGTTAACATATCACAACGTGGCTCACTAATACTGTTAATTTTATTTACTTGGTCAATTTCAAAGACCAATGAAACGTAACTTGAAAGATAAACTCCTACTGCTTTTTCATGAGTCTGTTTAGTTGTTTCTTTGGTTGTCCCATTTAAGTTTGTCTAACATTATGCCAGGGATTGTTGTTCCTGGTGTACTGACAAATTCCCAGATAGATACTTCAGAAGCTTCTTAATATTAATGGTTTATCCTGTGATATCATGAGATAATACTGAGTATTTAGCTTCTTGTTAGTTGACCTAACTCTCTCCTGAAGAATTTTCAAGCCACTCAAAGGCACATGACAGCCATTCAACCCCAATTTTAACCCCGAGGATCGGCAAGTTCAAAAAAAAAATCAGCATATTGTCTCTCAACTAAAAGGCTGTGGAATAATAAGATTTCAAACCTCACTATCAAAGAAAATTTGCCTTCAAATTAGCTTAACTTAATTCTCTTGGTATTTTCTTTTCTGTGAGCAATTCCCATGACATAACATTCCATATTAAGGTGCTGTTCTTCCCATCAGCAGGAGGACATACTAAATTAGTAATCTTTGACATTATTTCTATCTCTGTTAATCTAGAATTTATCCAAAGGCCTTTTGCTAAGTAAACAACATGCATATTGACAATGGTATTGAAGAGCTAATTGGCATTTATTTCTTCCCACCCCATATGTTATATACATTCTTAACTCTAAAATATTTTAGTCTTTGAAAATCAGTGTTGAGTTCTTATGCCTGATTATAAGCTAAACTAACTTATTTAATTTACTCTCAATTTCTATCCACCTTTTCACTTTGGGAAGCAAACAGTGAAGACATCATGTCAGTCCATAAATCAACAAGTCTCTTACACAGTGGGAGAATTCAGTAAGGCCTCGATGAAAGGCAATAGGCTCAGCCCATCACAGTAATGAATATGCTGATTATGTGCCTCTCTCAGCTCCACATCTTCACATTCAGCCGACCATGGACGTGCACAGACAGAAAGAAACAGCTTTCTGCTATTATCTGCCATTATCCCACATAAGTAGAAACCCAAAGATGAAACCGTATTCCTTGAAGCTCTCTTCATGTCCTTGAAAAATCCATGATTATTATCTGCATTTTAAGCCACTTGTAGCAGATGTATGATTTTTATCTCACTAACTGAATTTTAATCTCAAAAGCAAGGATAGTTGCCTGTATTTCTTTTGTTTCTCTAACCATGCACTGAACTGGTGAAGAATCATAATAGATGCTCTAGGATATATAGCAAGGGGCTTAGTTTGAGCTTCCATCACATCACATCTCCTGCTGAGATCTAAATGTGTCTGAGCATGCCAGGCAAACCTGGGTGGAGGAAACTGAAGTCTACATCAAATCTATTTGTAAAAGGACCTAGAAGCCACCTGGGAGAGAAAATTGCCTTGAAGGGGAGTCATCAAGAAGATACATGTAGTTCAGCAAAAGGGAGAATATCTAAGCTATTCTGTGCACATAACAGATGCCCTGTGCTAATCGAGGTCCTGTGAGAAGCAAGATGCCAAGATGGGACTAAATATGCACAAAGAAAAATGTACTGGGGGAAATACCTGTGAGAGATAAAAAGGAAGGGAAGTTGGACTATATTTCTAAGGAAAGTTTGACAAAGCTGTTAGGAAACTTCAAATCAAAGATATCTATCAGAAGTGTCCCATGAATCTCAGGGTGTCCCCCTTTGTATCACTCCCATGCTCAGTTCTTGACTGAGAGCAGCCAGGGAAGCATGGCCTCTGTGCAAACCTGATTATGATTTCAGAGCCCAGCAGCTGGAGTCCACCTCAATTACAGTCACATGTTAGAGGTACCTTCCAAGGCCACCAGACTCACATACTACCCATCCGACTCCACTAAAGCGTGTTCAGGTCCTAGGGGAAGAGAGAGAACTATGGATAAAAGCTCTATAACTCTTCGACGATTAAGCTCAGCAGTGTGGAACACTGAAAGGGACAAAGAGAGTCTCCCTCTACCTTGTGCCTTCTCGTGGACCTCGTGTATCCATGGAACCAGCAATGTAATGTCCTTCCACTGAAGTGTCACGGAGCCTGGCAGAAGCAGAAATACTGATCAAGACTTCCTTGCAGTTTATATTAAGCTGTGCAGGCCTTAGTTGCAGATGGCAGCAGAGGAGAACTTGAGCTAAAGGGCAAGAAAATGGCAGGCATTATGTGGTAGCTGACAGTACGTGTGCATGAGCACATGGCAACCACCTCCTAAAGTTGCTAGAAATACTCAGGAGGAACATTACAGGGGCATGCAGTCTTGCATAACAAATGGGAGCAAAAGCCAGAAAAATACGTATTAGTTCTGTTTATAATAACCCATTTTAAGTCCTGGATTGGTGAGATGACACCTGTTAACATCATTTGACTTGGAACCAATTAAATTACTCTTCTCTGGAACAAATGTATTTCTGGTCTATAATAAGCTTCTGCAAGCAAACAGCTTTCTCTCAGCCCATTAAACAGAGCTGCTGAAGGGGAGAAAAAGAAAGAAGCAGCCAAAAAAAATGTATTTAGTACTAGGCTATATACCAACTGCCCACAAAACACTCCCATTTTCCAGATTGGTTTTGTTAGTTTTCTGATGGGAAATAAAAATTCAGCAGACTTTTGATGTGCTGTTACTGAATAGTTCAGNAACCAGGTCTGTTTACTACAAATACCAATCTTTCTCTAACCCTGGAATCCCAAGTTGAGCTCTGGAAAATCTGGTGACCACCTAAAACTGTGGATATGTTTGAATATGTACATTTAACTGGAGATAGGGTCCATGGCCCTTAACAAATTCTTAAAAAGATCCATCACCCCCAAATTTAAGAAACATAAGTTCAAATTTTCATTGGCTATTTCCCAGGCAATTCTATAAAATGTCTGGGTAGAGTAATGCAGGCTCAGCCATGTTTAACTGGGGTTAAAACCCTCACATCATATAATTTGAAGAATGCAGTATGAGCCCACTCTATAAGAACTCTTCAGTGTACCCCTGGACTTTTGCCTGAATTCTCCTTTTTATATAGAAATATATGCAAGTATTTTGCCCTATTTGAATACAGATGCTCCTGGAGAAATAAAACAAGTTATTATCACACATGATCGAGATGAAATCATCATACTGCTTCCAAAGTGCATGCAGAGGAGCTGCAAACAGTTGTGGAAGGTGGCAGGGAGGAGGCAGTGGGGCCACAGAGAGGCCATGCCCAGAGGAACGGGAACAGCCTGACACAGAAAGGGGCATGAGAATAAGAGACAAGTGCCCTCAAAAGCTCAAAGCATCCGTGTTTTCCTTTAATGACAGCCCNGTGCAGCCGCTGCCCCTTACCTTGGATGAGGGGTATCTTCTCACTGCTGCCCCTCCTGACCTCAAACATGGAATAGCTCCTCTAGGCCCTCCTGCGCCTACCTTCCTCTAGTTGGCCTAGGCCAAACTATGGCAGGAATAATGGTGGTAATGGTGACCTCATTAAAAAGGGTTTATGCCAGGACTGTTGTATTCAGTGCCCCCAGCTACATGGCAAGCCACATGGCATGCCTCTGCCAGAGACTCCTGGACACTGACAGGCAAGTCTGGCTCAGTCTCTTGTGAGGTAACTCCTCCTTTCTCCTGGGTCCTGGTCTGCACAAGGTTTTGCTTGTGCTCTCCAAGAGTCTCTTTCTCCAGTTCTGTGGACATTCTGTAATCAAATCCCACTGGTCTTCAAATGATCTGGGGGTTCTCAGTCCCTTTGGCAGATCCCCAGCTTGGGAAATCTGTTATAGGCCCTAGAACTTTCACAAAAGTTCTAGAACTTCTTTGGTATAATTATTCTCCAGTTTGTGGGTTGTCTGCTCGGAGGCTGTATGGTGGGGCTCACACATTTCACTCCCCAGGTCTGCTGAGCCAAAGCCCCTGTCTCCTCAGCATCCCACTGCTGACCTGTGCCTCCGAAGGAGACACTCAAACAATCTAAGTCAGGTCTGGCCCAGTCTCTTGTGGGGTCCCTGGTTCTTGGTGCACAAAAGGTTTTCTTTGAGCCCTCTGAGCATCTTTGGGCAGTATGGGGCTTGATTCTAAATGCAATTTCACCTCTCCTACTGTTTTATTGGGGCTTCTCCTTTGCCGTTGGACATGTGGTATCTTTTTTTGTGTGGGGAGTATCCATCATTCTCCTGTCATTGGTTGTTCAGCGATTAGTTGTAAATTTGGAGTTCTCACAGAAGAAGATGAGTGCACGTTCTTCTACTCCCCATCTTGAGTTAGTTGATTTAAGATTACTTTTCTTCTTGTTCCTCAGTGCTTTTAATTTTATATCTTATATTAACTGTTTTAAATAATGCTGTAATAGCTTCTGTGCTTTGATGAGTACTCACCTAGTAACTTTTAGATTTCTTTATTTCCAACATTTCTATATCATTTTGTTTTATATGTGTTTCTCTAAATTGCACAGAGCTAAATTTTTAAAATTTAGTCTAAGTGTACATCTTTGAATAGATAGGTTCAACTTATATTTCTGAGATTATTCTGAAATACTTATAACATTTTATATTTTCTCTTTTTTCCCTTTCCTACTTGTTTTCATAAAGTTGTCCTGTTTTTGTTTTTATTTTTCCCTCTATTGACTTGGAAATTCTATGTTCCATTTTTATTCTTTGAAAGATTAACCCAATAATCTAAATACATATTTAGACACACATTTTAAAAAATTAAAACCTAAATTTAGTCAACATCTCAATCTTCTTTCTAAATAAGAAAAGAACATTATGGATCTTCTCACTCCCTCTGATATCCTCTAGAGTCCAGGTAATTGTTACTTTAATTCTCTGTTTTAATGTCAACAGTACTGTTCTTCTTGTCATTACTATTATTATACAACCAACACTTACTTACATTTATTAGGATATTTTCCAGATTTATAGGCACACCTAGTATTCTTGCATTACACTTCATCCTTCCCTTCTCTTTCTGCTGAAATTCATCTTTCAATAATTCTTCCAATAAGAGTCAGTTTCAATATTGAATTTTTCCATCAATAATTCTTTTCTGAAATAGCAAGCCATCTTGCTCCTCATATACCTAAAATGTGCTTTCTTTAGACTTCCCTATTAAATTATCTTTCTGCTGAGTATCAAATTTTATGTTTACATTTATTTTTTCATAGTGCTTTAAAACAATAACTGCATTGTTGTCTGGCTTCTACTGCTATGACTGAGGAGTAGGCTACTGATCTGGTTGATATATCCTGCAGGTAGTCTGAAATCTTCCATATTTCTTTCACTTTTTACATGTCATTGTCTGCATTATGGGAGATTTCTTCTGTTCTGTCTCCCAATTCATAAAGTCCCTCTTTCATTCTTTAAAAGGTATTATTACTCCTTGGAAGAAAAGTTATGACCAACCTAGATAACATATTCAAAGTCAGAAGTATTACTTTGCTAACTAAGGTCCGTCTAGTCAAGGCTATGGTTTTTCCAGTAGTCATGTATGGATGTGAGAGTTGGACTGTAAAGAAGGCTGAGCGCTGAAGAATTGATGCTTTTGAACTGTGGTGTTGGAGAAGACTCTTGAGAGTCCCTTGGACTGCAAGGAGATCCAACTAGTCCATTCTGAAGGAGATCAGCCCTGGAATTTCTTTGGAAGGAATGATGCTAAAGCTGAAACTCCAGTACTTTGGCCACCTCATGCAAAGAGCTGACTCACTGGAAAATTCTCTGATGCTGGGAGGGGTTGGGGGCAGGAGGAGAAGGGGACGACAGAGCATGAGATGGCTGGATGGCATCACTGACTCGATGGGCATGAGTCTGAGTGAATTCCGGGAGTTGGTGATGGACAGGGAGGCCTGGCGTGCTGCGATTCATGGGATCGCAAAGAGTCAGACACGACTGAGCGACTGAACTGAACTGATTTAACCCATCCATTATATTTTTAAGTTTTGTGACTATACTTTATTTCCAAGATTACCAATAAATTTTTATGGATGATGATTTTGCTTTTCAGGGATTGTTGCTTGGGGCACCAGGGTGGGTTAGGGGTCAGTTGGTTGATTTGGGGGACAGTTTTAAGCTTTAAGGCCCTTCCATATCATTTTGTNTTTAACCCATCCATTATATTTTTAAGTTTTGTGACTATACTTTATTTCCAAGATTACCAATAAATTTTTATGGATGATGATTTTGCTTTTCAGGGATTGTTGCTTGGGGCACCAGGGTGGGTTAGGGGTCAGTTGGTTGATTTGGGGGACAGTTTTAAGCTTTAAGGCCCTTCCATATCATTTTGTTAGCTCTCTTTTTATGGTTGTGAATTTTCTTCCTTATGGATTCTATTGACGGCTTTTTATGATACCAAGTGTCCTTGTGTTCTTTTTGCTTGAGAGAGTATCTTCAGCACAGAGTTCCTTCTATGTTTGGCTTGCATGTAAGGCAGGGTCATCCCTGCTTCACCAGTTTTCTGACCTCAAACCCAAGTCACATATTGCAGTCTTGGGATTCTCATTTATTCTGGTGGCCGAGTTACAACCACTATATGTTATTCAAGCTCAAATTCCAGTCTCACACAGAAACCTGTTTCAACTGCCAGATTTTGATTGAAGTAAGTTTCAGATGGGTAAGTAATATATTTCCTTTATCTTTCAACACAGAACACAGATGATATTTGAGAGCAAAGCAAATAATACTTGTTTCCCATAATGAAGAAGAAAACTCCATCCTCATCATGACAGAGGCATATTTAGCCCTTGCTCTTGTAAAGACATTGAAGTCTTCATCCAGTTTCCAGTCCCAACTTCCTGAAAACTATGTACCTTCAGGCTCTGAATACCTTTGTAGCTTCCCTCTCTATCCATAGTGGTTGTCTCAGTTGTCTTTGAAAGTGTTTATATATGTGTGTGTATATATATATATATGACAGTATATATGACACACACATATATATGACAATATTTTATCCCTCATTCTTAAACATTTAGAACAGAAGCTAGAGATTTCTGCATGTACTCATTCTGTCATACTGACCCAGAAATTTTGCTTCTATTTCTTAAATAAATTATTACTAAACAGCAAAAACTAAAATCCTATGAGCTTAGCAATCAAGACACTTGATGTATGGGGTAAGTGAATAATTTTTTCTCAATTCTCTCTTTAGGTTTTATATCATTATATGGATGACAGTGATAATAACTGTCATCATAGTGACATCCAATATTTTCAAAGTATGTGGCTTCTTTAAAGCATTTGACATGCACAGTTCCTGGAAGAATAAATATAGTTTGTATTATTATCTCCATTTTTCAAATGAGGAAAACTAAATAAATCACAGAACTAGTTAAATGATTAACCCAGGATGGAGTCTTACCTTTTACATATGAAAGCAATATTTAAGGTCAATATTTAAGGACATGTCCAATGTCAAGTGCTCATTTAACTAGATAAATGATTTTTAAACTTTTAGACAAAATGTTTTCATACCTTTAAATGAATTCATTTGAATTTTTGTGAAAATTAAAGCCATTATTTTTCAGAGTTGAGGGATTACACTCAAAGTAACTATGCATGTAAAGGACAAGATTTCTTTTCTTTCCTCCCCTTGCCCAGCAGCATCAACTAAGAAATTCAAGCCCCTATATATCTCAGTGACACATGGTCACTTAGAGTTTCCCAACTGAATCTCCAGATCTAGAGTTGAGCAGATTTTTTTTATTGCATATTCACCTTCAATACAAAAACTATGTTATCCTGAACTGACTTTTATGTCTTAATGTACTTTAGAAAGTAATTCTGTATTTTCTAGGCAGAGCTGAATCAGTATGCTTCCAAACAACTGAATGTAAAACACTGGTAGTCAGCTGTTGAATTCTATGTCCCTTTATTTACTTCCAGCATTTCCTGCAAAAGTAGAGGAAAATGTTGATGATTATTTCAAATTCTCTCAGGAGCTAGTTCCAAGGGCTAGTGGTTCTAGCCGTGTTGTTGGTGGCAGTGTTCTTAGAACACTTCCCCTCAAATAGGAGATAGTCAATGCTTGCTTCATCTGGGGTGGGTTTTCTGCAGGAAGAGAGGCACAGATGATCAGAGTTAGACAACTGAGAATTAACTATACTGCTAGCCCCTGGAGAAGGAAATGGAAACCCACTCCAGTATTCTTGCCTGGCAGGGCTAGAGTCCATGAGGTCAAAAGAGTTGGACATGACTTAGCGACTAAAGAGCGAAAAGAAATGAATTCATATTATATTAAATATGATAGCATCAACAAATATTTGAAAAATTGTAATAAATGTTACTCATTCAGTCCATAGTCTATGCTTCACATGAAGAATTCACAAACCTTAGTGGTAACTCCAAAGCACCCAGGCTTTGATCCTATCTACGTCATTCATGGAACATCCTCATTCCCTTAAATTTTCATCATCAATATTAAATACATAATGAAACTCTACCTGAACTGCTCAAAGAATTAGAAGAGTCCTGATATGATAGTGAAGAAATGTAAGATGGATCATTCAATGGAAATATAGATATATAAATAGTTTCTACTAACCTTCTTATGATTCCTAAAAGATAATAAAGACAAAAATCAAATTAAGATTTAAAGAAGAAAAACATTAGACAAGAAGGGAGATCAGACAAAAGATATTCAATCTATTGTCACCCTTTTAAGGCTGATAAGTTTTTAATTCTACTAATTATTAAAAGATATTGGAGAATTATTTTCTTTTCAATGAAGCCTGTCCCTAAACTCATCATAGAAAGGAAGATCTTGCTGATACAGGCCAGTATTTCCTTTTGTGAATGTAACATGATTATATGGTCTGGGTGTTATATTTTTTTAAACTACTTATATAATAAATCTTCACAGGTTGCAACAAACTATAATTACTAGCTAGAACTATTTCTACACAAACTTTTAAAGCAAATGAGTAGCTCTATTCTCTATTTAAGAATAAAACTGAGATGAAATGTTTGTATTACTCATTTCAACCAGCATTATTTTATTTACATAATACTAACTTTTCTGATTATAAAAGTAATATATGCATGTTGTGGGCTTCCCTGTTGAATCAGCAATAAAGAATCTGCCTGCAACCTGGGAGACCCAGGTTCTCCCTATCCCTGGGTTGGGAAGTTTCCCCTGGACAAAGGAATGGCTACCTACTCCAGTATTGCCTGGAGAATTCTATGGACAGAGGAGCCTGGTGGGCTACAGTCCATGGGATCACAAAGAGTCAGATACAATTGAGTGATACAAACACACACACATACATGCATATTGTAGGAAAAGAGAGAAATGTTTGGAGGAAAGAATTAAGTACCAAATAGCAACATTAGCCACTATCAATATTTTGTGACAGACATAGGGTTCAATCGCAGGTTTGATTCCATGGTGTAAATTCTGAACCCTTATGCTATCTACTTGCTAATTTCCTGGCTTCAGTGGAAGTTCAAGATACAGTAATAGAAATAGCATATCTTCACCTCAACTTAAAAGTTTTCTGGGCTTCTGGGTTAAGACAGAAAGATACAACATATGCGTATAATTTTGCTGTCTCTCAAAATCCTTCTAAAATGACAGTACAGAGACTTTTTTAAAGCATAAATCCATAAGGATAATTAGAATCAAAGAAAGCAGCAAGTAAGTTTTGGAACCTGTGATGCAAAAGGACCGCTGTAACCAATTTAGCAAAACTAAGAAAGCTGAATCCTAAACTAGTAGTAGGGAAAGCCAAGAGTCCATCTGATTTATACTGTACAGATTGGCAGCAGTAGGGATAGCTAAGATAAGATAATAGTTCAGAGCCTTTCAAGAAATTGCTAGGTCCCAAAGATCCCTCCCTTCCCTTAACCTTGACACAGCTAACAACTCTTCTTCCTCAACCTAAGCAAAGACTACAGTTTTATTCCTTGAAGAGACTCTCTGGGCTGGGAAACCAGTGGCACAATTAAAGACTGCAGAAGCCTACTGAAAGGGTGGATTTAAATAAACATACATCTGAATGGTAAACCCATATCCCACCCCAGGCGCCTTCCCCTACTCAGGTTCCATTAAGAGTGGAATATAAGCCTTCACATGTAGCTCTGGGCCAAGGATTGGAAAAGCCTTCTCTGAGGAATCTGAGCAGCCCAAGGGGAAAAGATACTGACATTGGAATTCCCCCAGTGAAAAGTCCCTAACAGCTCATCTTACACAGAAGTGCACAATCAACAAGCTTCACCCCTGTACTCAGAGAGTCTTAGCAGTTTTTAGTCCTACATGCTTAAAGATTATCAGAAAATGTGGAAGTTAAAGTTCAATACAAACAGAAGAAATGCAATCTTAAGTAAACAGAAATTGTACAGGGAGAAGAAAACATTCAAAGAAGTAATTAGATTGGCTTCCAACTTGTCATCAGCAATATTGGAAGATAGAAGGCTTCCAGTTACTTCAAAATTCTGAAGAAAAACTGTGTCCAATTCAGAATTCTATCCTCAGGCAAGTGAAAAAGTAAAACAAACATGTTTTCAGGGGATTCCCTGGTATCCAGTGGTTAGGAGTCCACTCTTTCATTGCTGAAAGCCCTGTATAAAATTTGCTGCAAATGGAAATGCCAGTTTTGTTATGAAACAACCCCTTTAATGGTTTATCTTTTACTCTGTGTAACTCTGTATTTCTTTTCACTAATTGCCTCCATAAAAGCTCTGCATAATGGTGTGTATTGATCTCTGAGACTTCTTCTAGCCTTCATTTCATGTGCATTTTTTTCTTACCTTGTTATTCTCTCTGGCAGATGCTTGTATTAATATTTGACCCATGCAAGGGATGTTCAGCCAAAGATAGTCCTCAGTCAGATTGTGGCCTGAGACAGATGGTGAGGCCCAGTCTATGCCTTGGAGAACTCAGATTACATTTCCAGAGCGTTCTCATATAACAGCTATGTGCCTTTGATCAAAACACTGAGAAATTCAAGCCCTCACGTCCTCCTCAGCACAAAAACAGCCAAGACCTTGTTCTCTTGGATCAAGGAAATGCAATTTCCCTATAAATTTTCATATGTGGTAAATACCTACCCTTGCAGGGGTGCTGTAGGGATGCAGGTTGAACATGGGTCAGACAGAAAGAAGACCTCTGCAAGGGAGGGAAGGGACTTGAAGAGGGTGTTTCCCAACATGCCTGCTATAGCATCCATACTTGTAATAGTGCTTGGCACATGCTTGGGGATTATTAAATACTAGTTGAATAAATATGCTGATGCTGTGCCTGGCATGTCCTTTGCTTTTCCCAGATTGACACATTTCTGCTCATCCTTAAGATCCAGTTTACCAATCTCTTATACAACTTTCTTAGACCCACTCAAACTCTTTCCTCTATATATATTTGCATTTTGAACAGATTTCTGATGCTTGTCCTTATAATACAGAATTGCAATTATTTGATTGCCTGTCTATCCTCCCTGGTCTTCCCATGTGGCACTAGTAGTAAAGAACCTGCCTACCAATGAAGAGGACGTAAGAGATGTGGGAAGATTCCCCAGGAGGAGAGCATAGCAACCCACTCCAGTATNATATCTAAGGCTACTGATATTTAAATTAGTAATAGCAACATTCTGCTCTTATCTCACCCTTATCCAGTTTGAGTCCAATAGCACTGTGAAGCAACATCACTTTTTTTTTTTTACATATGAGGAAACTGAGGCTCAAGTGGAATTAGTGGTACAGCTGGAAGCCAAGCCTAGTGTCATATCCATTGCTCATTCCATCACACTTCAATTCCTCTTCAAAAGTCACACTGTCAGGAACAGAGCCAACAGTAGTCTTGACTCCTTATCCAAAACTCCTTCCAGAAGGCAAGAGTGTCCTGACACCTGATATGGACTGATCACTGCTAATTATCACAGTGTGTCCCAATTACAAGAACATTTGTGCTGAATGACTCATTCCCCAGTAGCCACAGGAACATTGGAATAATGAGGGTTTACTTCTGTACTCACAGAGGTATGTATAAGGAGGTTCACTCAAAATTTTTATAAAGCAAATTTCTGAATATTATATACTATGCTTACACTTTGATAAGTTAAAATAATTGCATAATATTTGATATGTATGTGTAAGCAAGGTGTGAAATTATGGATGGAATGAATACCAAATTCATAATACTGGTTTCCACTAGGAAAGAACAGGAATAAGATAAAAGAAGGTAACATAGCATCTTCAATTTCACTGTGCTTTTTCTTCTTAAAAAGTTTTAAAAATTTAAATCCAAAACTTAAAGATATTTTATAATTCTTTGTTCATTTTTGCAACAGATTTAGTTTTCAAAGCAGTGTAATAAGCCTGAAATTTCACAGTAAGCTTCAAATACTTCTTCCACTCCAGACAACACTTCCAGTTTTCTCTTATGTTAAAGGAGGAAAAGATACATTAGATTATTTCTAAGAGCCCTTTCAGCCTTGACATTCAAGCCTCCTTCGAAATCTCAAAGGCTTTAAAGAGATTATAAATAAGTAACCTTTTGTTTAAGTAAATTCTGGAAAAGCACTGTCAGCTATTTCAAGGGAAGTAAGTCCTGAAGCTTTTTTTAAACTATGAATGCTTTTCTTCTTTTCATAGTAGCTTTATCCCTGGAGGCATTCCCCAGAGGCATTAGTGTCTTATCTATTTATATTCTGGGAACCCTGTCTAAATTAAGCTTCCACACAAGGTTTAGGTGGTGATGGGGTCTGGCCATTCTGCTTCTCTCTCTAGATCTCAAGCCTTGTCATGAAACTTTATTATCACTAATTCTTGCATCAAAAACTAGGCTTAGCAGTTTGGTGACCAGAAGTTGACCACAAAAGGAGAACTTGTGATCTGAGACAGGTTTAATGATGGGGCAGAATATTTGCAGTCAGGATGGTTGCAAATCTTCAGTCTTGTGGGAGACTGAAGGAATCCATTAGATTCCAGTTGGGTTGAATGGGAAGACTGGCAGAACCAAAGGTTTTATATATAACCAAGCTGCTCTTCAAGTGAACACAAACACTTCCAAAGTAATACTAGGGAGAAGTTTCAACCAAAAAAGAACTAAGAAAACATCAGCAAAAGACTGATAATGAGTATTTATGTCATTGTAGAACTAAGAATTAAACAAGGGTTAATAAACATGTAGAAAAATAGTATGTGGATAAATTTTGCAATAGTCAAAACATGGAAACAACTCGTGTCCATCAATGGATGAATGGATACAGAAGAGAAGATATGGTACATACTGATGTATACAATGGAATACTACTCAGTCATCAAAGGGAAGAAATGTGGCCATTTGCAACAGTATTGATGGACTGTAATGGCAATATATTAAATGAAAGACAGAGAAAGACAAATATTATCTCACTCACATGTGGAATCTGAATAAAACAAACAAACTCATAATACAGAAGAACAGACTGGTGGTTACCAGAGGTAGGAGATGAAAGGTGGGCAAAATTGGATGAAGCAGGTCAGAATTTACAAGTTTCCAGTTATAGAAATAAATAAGTCTTGGGGCTATAATGTACATCATGGTGACTCTAGTCAATAATGTGTGTGGGTGGGTGTATGTGCTCAGTCATGTCTGACTCTTTGCAACCCATGGATTGTAGCCCACCAGGCTCCTCTGTCTATGGAATTTTCCAGGCAAAAAGCTGGAGTGGGTTGTCATTTCCTTCTTCAGTGGATCTTTGACCCAGGGATCAAACCTGAGTCTCCTGCATCTCCTGCTTTGGCAGGCATATTCTTTACACTAGTGCCACCAATTAAGTTGTTAATAATACTATTCTGGATATTTTTAAGTTTCTAAAGGAGGAAATGTTAAAAGTTTTCATCACAAGAAAAAAATTGTAACTGTGTGGTGATGAATGTCACCTAGACTTATTACGGTGATCATTTCACAGTATTTGCAAATGTTGAATCATTATTATTTACACCTGAAATTAATATGTTATATGTAAATTATATCTCAATTTTTAAAAGAAACAAAGATAACTATTATGACTGTTGATACAAATTTTCCTAAATACCAAAAGAAATGTTTTCAAATAGTAAACACAGCAAATATAATACATACAGTAAAGAATGATTTCCAGGAAATAACATTAACTGGAAAAAGAAAAACACTAGAGAGTACACATAGCACGCTAATTTTTGTGTTAGAAGAGGGGAGACAAAACAGCATTCTTTTGCAAAAAAAAAAAAAAAAATCCCACAGGAAAGATAATGAAAAAACAATGAAATTGATTACAGATCTTCTTTGATTTACAGTAGGGTTACATCTCAATAAACCCATAATAAATCGCAGTTAATACACATAATCTACAATACAACAAAGCTTAGCCTTGACATTAACCTACAGTTGGGCAAAATCATCTAAAATGAAGCCTATTTTACAATAAAGTGTTGAATATTGTGTAATTTATTTAATTCCGTATTTAAAGTGGAAAACAGTAGTTGGAAATGTATCAGCTGTTTCCCCTTGAGATCACAGGGCTGACTGCAAACTGCGGTTCACTGTCACTACCCAGAATCACGAGTTCAAGCTGCATATCACTGACTGGAAAAAGATCAAAATTCAAACTTTGAAGTACAGTTTCTACTGAATGCATACCAATTTCACACCATCAAAAATCTTAAATGGATATGTTGTGAGTTGGAGACATACTAAGTGTGGAGAGAAGAGCGGAGGAATGCATAAGAAGGAGAGTGATACTTCTCTCAGTATAGTTTTGACTTTCGAAAGTATGTTACTCTCTTACATTTTCAAATAATGGAATTAAATCAAGAGTTGGGAGAGAACTAAAACCAGATGTAAACAGAAACAAATGAACTCAGTTGCAATTAAAATAAATGTCAAACAGATTTCAAAATCTCTTTTTAGTAAGTTTATTTTTCATAGGGGTATGGACACAACAATTCTGTATCTTACATGTCAGGCGAGTGTATTCTCGGTTCTGCCTCATCACAACAAAGATTTGGAGTAACGGACATTAAAGCCCTCGGCAAGTCACAGCTCTCGAGTCTTAGACAAACTGTGTTATAGCTCTTAGACAAATCAGTGTTACAGCTATATTTTAATTAGAAGATAGCAGGAGAATCCATCCTCGAAGTGTTAGGGCATGTCAACCCAAAGACAGGAAGAGAAGAGAATGGAGGAATGTGCCAGCGCACAGGAGAGAGAGAGAAAAAAAGAGAAAGTGTGTGTGGGGAGGAGGGAAGGGGCAGGGGGGCGGCAGGGGGTGGGGGTGTGAGAGAGAGAGAGAGAAAAGGCGCTTTGGCTCCTCCTTTTATGTTTTTTTCCTCCCCCTGGGCCTGCCTTATGCAAATTGCGCTTAGCCAGGGGTGCTGTTTGTTCTATCTGAGGGTTTTACTGCATCCTCAGACCTTCCTTTATTCTATTTTTGCAGGCTTTTCCCTTCCTTGTCTTTTAGCCACTGCCATTTTGGACTCCTATTTCCTATTCTAACTACCTAACATTCTATTTATTGTAGAATTAAGTAAGCAAGTAAATGTTATTATGTTTGAGAAAGCCAGAGTTCTCACTGTGTAAGAAAAGAGTTACAATTACAGCATAGGGGAAAGAAAGAAGATCCCTGTGTGGCTGAATTGTTATAAGCATAAACTAATGATTTCTAAAACATGCCAGTAACGCTGAGCATCCCTAATGCCCAGATCTTGGTTTATAATAACAGTGGTATCACCAAATAAAAGGGACAGGTGACGTTGAAAAGTAGCTTGTTGCAGTCGAGAGTAGACTGCTCTAAATGTGTCTCAATGGCATATTGATTACTTTGAATTAAACTTACTTTAAATGGTTAACCTGGGTAAGCCTTACAAATAGCTCTGAAAAGAAGAGAAGCAAAAAGCAAAGGAGAAAAGGAAAGATATAAGCACCTGNTGTGTAGAGTCTTCTCTTGTGTTGTTGGAAGAGGGTGTTTGCTATGACCAGTGCATTTTCTTGGCAAAACTCTATTAGTCTTTCCCCTGCTTCATTCCACATTCCAAGGCCAAATTTGCCTGTTACTCTTGGTGTTTCTTGACTTCCTACTTTTGCATTCCAGTCCCCTATAATGAAAAGGACATCTTTTTTGGTGTTAGTTCTAAAAGGTCTTGTAGGTCTTCATAGAACCGTTCAACTTCAGTTTCGTCAGCCTTACTGGTTGGGGCATAGACTTGGATTACTGTGATATTGAATGGTTTGCCTTGGAAACGAACAGAGATCATTCTGTTGTTGTTTTTGAGATTGCATCCAAGTACTGCATTTCGGACTCTTTTGTTGACCATGATGGCTACTCCATTTCTTCTAAGGGATTCCTGCTTGCAGTAGTAGATATAATGGTCATCTGAGTTAAATTCACCCATTCCAGTCCATTTTAGTTCGCTGATTCCTAGAATGTTGACGTTCACTCTTACCATCTCTTGTTTGACCACTTCCAATTTGCCTTGATTGATGGACCTGACATTCCAGGTTCCTATGCAATATTGCTCTTTACAGCAACGGACTTTGCTTCTGTCACCAGTCACATCCACAGCTGGGTGTTGCTTTTGCTTTGGCTCCATCCCTTCATTCTCTCTGGAGTTATTTCTCCACTGATCTCCAGTAGTGTATCGGGCACCTACTGACCTGGGGAGTTCCTCTTTCAGTATCCTATCATTTTGCCTTTTCACACTGTTCATGGAGTTCTCAAGGCAAGAATACTGAAATGGTTTGCCATTCCCTTCTCCAGTGGACCACATCCTATCAGACATCTCCACCATTACCCACCTATCTTGGGTTGCCCCGCAGGCATAGCTTGTTTTCACTGAGTTAGACAAGGCTGTGGTCCTAGTGTGGTTAGATTGACTAGTTTTCTGTGAGTATGGAGTGTGTCTGCCCTCTGATGCTGTCTTGCAACACCTACCTTCTTACTTGGGATTCTCTTACCTTGGGTGTCAGTATCTCTTCATGGCTGCTCCAGCAAAGCGCAGCCGCTGCTCCTTACTTTGGACAAGGGGTATCTCCTCACCACCACCCTTCCTGACCTTCAACCTGAGATGGCTCCTCTAGGCCCTCCTGTGCCCTCGCAGCCACCACTCCTTGGACATTGGGTTGCTCCTCCCAGCCGCCACCCCTGGCCTCGGGCGCAGGGTGGCTCCTCCCATCAATTACAATGAAGTATTATCTCATTTATATCATACTTCATAATTTAAAAATTTGCAAGGAATAAAAGCTGGAGAGGTTGTGGAGAAAAGGGAAACCTCTTGAGCAGTTGGTGGGAATATTAATGGATACAACCACTATGGAAAACAGTATTATTGTTTATGCATTAAGTTGTGTCTGACTATTTTGTGACCCTATAGATTGTAGCCCACAAGACTCCTCTGTTCATGGGATTTCCCAGGCAAGAATATTTCAGTGGGTTGCCATTTCCTTCCCCAAGGATCTTCCCAACCCAGGGATCAAACCTGCATCTCCTGCTTTGCAGGGGGATGCTTTCACCATTGAGCCACCTGGGAAACCCATGAACAGTGAGAACTAAGACCCATAATTTCCACTGCTAGGCATATACCCAGACAAAATAATAATTCATACAGTCACATGGGGAACTTTCCTGGTGGTCCAGTGGTTAAGAGTCTGCCTTGAAATGTAGGGGATGGTGTTCATTCCCTGTTTGGGGAGCTAAGATCCCACATGCCACAGAGCAACTAAAGTGCACATGCAGCACATATGGAGCTGCTACGTGCTAGAGTTTGTACCCATAACTAGAGAGTCTGTGCAAAACAGAAGATCCTGCATGGGAAAATGGAGATCTGACACGATACAACTAAGACCTGATGCAGCCAAATAAATATACAAATAAATACTCACACATGCTTGCATGCACACACACACACACACACACACACACGCACTAGCTAGGACAAGCAACCAACCTAGATACCCATTCACAAAGGAATGCATAAAGAATATGCCGTACATATATACAACAGACTACTACTCAGCCATAAAAAGCAACAAATTGGGTCTTTTGTAGACACATGGATGGACATAGAGACTGTCAATCAGCTTAAAGTAAGTCAGAAAGAGAAAAACAAATAGCCAAAGCAATCTTCAGAAAGAAGAATGGAACTGGGGAAATCAACCTGCCTGATTTCAGGCTCTACTACAAAGCTACAGTCATCAAGACAGTATGGTACTGGCACAAAGACAGAAATATAGATCAATGGAACCAAATAGAAAGCCCAGAGATAAATCTACAACCTATGGACACCTTATCTTTGACAAAGGAGGCAAGAATATACAATGGAGAAAAGACAACCTCTTCAACAAGTGGTGCTGAGAAAACTGGTCAACCACTTGTAAGAGAATGACACTAGAACACTTTCTAGCTTCCCTGGTGGCTCAGGTGGTAAAGAGTCTGACTGCAGTGCAGGAGACCAGGGTTCGATCCCTGGGTTGGGAAGGAAGATTCCCCTGGAGAAGGAAATGGCAACCCACTCCAGTATTCTTGCCTGGAAAATCCCATGAATGGAGAAGCTTGGTGGGCTGCAGTCCATGGGATCGCTAAGAGTCGGACATGACTGAGTGACTTCACTTTCACTTAGAACACTTTCTAACATGATACACAAAAAATAAACTCAAAATGGATGAAAGATCTAAATGTAAGACCCAAACTCATGTCCATCGAGTCAGTGATGCCATCCAGCCATCTCATCCTCTGTCATCCCCTTCTTCTCCTGCCCCCAATCCCTCCCAGCATTAGAGTCTTTTCCAATGAGTCAAATCTTCGCATCAGGTGGCCAAAGTATTGGAGTTTCAGCTTTAGCATCAATCCTTCCAAAGAACACCCAGGACTGATCTCCTTTAGAATGGACTGGCTGGATCTCCTTGCAGTTCAAGGGACTCTCAAGAGTCTTCTCCAACACCACAATTCAAAAGCATCAATTCTTTGGTGCTCAGCTTTCTTCACAGTCCAACTCTCACATCCGTACATGATCACTGGGAAAACCATAGCCTTGAATAGACAGACCTTTGTTGGCAAAGTAATGTCTCTGCTTTTGAATATGCTATCTAGGTTGGTCATAACTTTCCTTCCAGGGAATAAGTGTCTTTTAATTTCATGGCTGCAATCACCATCTGTGGTGATTTTGGAGCCCCCCAGAATAAAATCTGACACTGTTTCCACTGTTTCCCCATCTATTTCCCATGAAGTGATGGGACAAGATGCCATGATCTTCACTTTCTGAGTGCTGAGCTTTAAGCCAACTTTTTCACTTTGCAGAGTACATCATGTGAAATACCAGGCTGGATGAAGCACAAGCTGGAATAAAGATTGTCCACAGAAATATAAATAACTCAGATATGCAGATGACACCTCCCTANATCTTCACTTTCTGAGTGCTGAGCTTTAAGCCAACTTTTTCACTTTGCAGAGTACATCATGTGAAATACCAGGCTGGATGAAGCACAAGCTGGAATAAAGATTGTCCACAGAAATATAAATAACTCAGATATGCAGATGACACCTCCCTAATGGCAGAAAGAAAAGAGGAACTGAAGAGCCTCTTGATGAAAGTGAAAGAGGAGAGTGAAAAAGCTAGCCTAAAACTCAACATTCAGAAAACAAAGATCATGGCATCTGGTCCCATCACCTCAAGGCAAATAGATGGGGAAAGTGACAAACTTTATTTTTCTTGGCTCCAAAATCTTTGCAGATTGTGAGAGCAGCCATGAAATTAAAAGTTGCATGCTCCTTGGAAGAAGGAGCATGACCAATCTAGACAGCATATTAAAAGCAGAGACATTACTTTGACAACAAAGGTCCATATAGTCAAAGCCATTGTTTTTCCAGTAGTCATGTATGGGTGTGAAAAAAAAGAAAGCTGAGTGCTGAAGAATTGATGCTTTTGAACTGTGGTATTGGAGAAGACTCCTGAGAGTCCCNAAAGCAGAGACATTACTTTGACAACAAAGGTCCATATAGTCAAAGCCATTGTTTTTCCAGTAGTCATGTATGGGTGTGAAAAAAAAGAAAGCTGAGTGCTGAAGAATTGATGCTTTTGAACTGTGGTATTGGAGAAGACTCCTGAGAGTCCCTTGGACTGCAAGGAGATCAAACCAGTCCATCCTAAAGCAAATCAGTCCTGAATCTTCATTGGAAGAACCGATGCTGAAGCTGAAGTTCCAATACTCTGGCCACCTGATGTGAAGAACTGACTCACTGTAAAAGACCTTGATGCTGAGAAAGATTGAAAGCAGGAGAAAGGGATGACAAAGAACGAGATAGTTGGATGGCATCACCAACTTGATGGACCTGAGTTTGAGCAAGCTGCAGGAGTTGGTGATGGACAGGGAAGCCTGGCATGCTACAGTCCATGGGATTGCAAAGAGTTGGTCATGACTGAGTGACTAAACTGAACTGAACTCCATGTCTATTGAATCCAGTTTTATTTTCATATTCAATATTAAAAGGTAAAATTCAACTGAGTAAATTTGAAGATCTAATTAAGTGATTCATGAAATTAGGCAGCATCCTATCTAGCAAATAGAAGGGCACTAATATTTATAAGTGGTTGTACAAATGAAAGGTTTCATAGGAAGAAGGGTGGGGCAAGGGAGCTATTAGCAAAAGGGAAAAAAAATGATTACTTTTAGGCCAGAACATTTTCTTTTTGTCAGCAAGGAATTTGGCGATGGTTTTACCCTGCAGATGCCTCTTCTTCCTCTGAGAGATGGAAAGGACCCATGTAGTGGATTACTTCACTGATGCTGACCACAAAAGCCCAAACAGGTTGGTTAACATTACATTTCTGGTGCAGGTTGAAACTGCAAGTAGGCCAGGCATTAAATCTTGATTTAGTATCATGGGTTTTAGCACAAGATGTGCTGTTTAGGGGTGGGGTTTTTCTCTTTACCACTGGGATATCTATTTGGGTCTTCTTGGCTGTATTTTGTCCCTGTTCCATATTGCCAATGTCATCTCTTATTTTTCGAGAATACTTATTAAGCTGATTTTAAAGCCTTACTCCAGGTGGGGGCAGTCCCAAGATGGAACAAGAATAGGACAGGGAGACCACTTTCTTCCTACAAATTCATCAAAAGATCATTTGAATGTGGAGCAACTTCCATAAAACAACTTCTGAATCCTGGCAGAGGACACCAGACACCCAGAAAGGCAGCTCAATCTCTTCAAAGGAAGGTAGGACAAAATATAAAAGATGAAAACAGAGACAAAGGAATTAGGGACAGAGATCCATCCTGGGGAGGGAGTAGTGATGGAGGAGGTGTTTCCACACATTAGGAAACCCCCTCACAGGAGTGTCTGTGGGGAGCCTTGAAATCTCAGAGGGCAACATAACCAGAAGAAAAAAAAAACCCACAGAATATATGCCTAACCATAACTATCAGTGGAGAAGCAGCTCAGATGCCCCCATCTGCCAGCAGCAAGTGGGGGCTGGGCAGGGAGGTATGACTGCATCATCCGTCTTTAGGGTAAGGAACAGGCTCGAATGCCCTGAGGACAGTCTGAGGGGGCTAATCTGACATAGCAACCCAAACTGTGGGATTGCCAGAGAGGAAAAAGGAAAAAAAGGACATTTCTCACTAAAGTCCCTAACACTGCACAGTGACCCCTGGTGCACACAGAAACCAAAGGATTGTGCCCTAGTGAATACCAAAGAAGAGCAAGCTGGCTGCCATTTAGGGCCCTCTATCCCTGGAAGCAGAGAGGCAGGTGTGTCACAACCAGAGCTGGAATTCAAAGGGCCGCTGCAATCTCAGCCCCAGAGACCACATTTCCCACCAAACTGTAAGCAGGCTGCCAGTTGTTAACCACATCTTCCTGAGATCCTGGTGGTTCACATCAGACAAGAGTGTCACAGCCTGAGATCAGCTCCCCAGAGGACACATATGGCACACCTGGGACTGTGCTCATGGTGTACCTGAGAAACCAAGAGGCTGGGACTGGGGAGGTGAATAAGATACACAGCCCACCTGGGACAGTCCACTCGCCAAGCACCCAGTTGCCTCAGTGGCTTGGACGTGTGAAGGGCTCAAAACACACAGCCCATCTGGGTCTGTGCCCTCATGGAACACCCAAGAACCTGTGCAGCTTAGGCCTGGAAAGTGCATGAAGCACAGGGCTCACTTGGGATAGTGCCCTCATGGAACACCCTGAAGTCTGAGCAGTGTGGACCCAGGAAGTACATGCAACCTTGAGCTGTGGCAAAACCAGTGTGGTCCATCCAATATAAGCACTCCCCACACATGCCAGTGGTATTTGTTTGCAGTGTCCCTCCCTTTCCACAAACAGCTGAACACATGACTGTGAATAAATGGTCCCTTTCGCCCCCTCGTGTCAGGGTGGAAATTAGACACTGAAGAGACTTGCAAAGGGAGGATGCCAAAATAAACAAAGAAGAGGGAACTGCCATGGAAGTGACAGGTGCAACAGTTTAAAACCCTGCAGTAAATGCTGAGACTGTAACTATAGACCTTGAGAACAAGTACAAGCTAGAAAAAGGGACAATCTGACACTGAACTGACCCCACATTGCCCACAAGAGCTCCAGAGAAATTCCTAGGTGTATATTTACTGCTATCACTTTTTAGTTTTTTAAAATTTTAGTTCTTTATTACTCCTTTATCTTTCATTTTTATAGCCTACTGTTAACTAAGGGGAAAAAAACCTATATTTTAAAACAAATTCCATTTATGTTTTTTAATTTTTGTGATCAATTTTGTTTTATACTTTTTATATTTTATTTTTGAGCACCTAATCTGTATTCTAAGTTTTTAATCTTTGCTTTTTAATATTTATTAGCAATTTTGTACCTTCAGTATCCATCTAATCTTCAGTATCCATTTTCACTTACAGATTTGATTATCAACTTGATTTATCTTTCCCATTTTGACTCTCTTTTTTCCCCCTGGTCACCTCTATCTTCCTCCTCCCTCTTCTCGTCTTGATATAACTCTGAATCTTTCTGAGTGTTCCTGGCTGTAGAAAGTTGTTTCACTATTAATCTAGGGGTTTTATCTGCTGTGATGTATGGATGGAGAAGTCTTGAAGCTACTTTAAGAAGGGGACTGAAACACAGATGCAGGAGGCTAAACTCCAGAACTTCAGAACATCAGAGACTTCTGACTCCAGGGAACATTAGTAGACAAGAGGTCACCCAAAAGTATCCATTCAGTTCAATTCAGTCGCTCAGTCGTGTCTGACTCTTTGCAAGCCCATGAATCACAGCACGCCCGGCCTCCCTGTCCATCACCAACTCCCAGAGTTCACTCAGACTCATGTCCATCGAGTCAGTGATGCTGTCCAGCCATCTCATCCTCAGTCATCCCCTTCTCCTCCTGCCTGCAATCCCTCCCAACATCAGAGTCTTTTCCAAGGAGTCAACTCTTCGCATGAGGTGGCCAAAGTACTGGAGTTTCAGCTTTAGCATCGTTCCCTCCAAAGAAATCCCAGGGCTGATCTCCTTCAGAATGAACTGGTTGGATCTCCTTGCAGTCCAAGGGACACTCAAGAGTCTTCTCCTCTTCACTTTCTGCCATAAGGGTGGTATCATCTGCATATCTGATGTTATTGATATTTCTCCCAGCAATCTTGATTCCAGCTGTGTTTCTTCCAGTCCAGCATTTCTCATGATGTACTCTGCATATAAGTTAAATAAGCAGGGTGACAATACTGAAACAAAGCTCCACCCAAGAAACAGCAAGTTCCAGTGCAAGATACACCATGCTAATTCTCCAGCAAAATAAGAAGACAACACTGGATATTGAAAGATGGGCTGCCCACGGCCATACCAAGCCCATCAGAAACCACAAAACAAACTACTGGACACTTCATTGCATTCTAGAGAAGAAAGATACAGCTCCACCCACCAGAACACAGACACGAGTTCCCCCAACCAAGAAACACTGACAAGCCACTGGTCCAGCCCCACCCACAGGGAGAAGAATCCACAAATAAAAGGATCACAACCTTCCAGCTTGAAGAAAGGGCACCCCAAACACAGCAAGCTGAACAAAATGAAAAGACAGAGAAATATCCAGCAGGTGAAGGAACATGATAAAAATCCACCAAACCAAACAGGAGGAGATAGGGAGTCTACCTGAAAAAGAATTCAAAATAATTATAGTAAAGATGATCCAAAACCTAGAAAACAAGATGTAGTTATAAATAAATAGACTAGAGACAAGGATTGAGAAGAGTAAGAAATGTTTAACAGGAAGAGTCAATCAATAATGAACAATGCAATAACTAAGATTAAAAACACTCTGGAGAGAACCAACAGTAGAATAACTGAGACAGAAAAGAGGATAAGCGAGGTGGGAGATGGGATGGTGGAAATAAATGAAGGAAAGAGAAAAAATAAAAAATATTAAAAAGAAATAAGGACAACCTCAGAGAATTCTGGGACAATATTAAATACCCCAGAATTTGAATCATAGTTGTCCCAGAAGAAGAAGAAAAAAAGAAAGAGTATGAGAAAGTACTTAAGGAGATAACAGTCAAAAACTTCCCTAAAATGGGGCAGGAAATACCCACCCAAGTCCAAGAAACCCAGAGAGTTCCAAACCGGATAAACCCAAGGCAAAACATACCAAGACACATACTAATCAAACTAACAAAAATTAAATACAAGGAGAAAATATTAAAAACAACAAGGGAAAAGCAACAAATAACACACAGGGGATCNAACTTCCCTAAAATGGGGCAGGAAATACCCACCCAAGTCCAAGAAACCCAGAGAGTTCCAAACCGGATAAACCCAAGGCAAAACATACCAAGACACATACTAATCAAACTAACAAAAATTAAATACAAGGAGAAAATATTAAAAACAACAAGGGAAAAGCAACAAATAACACACAGGGGATCCCCATAAGGATAACAGCTCATTTTTCAATAGAAACTCTTCAGGCCAGAAGGGAATGGCAGAATATACTTAAAGTGATGAAAGAGAAAAACCTACAACCAAGTTTACCCAGCAAGGATCTAATTCAGATATGAAGTAGATATCAAAAGCTTTACAGACAAACAAAAGATGACAGAATTCAGCATCACCAAACCAGCTCTTCAACAAATGCTAAAGGATCTTCTCTAGACAGGAAACAGGACAAAAATGAATCCAAAACAACAAAGTAAAAGTTAATGGGACTGTACTTATCAATAACTATCTTAAATGTAATGAGTTAAATGCTCCAACTAAAAGACAAAGACTGGCCAATTGTATATAAAACAAAACCCCTATATATGCTGTCTACAAGAGACTTACCTCAAATGTAGCGACACATAGACTGAAAGTGAGGGACTAGAAAAAGAGATTTCGTCCAAATGAAGACCAGAAGAAAGCAGAAGTAGCAATACTCATATCAGATAAAATAGACTGAAATAAACACCATGACAAGAGACAAAGAGGGACACTACATAATGATCAAGGGATCAATCCAAGAAGATATAGCATTATAAATATATATGCACCCAACATAGGAGCACCTCAGTATGTAAGGCATACTAACAAGTACAGAAGGAGAAATAAACAGTAACACAATAATAGGGGGACATTAATACCCTACTCATGCCTATGGACGGAAAAGGCAATGGCACCCCATTCTAGTACTCTTGCCTGGAAAATCCCATGGATGGAGGAGCCTGGAAGGCTGCAGTCCATGGGATCATGGAGAGTCAGACATGACTGAGCGACTTCCCTTTCACTTTTCACTTTCATGCACTGGAGAAGGAAATGGCAACCTACTTCAGTGTTCTTGCCTGGAGAATCCCACGGATGGGAGAGCCTGGTGGGCTGTTGTCTATGGGGTCACACAGAGTCGGACACAACTGAAGTGACTTAGCAGCTGCAGCAGCATGCCTATGGATAGATCAAACAAAGAGAAAATTAGCAAGGAAACACAAGCTTTAAATGACACAGTGGGTCAATTAGACCTAATTGATTTCTAGAGGGCATTTCACCCCAAAACAATGGATTTCACCTTTTCCTCAAGGGCACATTCCAAGTATCTTTTCTGATCACAATGCAGTAAGATTAGATATCAACGTTTGGGAAAAAAAACCTATAAAAAACACAAACATATGGAGACTAAACAACACACTTCTGAATAACCAATAGATCATGAAAGAAATCACAAAGGAAATAAAAATAAGCATAAAAACAAATGATAATAGAAACATGACAACCCAAAACCTATGGGATTCAGTAAAAACAGCACTAAGAGGGAGGTTCATAGCACAATCTTACCTCAAGAAACAAGAGAAACATCAAATAGCCAACCTAATTTTACACCTAAAGCAACTAAAAAAAGAACAAAACAACCCCCAAAGTTAGTAGAAGAAAATAAATCATAAAAATCAGAGCAGAAATAAATGAAAAAGAAATGAAGGAAGCTATAGAAAGATCAACAAAGCTAAAAGTTAGTTCTTTGAGAAGATAGACAAAATAGACAAACCATTAGCCAGACCCATCAGTTTAAAAAAGCAAGAAGAATCAAATCAATAATTAGAAATGAAAATGGAGAAATCACAACAGACAACACAGAAATACACAAGATCATAAGAGACTACTATGAGCAATTATATGCCTATAGAAAGGACAACTTGGAAGAAATGGACAAATTCTTAGAAAAATGTAACCTTCCAAAAATGAACCAGGGAGAAATAGAAAATCTGAACAGATCAATCACAAGCACAGAAATTAAAGCCATAATAAAAAATCTTCCAACAAACAAAATCCCAGGACCAGATGGCTTCACATGTGAATTCTACAGAAATATTAGAGAAGAGCTAACACCTGTCCTACTCAAACTCTTCCAAGAAATCGCAGAGGAAGGAATACTCCCAAACTCATTCTATGAGGCCAACATCACCCTGATACCAAAACCAAACAAAGATGTCACATCAAAAAAAAAAAAAAATCTACAGGCCAATATCACTGGTGAACATAGATGCAAAAACCCTTAACAAAATTCTACAAAACAGAATTCAACAACATATTAAAAAGATCATACATCATAACCAAGTGGGCTTTATTCCAGGAATGCAAGAATTCTTCAATATTTGCAAAACAATCTATTTTATCAACCATATTAACAAATTGAAAGATAAAAACCACAAGATTAGCTCAATAGATGCAAAGAAAGCCTTTGACAAAATTCAACACCCATTTATGATAAAATTTCTCCAGAAAGCAGGCATAGAAGGAATATATTTCAACATAATAAAAGCCATATATGACAAACCCACAGCAAACATTATCCTCAATGGCAAAAATTTGAAAGCATTTCCTCTAAAATCAGGAAAAAGGCAAGGATGCCCACTCTCACCACTACTATTCAACATAGTTTTGGAAGTCCTAGCCACAACAGTCAGAGAAGAAAAGAAATAAAAGGAATCCAGATTGGAAAAGAAGTAAAACTCTCCCCGTTTGCAGATGACATGATTCTCTACATAGAAAACCCAAAATTAGATACCATCAGAAAATTACTAGAGCAAATCAATGAATATAATAAAATTGCAAGATATAAAATTAATACACAGAAATCCCTTATATTCCTATACACTAACAATGAAAAAACAGAAAGAGAAATTAAGGAAAAATCCCATTCACCACTGCAATGAAAATAATAAAATAGGAATAAATTTACCTAAAAAAACAAAAGACCTATATATAGAAAACTATAAAACACTGATACACCATGTTCATGAATTGCAGAATCAATATAGTGAAAATGAATATACTACCTAAAGCAATCTATAAATTCAATGTAACACCTATCAAGCGACCCATGATATTTTTCACAAAACTAGAACAAATAATTTCACAATTTATATGGAAACACAAAAAAACCTCGAATAGCCAAAGCAATCTTGATAAAGAAGAATGGAACTGGAGGAATCAACCTTCCTGACTTCAGACTATACTACAAAGCTACAGTCATCAAGATACTGGCACAAAGTGCCAAGATACTGGCACATCAGGGTACTGGCACAAAGACAGAAGTATAGATTAGTGGAACAAAATATAAAGCCCAGAGATAAACCCACACCCTATGGACACCTTATCTTTGACAAAGGAGGCCAAAATATACAATGGAGAAAAGGCAATCTCTTTAATAAGCAGTGCTGGGAAAACTGGTCAACCACATCTAAAAGAGTTAAACTAGAACACTTTCTAACACCATACATAAAAATAAATTCAAAATGGATTAAAGATCTAAGTGTAAGACCATAAAATATAAAACTCTTAGAAGAAAACATAGGCAGAACATTCTCTAACAGAAATCTCAGCAAGATCCTCTATGACTCACTCTATGACTCATTATTTCCAGAATAATGGAAATAAAAACAAAAATAAACAAATGGGACAAAATTAAACTTAAAAGCTTTTGCACAATGAAGAAAACTATAAGCAAGGTGAAAAGGCAGCCTTCAGAATGGGAGAAAATAATAGAAAACAAAACAACTGATGAAGAATAAATCTCCAAAATATACAAGCAGTTCATACAGCTCAATACCAGAAAAACAAACAATCCAATCACAAAGGGGGCCAAAGAACTAAACAGACATTTCTCCAAAGAAGACATACAGATGGCTAATAAAAACATGAAAAGATGCTCAACATTACTCATTATTAGAGAAATGCAAATCAAAACCACAATGAAGTATCATCTCATGCTGGTCAGAATCACCACCATCAAAAGTCTACAGATAAAAAATGCTGGAGAGGGTGTAGAAAAAAGGGAACCCTCTTACACTGTTGGTGGAAATTCAAACTGATACAGCCACTATGGAGAACAGTGTGGAGATTCCTTAAAAGATTGGAAATAGAACTGCCATAAAACCCAGCAATCCCACTGTTGGGCATACACACTGAGGAAACCAGAAATGAAAGAGACACATGTACCCCGATGTTCACTGCAGCACTGTTTACAATAGCTAAGACATGAAAGCAATCCAGGTGTCCATTGGCAGATGAATGGATAAGGAAGCTGTGGTACAATGGAATATTGCTCAGCTATAAAAGGGAATGCATTTGAGTTAGTTTTAATGAGGTGGATAAAACTGGAATATATTATACAGAGTGAAGTAAGTCAGAAAGAGAAACATAAATACAATATATTAATGTATGTATATGGAATTTAGAAAGACTGTAATGATGACACTATATGCAAGACAGCAAAAGAGACACAGATGTAAAGACCAGACTTTTGGACTAAGTGGGAGAAGATGAAGGTGGGATGACTTGAGAGAATAACACTGAAATATGTATATTACTATATGTTAAATAGATGACCAGTGCAAGTTCAATGCATGAAGCAGGGTACTCAAAGCTGGTGCTCTGCTACAACCCAGAGGGATAGGTTAGGAAGGGAAGTGGGTGGGGGAGTCAGGGTGCAGGACACATGTGCACCCATGTCTGATTCATATCAATGTATGGCAAAAAGCATCACAATATTGTAAAGTAATTATCCTCCAATTTTAAAAATTAATTAATTAAAAAAAAAACCTTACTCCATTTTCCTGGCAGTCCAGTGGTTACGACTCTGCACTTTTCATTTCTGTGGCCTGGGTTCAATCCCTTATCAGGGAACTAAGATCCCACAAATGGTATGGTATTACCAAAATTAAATAAATAAAGCCTTAGTCCATGTTTTACGTCAATTCTTTTTCCTCTAGCAAAGGTCATTTTTTGGTCAGTGAATTTTAAGTTTCTTGCTTCATTGTAAAAAAATTAGGAGATGAAGTGGTAAGTAAGAAGTAGATTTCTTTCAAGAGAAACGCACTCCATAGACAGCATCTGGGCCATCTATGAAGGCAAAAGAGAGGTTTGAAATATTCCATAGCTAAGTTTTATGGACTGGGTAATTCCATAAGCTAATGAGTGGGAAGATTATTCTAATTATTTGGGGGAAAGGGCAAGGATTTCCAGGAATTGGGCCACCACCCACTTTGTGATCTTTCATGGTTGACCTCAGAACTGTCATGCTAATGTATCTACACTAAGCAGATAAAGAGGCCCAAATTGGAAGTTGAGTTTTCTGCCATTTTGGAACCAGTTGGTTCTAACCAGGTTTTTTCATGTCCTATGGCTCTGACATTCTTTTAAAGGTTATTCAAGCTCTCTTCCCTCCTGTTTCAATTTCAGTGGTGTTCTTTCAAATGGACTAGACTTCCATTATCTTGATATTTTTGCTTCTGAGTTCATTTTCCCTTGGTGATGTACCCAAGTGAGGAGCTGTGGCCCAGACTCTTGCTAGTACTGTTCCTGGGGAGTTGGGGGGAGGAGCTAATTCACTCTTTGTACCTTCACCAGGTGACCCTGACATAATCTCTAGGTTGTTAGAAATGCTACATAAACTCCTCAAAAATCTCCCCTGGAAGATCTTTTTCTCTCTGTGTTGTAATTGTTCAGTCCTAAAATGTGATATTGTGATATATAATAAGAAATACATATTCAGTCTTTATCTTTCTTTGCACAAGCTCTTAAAATTCTTGGAATTTCTTGGATGAAAAGATGGATAAAAGAGAAAGGAATGTCTTCTGTTATTCATAACAAACCCCTTTTTAGCACCTGAGTTTATCTTAATGAGATGACTCTTGGAAGTTGAGGACTGGTTGTCTGAAGAACCAACCAGTGATCAGAAGGCTAGAACATTCAACCCCATTGTTTGACCTATGGGAGAAGGGGGAGGGTATGGAAATTGAGTTCACTCACCAATGGAAAAGATTTAGTCACTCATTCCTACATAATGAAGCCTCCCCACATACTGTAACCAAAGTTCAGAGAGCTTTTGGGTTGGAGAACATATGGAGGTGCTGAGGCCACCTTGAGTAGGCAATGAAATTGCCACACCTCTTCCTATAAAACCTTGCCTTATGCACCTTTTACATTTGACTGTTCCTGAGTTGTATCCTTGTATAATAAATCAGTAATCTAGAATGCAATCTGTTTTCCTGAGTTTTGTGAGCCATTCAAACAAATTATCGAACCTGAGTAGGCTGTTGCTGTTAAAGGAACCCCTGTTTCATAGCTGGTCATTCAAATGCACAAGTGACAATCTGGGGTTTGTGATTGACATCTGAAGAAGCACAAGGGAAGTCTTGTGGGGACTGAGCCCTTTAGCTTGTAGGATCTGATGCTAGTTCCAGGGTAGATAGGATCATAAGTAAAGCATGAGTATAAATTAATACAATAGTATAGAAAAACTGTGTTTTTTTGTTTGTTCTTTTAGAAGGAGATGGGAGAGAGTAGGGAATACAGAGACTCAATACTCTGCGTCATTGTTACCTGCTCCTCACCAGCCAGTCACCCTGCTGACCCTTGAAGTCCTGAACTAGAGCTGCTACATTTCTGTTTTACATTACAAAAGAGCCTTCAATGATCCACTGTGGGCAATGGATCAAAATTTCTCTCCCTTGTCCTACTGGAGCATGCTCTTCTACCCCATGCTGAGCTTTCCTTCCCGTTGTTGTTGTTCAGTCTCTAAGTCATGTCTGACTCTTTGTGACCCCAGGGACTGCGGCACACCAGGCTTCCCTGTCCTTCACTATTTCTCAGAGTTTGCTCAAACTCCTGTCTATTGAGTCAGTGGTGCCATCCAACAATCTCATCCACTGTCACCCCCTTCTCCTCTTGCCCTCAATACTTCCCAGCGTCAGGGTCTTTTCCAAACAGTCAGCTCTTTGCATCAGGTGGCCAAAGTACTGGAACTTCAGCTTCAGCACCACTCCTTCCAGTGAATATTCAGAGTTGATTTCCTTTAGAATTGACTGGTTTGTTCTCCTCGGTATCTAAGGGACTCTCAACAGTCTTCTCCAACACCTGGTATGGGAAGAAGTCTTTCTTCCCTTACCAGATTGTAATCACCTTATATTTCCCCAAGGATTTTATATGGGCTTCTCATGGATTTTGCTCCAGTACTTCGAATTCCAGTGCTTTTCTCTCATTTCTGTGACATGACTATGATTCAGTTATAAAAAGAGCCAACTGTCCTGCTAATCCACTCTTATGTCTAAAGCCAAAAGTAGCTTATGCTCCTTATCAGCAGTAAAGTCTCATTTGATCTTTTATTTTTGAAACTTTATATACAATAATTCTGTTTCTTCCATCTACTAACCATTTGATAATGAGCAAGTTAACTTTCTATAACCTCTGATTTTTTGTCCCATCTCATGCAAGATAACATGCAAAATTTTCTGTGAAATGTCTTGTACAAAGTAAATAGAGAGTAATTTAAAAGCAGCATAGTGTTAGCCCTTGCTGCTTAATGAACCATCCCAAATCTTGGGGGCTGAGGACAATCTGTTTTTTAAAAATCAACTGAATAAATTTTAAAGATCTCATTGGCCTTATTCAATGATTCATGATCAGGCAGCATCCACTCTAGCAGATGGAAAAGAGCCTAGGAACTGTGCAAAATGAAAGACTTCTCTATTCAGAAGGAAGNGAGGAACTACGGCCTTGCAACTTGTGGAACAGAGACAATAAACACAGTAAATTAAACAAAATGAAAAGACAGAAAAGCATGCAGCAGATAAAGGAGAATGAATAAAAAAAAAAAAAAAAAAAAAACACCCTAAGACTAAACAAATGAAGAGCAAATAGACAGTCTACCTGAAAAAGAATTCAGAATAATGATAGCAAACATGATCCAAAGTCTCAGAAATAAAATGGAGGCACAGATAAATAGAATAGAGGCATGGATTGAGAAGATACAAGAAATGTTTAACAAGGACCTAGAAGAAATAAAGAACAGACAATCAGCAATGAACAACACAATAACCAAAATAAAAAAATACACTAGAGGGAACTAATAGCAGAATAACTGAGGCAAAAGAACAAATAAATGAGCTGGAAGATAGAATGGTGGAAAAAACTGAAGCAGAACACAATAGTCTCAGAGACCTATGGGACANCAGACAATCAGCAATGAACAACACAATAACCAAAATAAAAAAATACACTAGAGGGAACTAATAGCAGAATAACTGAGGCAAAAGAACAAATAAATGAGCTGGAAGATAGAATGGTGGAAAAAACTGAAGCAGAACACAATAGTCTCAGAGACCTATGGGACATTAAGTGCACCAACATTCAAATCATAGGGGTCAGAGAAGAAGAGAAAAAGAAAGTATATAAGAAAATGTATGAGGAGATTATAATCCAAAACTTCCATATATGGGAAAGGAAATAACCTGTCAAGACCAGGAAGCCCACAGAATCTCATACAAGATAAACACAAAGAGAAACATGTCAAGAAAATATTAATCAAACTAAAAAAAATTAGACACAAGCAAAAAGTGTTAAAAGCAGCAGGAGAAAAGCAACAAATAACATAAAAGGGAATCCCCATAAAGTTAACAGCTGATCTTTAGCAGAAGCTCTGCAGGCCAGAAGAAAATGTCAGGACATACTTAAAATGACAAAAGTGCAAAACGTACAACCAAGATTACTCTACCAGCAAGGAACTCTTTCAGAGTTGAAGGAGAAATCAAAAGTTTAACAGACAAGCAAAAAAGTTAAGAGAACACAGCACTGCCAAACTTTAACACAACAAGTGCTAAAGTGCTTCTCTAGACAGGAAACATAAGAGAAAGAAACCACCTAAAAAACAAACCCAAAACAATAAAGTAAATTATAATAGAACCAAACATATCAATAATTACATTAAATGCAAATAGATTAAATGCTCTAAGCTAAAGACACAGACTGGCTGAATGGATACAAAACAAGACCCCTATATATGCTGTCTACAGGAGTCCTATTTCAGGCCTAGGAAAACATACTGACTGAAAGTGAGGGGATGAAGAAAAGATATTCCATGCAAATGGAAATCAAAAAAAGCAAAAATAACAATACTCAGATCAGATTAAAAAAATACTTTAATATAAAGACCTTTACAAGAGACAAAGAATGATAGTACATAATGATAAAGTGATCAATCCAAGAAGAAGAAATAACAATTATAAATATATATGAACCCAATATAGGAGCACTTCTATACACAAGGCAATTGCTGACAACTATAAAAGAGGAAATCAACAATAACACAATAGAAGTGGGGGACTTCAACACTCGACGACTCACAACAATGGACAGATCATCCAAAGAGAAAATTAATAAGAAAACATAAACCTTAAATGACATGTTGGATCAGACGAACCTAACTGATATCTACAGGACATTCCAACTAAAAACAATAGAATACACTTTTTTTTTTTTTTCAAATACACATGGAACAGTCTCCAGAATAGACCATATCTAGAGTCACAAATCAAGTCTTGCTAAATTTAATAAAATTGAGATTGTATTCAGCATTTTTTCTGATGACAACAATACAAGATTATATATAAATTATTTTAAAATTACCATAAAAAACACAAACACATGGAGGATAAACAATGTGCTCCTAAATAACCAAGAGGTCACTGAAGAAATCAAGTTGAAGTTTTTAAAAAAAATACCTAGAAACAGTGAAAACACAACAACTCCAAACCTATGGGATGCAGTGCTTAGAGGGAAATTTATAGCAATCCAAGCTTACCTCAAGAAATGAGAAAAGCATCAAATAAACAACCCCCCCTTACACTTAAAGCAAATAGAAAAAGAAAAAAAAAATTCCCTGTTAGTAGAAGGAAAGAAATCATAAATATTGGAGCAAAAAGAAATGAATGAAACAACAGCAAAGATCAATAAAACTAAAAGCTGATTCTTTGAGAAGATAAAGTTGACAAGTCATTAGCCAGACTCATCAAGGAAAAGAAGAAGAAGACTCAATCAATTAAATTAGAAATTAAAAAGAAGTTACAACTGACAAAGCAGAAATACAAAGGATCATAAGAAACTACTACAAACAACTATATCCCAATAAAATGGACAATCTGGAAAAAAATGGACAAATTCTTAGAAAAGTACAACTTACCATGAGTGAAACAAGAAGAGAGAAAATATGAACAGACCAATCAGAAGCACTCAAATCAAAGCTGTGATCAAGAATCTTTCAACAAACAAAAGCCCAGGACCTGATGGCTTCACAGGTGAAGTCTATCAAACGATTAGCAAAGAGCTAACACCTATCCTGCTCAAACTCTTCCAGAAAATTGAAGATGGAGGAACATACTCAAACTCATTCTACAAGGCCATGATCACCCTGATACCAAAACCAGACAAAGATAACACAAAAAGAAAATTACAGGCCAATATTATTGCTGAACCAAGATGCAAAATTCCTTAGCAAAATTCTAGCAAATAGAATCCAATAACACACTTAAAGGATCATACACCAAGTCCACTAGAACTTCCCTGGTGGCTCAGATGGTAAAGCGTCTGCCTACAATGCAGGAGACCCGGGTTCAATCCCTGAGTCAGGAAGATCCCCTGGAGAAGGAAATGGCAACCCATTCCAGTACTATAGCCTGGAAAATCCCATGGATGGAGGAGCCTAGTAGGCTACAGTCCATGGGGTCACAAAGAGTCGGACACAACTGAGTGACTCCACTCCACTTCCACACCATGATCAAGTGGGATTTATCTCAGGGAGACAATGATTCTTTAATATATACAAATAAATCAATGTGATAAACCATATTAACAAATTGAAAAATAAAAAACAATTTGATGATCTCAGTAGATGCAGAGAAAGCTTTTGACAAAATTCAATGCCCGTTTATGATAAATAAATAAATAAATGAAGTCCAGAAAGTAGGCATAGAAGAAACCTACCTCAACATAATTTAGGCTATATTTGAAAAACCCACAGCAAACATTATTCTCAACACGAAAAAACTGAAAGCAATTCTACTAGAATCAGGAACAAGACAGACTGCCCACTCTTGCCACTATTATTCAATATAGTTTCGGAAGTTCTAGCCACAAAAATCAGAAGAGAAAAAGAAATAAAAAGAATCTAGATTAGAAAATAGAAGTAAATCTCTCACTGTTGGCAGATGACATGATACTGTACATAGAAATCCCTAAAAATGCCACCAGAAAATTATTGTTGTTGTTGTTCAGTTGCAAAGTTACATCTGACTCTTTGTGACCCCATAGGTTATAGCAGGCCAGGCTTCCCTATCCTTCACTATCTCCCAGAGTTTTCTCAAATTCATGTACATTGAGTAGGTGATGATATCAAACAATCTCATCATCTGCTGCCCACTTTGCCTTTTGCCTTCGATTTTCCCCAGCATCACCGTCTTTTCCAATGAGTCAGCTCTTTGCAACAGATGGCCAAAGTATTAGAGCTCCAGCTCCAGCATCAGTCCTCCCAAATAACACTCAGGGTAAATTTCCTTTAGGATTAACTGGTTTGACTCAGTGCAGTCCAGAGACTCTCAAGAATCTTCTCCAGCATCACAATTTGAAAACATCAATTTTGGGTGCTCATCCTTCTTTATGGTCAAACTCTCACATCTATATGTTCCTACTGGAAAAATCATATCTTTGAATATATGAAACTTTGTCAGCAGAGTAACATCTCTGCTTTTTAATAAGATGTCTAGTTTTCTCATAGCTTTCCTTCTGATGAGAAAGCTCTTTTAATTTCATAGCTGCAGTCACAGTCCACAGTGATTTTGGAGACTAAGAAAATAAAATTTGTAACTGCTTCTACTTTTCCCACTTTTCTTTTCCATGAAGTGNGTAACATCTCTGCTTTTTAATAAGATGTCTAGTTTTCTCATAGCTTTCCTTCTGATGAGAAAGCTCTTTTAATTTCATAGCTGCAGTCACAGTCCACAGTGATTTTGGAGACTAAGAAAATAAAATTTGTAACTGCTTCTACTTTTCCCACTTTTCTTTTCTATGAAGTGATGGGAGCAGATGTCATGATCTTAGTTTTTTGAATGTTGAGTTTTAGGCCAGCTTTTGCACTCTCCTCTTTAACTCCATCAAGAGTTTCTTTAGTTCCTCTTCACTTTCTGCCATTATGGTGGTATCATCTGCATCTCTGAGGCTGTTGATATTTCTCCCACAATCTTGATTCCAGCTTGTGATTCATCCAGTCTGGCATTTCACATGATGTACTCTGCATATAAGTTAAATAAGCAGGGTGACAATATCAGCCTTGACGTACTCCTTTCCCAATTTTTAACCAGTTCAATGTTCCATTTTCAGTTCTAACTGTTGCTTCTTGACCTACAAACAAGTTTCTCAGGAAGCAGGTAAGGTGATCTGGAATTCCCACCAGATTAAGAATATTCCACAGTTTGTTGTGATCCACACAGTCAAAAGGCTTTCACATAGTCAGTGAAGTAGATCTTTTTCTGGAATTCCTTTGTCTTCTATATGATCCAACAAATGTTGGCAATTTGATCTCTGGTTCCTCTGCCTTTTCTAAATACACCTTGTACATCTGGAATTTCTCAGTTCACATACTGCTGAAACCTAGCTTGAAGGATTTTGAGCATAACCTTGCTAATGTGTGAAATGAGCAAAATTGTACTATAGTTTGAACATTCTTTGGCATTGACCTTCTTTGGAATTGGAATGAAAACTGACTTTTTCCAGTCCCATGGCCACTGCTGACTTTTCCAAATTTGTTGAAATGTTGTGTGCAACACTTTAACCACATCATTATTTAGTATTTGAAATAGTTAATAAAGTCATAGGATACAAAATTGATACACAGAAGTCCCCTGCATTCCTATACACTAACAACAAAATATCAGAAAGAAAAATTAAGGAAATAATCCCATTCACCATTGTAACAAAAAACAATAAAATGCCTAGGAATAAACCTACCTAAAGAGACAAAAGACCTGTAAGTAGAAAACTATAAAACACCATGAAAGAAACAAAACAGCTGAAAGAAATCAAAGATGACACAAACAGATGCAGAAATATGCCATGTTCTTGGACTGGAAGAACAGATATTGTGAAAATGACTATAATACCCAAAGTAATCTAAAGAGTCAATGCAATCTATATCAAATTACCTATGGCATTTTTCACAGAACCAGAACAAATTTTTTTTTAATTTTTATGGAAACACAAAGGAGCCCAAATAACCAAAGTAATCTTGAGAAAGAAAAACAGAACTAGAGGAATTAACCTTCCTGACTTGAGACTTTACTACAAAGCTACCGTCATCAAGATAGTATGGTGCTGGCACAAAATTAGAAATATAGACCAATGGAACAAGATAGAAAGCCCAAAATGAACTCACACACTTTATGGGCACCTTATCCTTGACAAAGGAGGCAAGAATATACAATGGAGAAAAGACAGCCTCTTCAATAAATGGTGCTAGGAAAATGTAGACAGCTATGTAAAAGAATGAACTCTTAAGAAATTAGAACACTTCTTAACCATACATGAAAATAAACTCAAAGTGGATGAAAGACTTAAATGTAAGGCCAGAAACTACAAAACTCTTAAGAGTTAAACATACGCAATACACTCTTTGACATAAATCACATCAAGAGTCTCTTTAATCCACCTCCTAAAATAATGGAAATAAAAACAAAAATAAACAAAAGGGACCTAATGAAGCCTAAAAGCTTTTTCACAAACAAGGAAACTATAAACAAGATGAAAAGAAAACCCTGAGAATGGGAGAAAATAATTGCAAATGAAGCAACTGACAAAGTATTATTCTCCAAAATATATAACCAGCTCATAGAGCTCAGTAAAAGGAAAACAAACAACCCAATCAAAAAATGGGCAGAAAGTACACAGTAGACCACACTTGCCACAACTAGAGAAAACCCACATGTAGCAACAAGGACCCAGCATGACCAGTAAACACATGAAAAGGTGCTAAACATTGCTCATTATTAGAGAAATACAAGTTAAAACTACAATGCGGTATTACCTTACACCAATCAAAATGGTTATCATCAGAAAACATACCAACAATAAGTGCTAGAGAGGATGTGGAGAAAATGGAACATTCCTGCACTCTTGAGAAGTACAAACTGATACGGCCACTATGGAGAACAGAATGGAAATTCCTTAAAAACTAGGAATAAAATTAACATATGATCCAGGAATTCCACTACTGAACATAGACCATGAGAAAAACCACAATTCAAAACCACCATGTACCTCAATGTTCACTTGTAACACTATATATAATAAATAGACATGGAGGCAACTTAGAAGTCCACTGACAGTTGTATGGATAAAGAAGATGTGACACATATGTACAATGGAATATTAGCCATAAAAAGAAAGAATTTGAGTCCTTGTAATGAGGTGGATAAAGTTAGAGCCTATTCTACAGAGTGAAGTAAGTCAGAAAGAGAAAAACATATATTGTATATTAATGCATATATATGGAATCTAGAAAATACTACTGATGGATCTATTTGCAGGGAAGGTGTTGAACCCAACAGTTCCTCGCTGTGAATCCATCGCCCCAAAGACCACCGAGACCAGGTTTCGAACCAAACAGCAAGAGGATTTTATTGTACCGGCGCACCGGGGTTCCGTCTCCTTAAGCAAGGAACGAGAACCCTGAGTGTTGTTACATGGCAGCTTTTAAGCACAAGCAAGCGGAAACAGATTGATTGGTTACAGGTGTTGACCTTTTCGAGGATTGGTCCATTGATAACAGGTTACAACTGTTGACCGGGTGGCACCCCTGTGGCGGGCAGTTTCTCGGAACAACAGCTCTTCTGGAAAAGTCCCGAGGAAGTTTCATAGGTTACAGAGATGTGCATGAGCTCAGGATGGGGTGCCTATGCATAGTCCTTTCCCAGTTACAGCCGAGAGGGTAAGTTTGGTTGCCCCCTCGTTTTGCCACCTGCAGGTTGTATGGGGCTGAGAAATGTAATCAGAGATAAACAGGCCACGTTTCCCTGGGTCAGAGATAACCCTGGCAGTTTGGAAAGTCTCTTATACTAAAAATCACATTCTTACAAAGGAATGGAGACGCAGACATAAGAACAAACTTATAGACACAGTGGGAGTACAAGTAGGACAAATTGAGAAAGTAGCCTTGACAAATATCCACTATAATATGTAAAATAGCTAGCTAGTGGGAAGCTGCTATATAACACAAGGAACAGAATGAAAACCACAATAATGATAATTATATAATAATAATTATTATTATATAATTAATATAATATACAATCATATACTACTACTAATAATAATAATTTTTTAAACATAATGAAAAATCACAATCAAAGAAAACTAACCAAACTGATCATGAGGATCACAGTGAAAGGCTGTTGCTGAGCCGTGAAAGACCCCACTATTTCTGGCCTCCAGAGAGAAATTCAATCCAGGGCCAGAGACAAGGCTTGATTACTCAGAGCNAATTTGTATATGGCGTGAGGTAAGGTCCAGGGTCATTCTTTTGCATGTAGATATCCAGTTGCCCCGGTACATCTAGTTGAACACTATTCTTTCCCCCACTGAATTATCTCGGTACTAGTGTAGCGCCTTTTTGATGTGCTGTCCTGGCTTAGATTCCACTGTGCCAGATTCACTTCAGTTTTCCTCCTGGCTCTCAGGCTATTTCTACTCTGTGTGCTTTACAGGCACATTTAACCTTCACCTTACTCTAAATATTAAAACTGTTAAAGGTATGATTTGGGGACACCTTCCCTTCTCTCTTGGAAAAGGCAGTGGCACCCCACTCCAGTACTCTTGCCTGGAAAATCCCACGGATGGAGGAGCCTGGAAGGCTGCAGTCCATGGGATCGCTGAGGGTCTGACACGACTGAGCAGCTTCACTTTCACTTTTCACTTTCCTGCATTGGAGAAGGAAATGGCAACCCACTCCAGTGTTCTTGCCTGGAGAATCCCAGGGACGACAGAGCCTGGTGGGCTGCCGTCTATGGAGTCACACAGAGTCAGTCGAACACGACTGAAGTGACTTAGTAGCAGCAGCAAGCAGACATAATCTCGTTAACATAGCTTAAGAGAACATTTGCATGAGTAAAACATACTGGTTTATCAAGTCCTTCTGAGTCTTAGGTGGAACTGACATATACAAAAAAGATCTTCATGACTTGGATAATCATGGTGGTGTGATCACTCATCTAGAGCCAGACATCCTGTAATGCAAAGCCAAGTGGGCCTTAGAAAGCATCACTAGGAACAAAGCTAGTGGAGGTGATGGAATTCCAGTTGAGCTCTTTCAAATCCTGAAAGATGATGCTGTGAAAGTGCTGCACTCAATATGCCAGCAAATCTGGAAAACTCAGCAGTGGCCACTGGACTGGAAAAAGTGAATTTTCATTCCAATCCCAAAGAAAGGCAATGCCAAAGGTTGCTCAAACTACGGCACAATTGCACTCATCTCACATGCTAGCAAAGTAATGCTCAAAATTCTCCAAGCCAGGCTTCCACAATATGTGAACCATGAACTTCCAGGTGTTCAAGCTGTTTTTAAAAAGGCAGAGGAACCAGAGACCAAATTGCCAACAACTGCTGGATCATGGAAAAAGCAAGAGAGTTCCAGAAAAACATCTATTTCTGCTTTCTTGACTATGCCAAAGNTGTGGCTCCCAACACCTGACTATTTAGCGTTGATAGCTGCCAACTGATCAGGGTGGTGTTGGCTGAAAGTTGGGGTAGCTGTGACAGTTTCTTAATATACGGCAATAATAAGGTTTGCTGCATCAGCTGACTCTTACTTTCATAAACAGTTTCTCTACAGCTTGCAATGCTGTTTGATAGCATTTTACTCACAGTAGATCTCGTTTTAAAAAGACCACTAAAAAGAATCAGCCTGTCCTTTGAAAATTTGAAGTCAAGCAATGACTTCTCTTTAGCTATGAAAGCCCTAGTAGGCATCTTCTCCCAGTAAGAAGCCTCTTTCATCTACACTGAAAATCTGTTTCAAGGAACCACAGTATTAATTATCTTAGCTAGATCCTTTGGATAACTGTGCAGCTCCTATATATATCAGCACTTACTGATTTATCTTGCACTTTCATGTTATGGGGATGACTTCTTAGCATAGACCTCAGGAACAACCTCTGCCAACTTCACACTTTTCTTCTGCAGCTTTCTGATCTGTCTCAGCCTTCATAGAGTCGGAAAGAGTCGGCCCTCCCCCTGGACTGGGCTTTGGTTTAAGGGAATGTTGTAACTAGTTTGATCTTCTATCCAGACCACTAACATTTTCTGCATATCAGCAATAATGCTGTTTCACTTTTTTAAAATATATATCACTCATGTGTTCACTAGTGTAGTACTTATAATTTCCTTCAAGAACTTTTCCTTTGCATTCACAGCTTAGCTAAATGGCACAAGAAACCTAGTTTTTTTCCTGCTTTCAACATGCTNTTTTCTGCATATCAGCAATAATGCTGTTTCACTTTTTTAAAATATATATCACTCATGTGTTCACTAGTGTAGTACTTATAATTTCCTTCAAGAACTTTTCCTTTGCATTCACAGCTTAGCTAAATGGCACAAGAAACCTAGTTTTTTTCCTGCTTTCAACATGCTTTCCTCACTAAGCTTAATCATGTCTAGCTTTTGATTTAAAGTGAGAGAGACATGTGACTCTTTCCTTCAGTTGAACACTTAGAGGCCAGTGCAGAGTTATTAATAGACCAAATTTCAATATTGTGTCTCAGGGAACAGTGAGGCTGAGGGAGAGGGACAAGGGAATGGCTGGTTGGTGAAAGAATCAAAACACTCACAACATTTATCCAATTAAGTTTACTGTCTTATGTGGGCACAGTTTGTGGCTCCTGGAAAATTATAATAGTAATATCAAAGATTACTGATCACAGATCACCATGACAAATATATAATAATGAAAAAGTGTAAAATATTGCAAGAATTACCAAAATGTGACACAGTCACGAAGCGAGCAAATGTTGGAGAAAATGGTGCCGATAGACTTCCTCAGGGTTTCTGCAAAACTTCAATTTGTAAGAATAGTGATATCAGCAAAACACAACAAAGCCAAACACAGTTAAATGAGGCATGTCCGTACGTTTAATCCAACAACTAGCTGAAGACAATGAACTTTTACAGGAATGGCTCCAGATATGTGTCGGGGGTAAGGGTATATTTCCTAAACTGCTGCAATCAATCTTACCAACAACTGCAATTTCTGGAAAAATATTAATAAGATGGGGGTAGGATGGGAAGACAGCAGGGCAGGGGAATACGTAGGAGTTGGTGATGGTGATAATAGAGGTGATAGTGGAGTGGTGTGTGTCTGTGCCTTCATGTAAAGGTGTATGCACTGGACTGTGAATTGTGTGTGAAAATGAAAGTGTTAGTTGTTCAGTCAGGTCTGACTCTCTGCAACCCTATGGACTGTAGCCTGCCAGGCTCCTCTGCCCATGGAATCCTCCACGCAAGAATACTCAAGTGGTTTGCCATGCCTTTCTCCAAGGTATTTTCCTGACCCAGGGATCAAACCCGGGTCTCCTGCACTGCAGGCAGATTCTTTGCAGTCAGATGCAGTGGTCTGGTCTCCTGCACTGCAGGCAGATGCACTGAACTAGCAGGCTTTTATCAAGACCAAGGTGGGGATAAGGTCCACAAGGCCAAAGTCAGAATATGAATCTGAAAGAATGTGAAACACTCAGGCAAAAACAGAAAAGCACCATCAACAACAGAAAGAAGGCAACTTCTGAGCTCATGGCAAGTGGGACTCCAGAATCCTGTTACTAGCTCTGCAAATCCTCTAAATCTCCCTTGGTGGATAGAGTCCAGCCTCCTCACTGGGCAAGCAGTGAAGAAGAGCTGATTGAATGCCGATTCTATAGGGGTACGATCTGCATGCTTGTTAAGGTAGTTGGAACAAATAAGTATTCAAATGGCCTATGTTTTTGATCGGTATCATTTCTCTTCCCAATCTTCTTTTCTAAAGTGTCTGCACTTTAAAATTGCTAAAAGAGGGCAATATTCAAACCAAGAATTAAGTGCATGAAGAAACTTTGGGACAAAAATTTCTCCAGGTAAAATTTTGCTAAAGAGGCTTTATTCCTCTGACATACCACATATATATTGCAAGATTTTTCAAACCACTCTTTATAAAAATACTATTGAAGAACTGCATGTTTAGCATTACCCAATTTCCTCATAAATCTCTTGCCTTTTAATAAAGCTAAGTGGCTATTAAATTTCTCTGATTTATTGGTCTCTTTTGAGAGCTGAAGATGTGTTCAGATACTAAGTGATTAAATGCGGAAGAAAATGGTACATCACCATAATAATGACAGAAAAAGAACCGTGACTAGGCATACAGAAGACCTCATAGAAATGCACGTTGACAGCTTCTTAAAAGGGCAGGCTCCAGAGCCACATAGAAAACTGCACCATCAAGCTAGTTTTTAGAGGAAAATCTTCCTGGTTACTCCCATTTGAGGTGCATTCACATTCATTGACTCAGCAGTCCCACGGGGATCACACACACAGCCCGCTCAGAATTCACTGCTTCAAGCAGTAGGAATTGCAGGGAAACTGAAAGAAATCTTAGATTCTGTTTTCACTTTAGCCACCAAACTATGTGACCCATAAAGGATATTTCAACTTTTCTGAGATGTGCATTCTCCAACTGTTAATCAAGGGCAATCCTTGCTGAGGATAGTCATCAAGATCCTCTCTTAAAACACTTTCATGTAACAGAACATGATGGCGACGCTACAAAAGATTGTTTAATGTCACAGGTCTTTTTTCTAATTGTTAAAGCGCCACCTGTTGGAAATACTGATATTACATTCTAATACTCTGAAACACTTAGATCAGAAAGGTGAGAAATGTTAAGTGCTCATCCACAAAAGGGGCTTCTCAGGTGGCTCAGTGGGTAAAAAATCTGCCTGCAGGAGACTCGGGTTTGAAACCTGGGTCGGGAAGATCTCCTGGAGAAGGTCATGGCAACCCACTCCAGTATTCTTGCCTGGAGAATCCCATAGACAGAGGAGCCTGGCAGGCTACATACAGTCCACTGGGTTGCAAAAAGTCAGACATGAATGAAGTGACTGAGCACAGCACATCCAAAAAAGAGAATCTAAATTCCAAAGGCAAATAATGAAAATGATACCAGCAAAACTCTCTTCTGAAAGTATTCAGTTCAGTTCAGTTCAGTTCATTTGCTCAGTCGTGTCCGACTCTTTGCGACCCCATGAATCGCAGCACGCCAGGCCTCCCTGTCCATCACCAACTCCCGGAGTTCACTCAGACTCACGCCCATCGAGTCAGTGATGCCATCCAGACATCTCATCCTCTGTCGTCCCCTTCTCCTCCTGCCCCCAATCCTTCCCAGCATCAGAGTCTTTTCCAGTGAGTCAACTCTTCGCATGAGATGGCCAAAGTACTGGAGTTTCAGCTTTAGCATCATTCCTTCCAAAGAAATCCCAGAGTTGATCTTCTACCACAGTCCAATTGCACGATTTATTACCTCTATATAACACTAGATAAAGATCTAGAAACTCTATTATACTATTCAGCAGGAATTTTTTTTAATGACATGAATATCTACAAAAAATATAGAAAAATCAATATTGCTTTAATAAACTGAGAAAGAATTTACAGGAGGTTCTCAGCTTAAGAATGTGTTGTGTTTTAAAAGCTTGTGTGTAAGCCAGATATTTGAAAACACATCTTCCATGAAAGTGGTATTACATAAGCTAGTTAAACTGACAGTCTTCACAACTTACTTAAACCAGGATGCACAGCCTTGTGTGTGCGTGAAGTCGCTTTGGCCATGTCCAACTCTTTGTGACCCCATGGACTGTAGACCACCAGGCTCCTCTGTTCATGGAATTCTCTAGGCAAGAATACTGGAGTGGGTTGCCATGCCCTCCTCCAGGGGATCCTCTCAGCCCAGGTATCGAATCTGTGTCTCCTGAGGCTCCTGTACTGCAGGCAATTCTTTATTGAAGCCCCTGCTTATATGCACAGCCTTTCAGTATTATTATATAGTTTCTGAATGTCATTCATAGCATTGCTTCTTTGGAACCTTGAATTCTGAATTTTAATTTGAGATGCCTAGACTGGAACTTCTCTGCCCCTTTCCAAAGGAGGAACACCAGGATTAAAGGCAACAGGTAAAAAAAAGAGCAGGGTAGGATAACTTACTCCCTACAGACATCAAGAGCCTCTTGATAAGGGTGAAAGAGGAAAGTGAAAAACCTGGCTTAAAACTCAGTATTCAAAAAACTAAGATCATGGCATCCAGACCCATCATGTCATGGCAAATAGATGGGGAAAAAGTGAAAACAGTGGCAGATTTTATTTTCTTGAGCTCAAAAATCACTATGGATGGTGACTGCAGCCATGAAATTAAAAGACACTTGCTCCTCGGAAGAAAAGCTATGACAAATGTAAGACAGTGCATTGAAAAACAGAGATACCATTTTGCTGACAAAGGTCTACACAGTCAAAGCTATGGTTTTCCGGTAGTTGTGTACTGATATGAGAGTTGGACTATAAAGAAGGCTGAGCACCAAAGAATTGATGCTTTCAAATTATGGTGCTGGAAAAGACTCTCATCCCTTAGACTGCAAGGAGATCAAACCAGTCAATCCTAAAGGAAATCAACTCTGAATACTCATTGGAAAGACTGATGCTGAAGCTGAAGCTCCAATACTTTGGCCACCTGATGTGAAGAGCTTTTTGGAAAAGATGGGAAAGATTGAGGACAGGAGAAGATAATGTCAACCTCGAATGAGATGGGTGGGTGCTATCACCGACTCAGTGGACATGAGTTTGAACAAACTTCGGGAGATATGGAAGGACCAGGAAGCCTGGTGTGCTGCAGTCCATGGGGTCACACAAAGAGTTGGATGCAACTTAGCAACTGAACAACAGACATGTATCTGCATAAAAGGCCTTACTTTAGATCAGACTCTCTTTAAATGTTCTGAACTGGGACCAAAGACAAAGTTCACTATGAAGTGAGATGACCAAAGGACTAGAAAGATGATAAAAAGCTGTTGACATGGAAGAGCTCAACCTGTGGTGAAAAGGGACAAGTAAATGATAACCACGTCAATTCAACAAGTGTTATAAGGAAGATGTGAATAAGCAAGGGCCCCTGGGAACATAAAGGAGGGGCAGACCCAGCCTAGACAGCCTAAAAAAGGCTTCATAGTAGCACAGATTCATTTGAGCTCAGACTCAGAATACTGGGTACTGAGTATCGTATCCAGTAGGATACTGTCACCTGAGATTCTCTGTCTGTCTGTCTTTGTCTGTTTACCTGCTCAGCCATGTCCAACTCTTTGCCACGCCATGGACTGTAGCCTGCCACACTCCTCCATCTATGGGGTTTTCCAGGTAAGAATACTGGAGTGGGTTGCCATTTCCTGCTCCAAGGGACCTTCCCAACCCAGGGAGGGAACCCAAGCCTCTTGTGTCTCCTGTGTAGCAGGTGGACTTCTTACTGCTTGAGCCATCAGGGCTACTTCACCACTATCCTTATAGATACAGGTTTATTGTTAATCAAGGTTTTTTAAAGAAATAATCAGTGTATTAATCAAACTGGAAGTCTTCTCCAAAGAGTCAAACATTTTAACATAACCTTTTTCCACTCACTGACAGTAGTTAATGGTAAAGAGTGAAAACCAAACATCAGTTTTAACTGGCTGGAGGAAATGAAAGATTATTTCACTTTAAAAAGTTTTCTTAAAAAATTCATTAAGGTAATTCAAAAGTTTTAAATGTTCATCCCAGCAAATAACTTAGGAGCTTGCTCTGATTTCCCCTCCATTCTGACATAGCCCCAAATAGATAAGGCCGCCCACCTTAAGAAGACATGATTCTAAAAAGTTGTATATGAGGAAATCTTGAATATATTGTCATTTAAAATCCACAAGGGGAATTAGGTAATCAAAGAAACCATACAGTAAATACATTTCCATGAAATCAAAATCTTTTAATAGTACGAATTTATTCTCGGTTTCATTATTATATTTTTCATCACCAAAAGTTCACATACAGAGTTTTTACAAAGTGGTATTCTGGCAGTTGATATCATAATGACGCTGCATATTAGCACTCTGTATTGAAGAGGTATCATAAAAATCGCATGGCACATTATTTGCTAAGAAGTAGCATAGTAACAATTGGGAGAAGGTTCCTAGGTTTACTGTACTCTACTTGACGGCTTCTGTGGTACTCACAGTTGCATCTCAGGATTTCTCAAGTGCTGCCCCACCCATTTTCCCTTTCCTAAAAGGCCACAAGCCTTGTGGACAATAATTGGCTCAGCAAGACAAAACCCAGATGCCTCCAAATGAGAAAACCTACTCCCAACCACCCTGGGCTGCCCCTTCTCCTGACTACCTAGCCCACCCTGGACAGCCTGAGTCTGGCTCACATCCAAGTGTCTGACCCATCCTGCTTTCCCACTTGTGCTTCTAACAACCCAGGGTGCGCCCCATACCTTGTCTCCCTAACACTAACAGGTATTGGGCCTGAAACATACAGAAACACAATCCTAGCCTCGGCTTCGGCTCTATTTTGGCATTTCCACTTTTGATACATGATTTTAATATTCCTTTTAAAATCCAACAGGATCAAACCCAATGCTATGGAGTGTTCACTCTGATAAGTTTTCAAGTGGCCCAAAGCAGTAGGCTCTGCTTTATCCAGGTGACNCATGGTAAATGAATTTCAATTCAATGACACTTCATGTGCTACTTTTTTCCATCCATAAGGTTCAAATCTTTCCCGACTGTCCCACTACTGCTTTCTTCTATTGTTTATCTGTGCAGGTGCTTAAGACTATCAGATGAGAGAAGCAATCAAGATGGTAGTGACTACACACCATCAGATTATTTAAGTTAATACTTCACTGATTATATCAAGCAGGTGATCTTTACAAGAAGTCTGAGGACACGAAATACAGATCTAGTTGAAAGCTAGTGTGACCAAAGGTCAGTCTTATTCAGAATTCCTAGTAAAGAAAGGTTATTCTTGAAGGTAAAGATTAAGGATTAACTTTTACGGGGGTTCATTTATGAGTTCTCCAAGAAAACTTGACATAAACCACTATAGTTTTCTGTGTACTAAATTACTCTGTGATTTTATATAAAAATGCCTAAATAGTATTATTAAAATATTTCTTGGTGTGTGTAAAGGGAAAGATTAAAAATAATTATTTTATATATATATACATACCAATTTTCCAGTCCCAGTGAATGCTGGCAATATCCTTATATTCCACAATCAATCTGTGATTAAAACAAGAGGTCACAGAGACATCTTTACATAAATTTTCAGTGTTTTATAAACAAGTAAGTTGCTTCAAGCTTTAAGTACTTCACTTTAAGTGCTTCAGCTTTTAAGGTGATGAATTATGTTGACTTTTGGTTTTCATAAAATATTTTTAAAACTATCTTTAATTAAATGACAAAGAATAAAGCTCAAAGGAGTCCATAAACACATGTTTGACACCCCTAGAAGCACTGTTTAGTGGTAGTCAGCTACAGGAGGGAAACATGATATTATGAATAGGAAGTTAATATTTTCTAGGAATAACTGAAAAGGAAAGTCTTCACTGGTAATATAAAGTCTAACAATATTATAAGCAGGAATCTTAAGCATCAAACATGTAAAAAACATGAGACATAATTACCAACATTTCAACAAGCTTCTAATAGATATTTAGCAAGTTACTGATTTCAAATATTAATTTAGGCCAAATAAACAATGAATGTTAGTAGCTGGAAACTAATCATCTATGACATATTTGCTGATTTTGTTTTTAAGGATATGTTTAGAATCTTACAGCTGTATGCCACTGATAATTGTTCCAAATAAGCCCACCATTCCTAAAAATTCCTGTCTGCTCAGCTTCTTCACGATGTATTCTTCACACACATTAGAAACCGCATAGAGGGAAGCTCCAAGAAGGACCAAGATGTCACCAATCAGTACATTATTACCTATAGAGAGATAAGCCATAAAAAGGGATACATTGTCACTAGGGAAAACTCTCCAGCTTGCTTCCAGAAGTATATCTGGCTCATAATCATCTAAATAAGATTTTACAGAAGAAGAAACCCTGATTTTTAGAAGTTTAAAGACTCTTACTCTTCTCACTTGCTGGCACAATTCTGCTTTCATTTNGATAAGCCATAAAAAGGGATACATTGTCACTAGGGAAAACTCTCCAGCTTGCTTCCAGAAGTATATCTGGCTCATAATCATCTAAATAAGATTTTACAGAAGAAGAAACCCTGATTTTTAGAAGTTTAAAGACTCTTACTCTTCTCACTTGCTGGCACAATTCTGCTTTCATTTTTCTTATTTTGGATCTTCAGGAGACTAACAGATTGGAAGATGGTGGTGTATACCATAACGTAAGGCCCCAGAAAATGATTCTATGACATGGGAAATTAATGGAATTTATTAATGGGAATTCACTGAAAACTACAGGGAAGCAAGGTAATTTTCTCAATCAAAGGAGACACTGAAGTCGCTTGCAGATTGGGGAAATTCATAGACCTTATTTAGATTTTATACTATGAACTATCTCAACCCTGACATAAAGAATACCAAAATGTTCTCATCTACAGAGTAACTGAAATAGAGGTCATTTAGTGAACACAAATAGTTTTAAATCTATAGTTTTAAATCTATTTAGAGACTTCTCTTGGAGAAGGCAATGGCACCCCACTCCAGTACTCTTGCCTGGAAAATCCCATGGATGGAGGAGCCTGGTGGGCTGCAGTCCATGGGGTCACTAAGAGTTGGACATGACTGAGCAACTTCACTTTCATGCATCGGAGAAGGAAATGGGAACCCACTCCAGTATTCTTGACTGGAGAATCCCAGGGACGGGGGAGCCTGGTGGGCTGCCGTCTATGGGGTCTCACAGAGCTGGACACGACTGAAGCGACTTAGCAGCAGTAGCAACAGTGAACACAAAGTCTCCTTTTTGATGGAAACAAGTAGGGTTTCTGACAACTAATCTAAATGTATGGGCTAAAAGAAGATTATTGCAAATATATAAAGAAAGGTCTCTCTCAGGACACAAAACAAACTAGTGTGACAAAAAGCAAGGACTCTGGGCAGATAGGAACATAGAATGCTTTGTTCAAGTGGTCATAGTACCAGAAGCAAGCAAATCTAAAAATAAAAATTTTAAGATAGGTAATCAGGACATGTTCTCTGCCTTTTACTTTATCTTTGCAAAATAAAAGTGAAGACATAAGCAAAATGTCTTCTGTGACTAAACCAGAAACAAGTAACACAGTCTCACCTGTATTGTCTTCCCTCCCTGCTAATATGTCTGCACCAACCATAGTTCCTACACCCAACAGACAGACAGCCACAGCAATGAAGTGGATCACTCTGTATCTTGCATAAAGAATAAACCACGAAAGAGCCATCAACACAGGAATCCCAAAGCAATCCAAAAGCTGCATGAAAGGAGAAATAAATAACTTAAAATATCTCTCGTTAGTGAAAAGATGACCAAGTAATAACAGAAATCGGTGTTTATTGAGCATTTATTATTGCCAGCCCTGTACTAAATGCTTTATCTGGATGAACTCATTTAATCCTCACAAGAACTCTATGAAACTGGAATTGCAACCTCCATTTTACCCCTGAGGAAACCAAAGGCACCGAGAGCTTAAATGAGTTGCCCCAAATTACACAGTTAAAAGTTTGGGAGTCAGGTGATGAACCTAGGAATTCTGCCCAACAGCCTATGCAATGTATTTCTACACTCCCACTTGTGTTTATCCTTAAGTCCAGTAGACATTCAGTCAATAAATATTTAAGTATGTGATATGTGGGAGACACTAATTGAGGAGGTGGAATGTAAAGAACAAAGAGGTACCAAGTGGAGTATTTAGAACATATAGCATAACCAATGTTTAATTGCAGTTGGGCTTAAGAACTACAAAAAGAACAAGTTATTATGAGAAAGCAAACAGACACCATCTCCCTGACCAAGTGTCCAGCCCCACCATATAAGACAGATACTTGCTCACAGCCAATACTCTCGCTCATCTTCATCATATACTCCTCCACCACCTGTTGATTCTGGGTCCAGAAAATACTTGCTACACCCCTGATATTGCCAGTCTGAAAGGCAGGGGGATTAAGAGTGCCAAAATTATAGTAAATCCAAAATCTTTGCAAGATAAAGGAAGAAGAGATTTCATTCATTCGATTCTCAAAGGCACACATTTGTAGAGTGCATTCAAGGATAAAATACATTCCTTTTACTAATAGTGTTCCTGATGTTGCATTTGATTGCTCATTCTGTATCTATTTAGTCTTGGACAAGGCAGGCCCCTGAATCTCAGCAGTTTGTTTGATCCTGTCCACAGTTGTTTACTGATTGCCTTTCATTGCAATGTCAAGTATAGGAATGGGCACTTTGCCTTCTGTTATTTATTCCATCTATAGAACTCTAATCTCTTAAGTGCTTTATTGAGCCTGCCTGAATAACAAACCATTAAACGATGCAAATGATAATAGCTTGTCCTGGAAGACACCAAAAGAATCTAGCCATAGTGAAGTAATAAAATCGAAACTATGGTCCTTAAACAAAAAAAGGGGACAAAAATCTCTCTAAAAACTATCACAGAAGACTCCCTATCCTCAAATTGTGTCTTAAAATCAAACTTAAACCTGCTCTATTTTTAACCATTTTTGCTGGGCAATGATTGGCCATATAAGGGAGGCACCTACATTTGGTGAGGGCTCCCAAGGCCTCAGGCTCCAGCCCTGCCATTAACCAGCTGTGTGATCTCCAGCTAGTCAACTCTTGAGTCAAAATCTGAAATCAAGAAGTCAGACCAAATGATCTCAAGGTACCTGGCCACTCTAAAGTTCCATGACTTCTAATCTGGTATCTATCACAGTCACTCATTTATCTAAACGGAATCTTTTCAAAATGTATTCCTGGTGACAGACGCCTTCTGCTTGATGCTTTTAGTTCTAAGAGGCATCTATTTAATGTTTAAAAATCATTGGCTAGATTTCTGATTTTAAAAAATAGATATGCAACAAGCAACAAAGATTTACTGTGTGGCATGGGGAACTACAGTCAATATCTTGTAATAACCTATAGTGGAAAATAATTTCAAAAATAACATGTGTGTATAACTAAATCACACACCAAAAAAAATTCTACTTTTTGAAATTAAGTTATGTTTATCTTTTTGCCAGGTTTTCTAGATGTCCTGTGGACATCTAATAACAACATATGAGATACAAAATTTTAAATATATTTGTGTAGGATATGATTAATATAAATTAATTAAATATAAATCTATATTTAAATTATTAATGACATCATTCAAGATACTCCTATTCTTATTTTTTCTGCACTTGATAAAATATTCCCAGAGAAATGTTAATATGTCTCACTATGATTATATATTTTTTTCTTTTCCTTTATATTTCTTCTGATTTTTCCTTTATATATCTTTGTTTCTTTGTTGTTAAGGTATCTAATGGTTTATGATGTCTATCTTCTTTGTGAATTGCTCCTTTTATCATTAAAAATATTCATCTTTGCTTTAAAAAAATTACTATATAGACACAAGAAGTGAGAACCTGGAATGAGGGGGAAGGATGGATATAATCATGAATCAGATTTTGTTAGTGATACAATGGAGTATACTCTATAGAGAAGAAAATGAAATTGAATTAGGCCTTTGAGAAGGGGCTTTGAAAAGGATGCATTCTAGAAACAATAGAGCAACGTGAGAGAAGCTGGCTGTGGGTAGGGAATGTGTAGATATGGTAATGAAATGAGAAGTAACGTGAGTAGAAACCTAAGCCAGCAATGTCAATGGACACATCATGAACCACTACGTTAGTATTTACAACTGCAGAATCCTTGAAGGAATCCTTAAGAAAGAGGTTCAAAGACCATCCAATTTAAACTCCCACCCTCTCGGGGGAATTCCCTGGGGGTCCAGCGGTTAGGACTCTGTGCTTCCACTGCAGGGGGCACTGGATGCATACCTGGTTGGTAAACTAAGATCCAGCATGTTGTATGTCCATAAAGAAACAAACAAGCAAACTTCCACCCTTTCAGATTAACCAGACTAGAGGTTTACTCAAGGAGATAATCTGATTGAAGAATTCCAATGACAGGCACTCTTTGCTGCTGGAAGGAGGTTTAGTTGTTAGATGTACTTGTTATAATATGGCTTCCTAGGACCATAAGTACTTAATTTTTGACAACCAAATGCTTAGGTTTTTCTAAGAGGCTAGGATGAAAGAAATTGTTTGAGATTAGTTTAAGGCATGACTTTTAGTCACAAAACCTCAGTGTAAGTATTTTGCTTAGCTCTGTGTAGACCTGTACCAATTCAAAACTTCTAATCATCATCTGTCACAGATCAAAATTTCTGGAAATTATAATCAAGCAATTAAACTGTGTGTGAGATCATGAAGGTAGGACTCTGCGACTCCATGGAATGCAACGTGCCAGGCTTTCCTGTTCTTCACTATTTCCCAGAGTTTGCTCAAACTCATGTTCATTGAGTTGGTGATGCCATCCAACCATCTCATCCTCTGTCACCCCCTTCTCCTGCACTCAGTCTTTCCCAGCATCTGGGTCTTTTCCAATGAGTCTGCTTTTTTATATAGAGTACATTTTCTATATACTTACACTCTTATTATTCATTGCTAAAAGTACACTTAATACTATTTGTGATGAATGAATGCATCTTCTAGGTAACTCCTGGTTTTAATTTCTATGAAATTCTGAGTTTTTCATGTGCCTCTTATGATGTCTGTCTTATAAAAGATTTCCTATCTTTCCCACCAGGCTCCTCTGTCCATGGGATTTTCCAGGCGAGAATACTGGAGTGGGTTGTCATTTCCTTCTACAGGGGATCTTCCCGACCCAGGGATGAAACCCGCGTCTTCTGCTTGACAGGCAGATTCTTTTTACCACTGAGCCACCTGGGAAGCCCAGAGGACAATGCTTAGCACAGTATTAAATGGCATTCTGGTAATAATAGCATTTATGCATATTCACATTAGAAAAATACTGAGTTTTGATTAATCATTAATCTTTCATTTTAAATCTTCAATTTTTCCATGTTCCTTAAGTTTGGAGATAAGACCATCTCTGTTTTACAGGAAAAAGTGAAGCAACAGGAATTCTCTGGTGGTCCAGTGGTAGAGACTGTGCTTTCACTGCTGAGAGCACAGGGCCAATCTCTCCTTGGTTGGGGAACTAAGATACTGCAAGTTATAAAGCACAGCCAAAAAAAAAAGATGCATCAAAAGTCATAAATTCAGGGACCTCCCTGGTGGTCCAGTGGCTAAGACTCTGTGATTCCAATGCAGGGAGCTCAGGTTTGATCCCTGGTAAAGAAAGTAGATACCACATGCCACAATCAATTTTTTTTAAGTCATAAATTCAGTAAACTGTGAAGTCTAAACCCGACATGGGAATCTATTTTACTTTCATCTCCATTTACAACACATTTTATTGTTAGCAATAAGGAGTCAGCGTTATGATACATCCCACAGTTTGCTAATGTTGAGACAACTCTTTTGTTTTTTTAGGGTGTGTCATATAGCTTGCTGGATCTTGGTTCCCCGGGCAGGGATCAAACTCGGCCACAGCAGTGAAAGCCCAGAGTCCTAACCACTAAGGCCACCAGGGAACTCCCTAATGTTGAGACAGCTTAATCCGTCGTCCTCAATTCCACCAAGTTGAAAAGTACCACTATGTAGGAACACTTTTCTTTCAATCTAATGAGAATAAACCTAGAAAAGGAATAGATATAAGTTTTACTTCTGGCTACCACCTTTACCCAAAATGTCTAATGCCCTATTAAACAACAGAAAACAAAAAGACAACAACCTATTAGTTGTCTTAGATATCTACTTTACTTGTAAGACTCTAATTTTTTCTGGAACACAATAGTATATTCACTTTATATGCCATTTAACCGACACACAAAACAGAACTCTTGCCAACATCACAGCATCGACTGCCAACTAAATATTTATGTTTATTTGGTACCAACTATTCTATGCATCTATAGCATTAGCAATTTGGGAACAGATTAACTTGTACATGTTTTCACTAATTCCAGGAAGCCTTTCTCATTAGCACACATGCTCCACTGGAAAACAGATAGCATCCACTGTTTTTACTTTATTTCTGAGTGAACAGGTTCTTAAGCAAATTAGGTGAGCACATATGAGTTCAGATTCCTTTCTGAAAGCTATAAAATCCAAACTGGTCAGAGGACTCCTTCTTACCTGGACACTGGTTAGAGTTGTGTACTGGTATGCTCTGACAATCAGGTAATTCGCTTCCACATCTGCTAGTCCAAGCAGGATGTACTTCCACCATTTCTTTTTCAAGATGTATAAAAGATTATCACTACCTGGTTGAAAGAAATCTAGATTAGGACATGTTACTTGAAAATTATTCCATGCATGTTAATTTAGAGATAAAGACTCAAAGCTAGTGTTTGTGCTGGGCTGTGCTTGGTTGCTCAGTTGTGTCTGACTCTTTGCGACCCTATAGACTGTAGCCCATGAGGCTTCTCTGTCCATGCAGATTCTCCAGACAAGAATACTGGAGTGGATTGCCATGCCCTCCTCCAGGAAATCTTCCGAACCCGGGGACTGAACCCAGGTCTCCTGCATTACAGGCACATACTTTACCACCAAGGACATTGAACATGGTCCCTCCTAATGTCCATTACTCATAACTCAAACTCCTGCAACAGCTCAGCAGAGTCGGTCAGATTTTCTTCTAGTATGAGGCCCAAGCTAAGGTGTCATCATAGACCAAGTGCTCAATGAAAACACCAAAGATAAAGGAAGTAAGAGTGGTTAAATTCATTGAATTCCTTTTTCTTTCCTACTACAACAGAAATATAACATCCAGATCATCTTAGGAAATGAAATGTTTTCTTATAACATTATCAACCAGACCAGAACTCTGTTTGTGGTCATTCTTTTGGAAAAGATATGCTTTCAACAGAAAATTAAGCCAGTGGTAAGTTTGGAAAAACAGCCTAGTGCCATCATTTGAAGAAACATCTTTTATCCCTTAAATTCTATTTATTCAAACTAACTGTGAATCATTTCTTTGGAAAATCTAGCATCACAAGGAGATATGGAGTTGGCATATATACAAGAAGGCTTTATAGGTAAGATAACCTGCAAAGTAATAAAGGCAGAGAGACTCATAGTCAAATTCTGTTATTGTTCAGTCACTCAGTTGTGTTTGACTCTTCACAACCCCATGGACAGCAGCACACCAGGCTTCCCTGTCTTTCACTGTCTCCCAGAGTTTGCTCAAACTCATGTCCATTGAGTCGATGATGCCATCCAACCATCTCATCCTCTGTTCCCCATTTCTCCTCCTGCCCTCAATCTTTCCTAGCATCAGGGTCTTTTCCAGTGAGTCGGCTCTTTGCATCATGTGGCCAAAGTACTGGAGCATCAGCTTCAGCATCAGTCCTTCCAATGAATATTCAGGACTGATTTCCTTTAGGATGGACTGGTTGGATCTCCTTGCAGTCCAAGGGACTCTCAAGAGTCTTCTCCAACACCACAGTTCAAAAGCATCAATTACTTCAGTGCTCAGCTTTCTTTACGGTCCAACTCTCACATCCATACATGACTACTGGAAAAACCATAGCTTTGACTATACAAACCTTTGTCAGCAAAGTAATGTCTCTGCTTTCTGATATGCTCTCTGGGTTGGTCATAGCTTTTCTTCCAAGGAGCAAGTGTCTTTTAATTTCATGGCTGCAGTCACCATCCACAATAATTATCATTAAATCCCAACTAGCAGGAATATCCTGAAAATACAGTCTTCCTAACATAAGATAGCATGGAAGGCATCTATTAATAATAACCATCCCTTAGGGGACTTCATTGATTTATTTACGTATCATTTTTTTAGTGGTAAAGAATCTATTAGCAATGCAGGAGATGGAGGTTCAATCTCTGGGTCAGGAAGAACCCCTGGAGAAGGAAATGGCAAACCACTCCAGTATTCTTGCCTGAGAAATCCCATGGACAGAGGAGCCTGGTAGGCTAAATTCCATGGGGTCACAAAGTCAGACACGACTTAGCAACTAAACACAATAAAAACCATCCCTTAGAGGGACTTCACTGATACATTTACAAATCACACTGACTTCCTAAAAGCCAGTTCTTACAGAGAGGAGCAAATTCTGAGGCTATTAACCATGACATACCAGCTCTATTTCCAGCTTGTACAGCTCTTACCAAATTTGGTACTTTCCCTTTAGGATATTTTCCCCTTCTCACAATTGGCTTCCACTTTCTTTCAAAAGTAAGTTATTTATCCTGACATATAGAAATACCATTGATACATTAATGTTCATATCAAAACCACCACACTGGTAATTTTATCACATGCTTTAAATGTGATGAAAATGGTGGTATTGCACCCTCCCGGTCTGGGTTACCCATTGTCTTTACACTCTTGAAATCAATCTTGTGATAAGACATTAATTCCTTGTTTTGTTTCTCTCGCATTTACATGCAGTGGTGCTCTACTTAGCATTCTCCACTTAGCTGGAAATACATATTTTGGAAAGTGAGGTTCTCGACTTTTTAAGTGTTTTTAACACTGTCTCTTAAATTTATCAATCACAGAGGGGGAAAAAAGTGTAACTTATAATGGCATTTACACTTTATTTTTTTTACAAATCCTATGTTACAGTTTGATGCTACTCATTTTAATCACTCTAGTCACTAAGAATTCAGAGATGTCATACCTTTCTAGTGACTTTTATAAAAACAGCAGTAGTTTCCTGTTCTTGCTTTCGGTTTGGGCTCATGTTTTATTTTTTGAATGTATAGAGCCAAAAACTTTTATGAAGATAATTTGTTAAAAAGGTAATTTGACATACCTGATTGAAATGCCAGCATCGCTGTATAAATTAGAAACAGCAAGCAATAGTTGATAAAGCTCTGAAGCATGGGGGTATTCACTTTATATTTTTCTGCCAAATACTGGCTGGTGATGGCTGTCCCACATATACACAAGGATAACATCTGACCTAAGGCAATTGTTTTCAAAATATTCCTGGAAAATAAAGGAGAAAATAAGAGTAACTGGTAATTAATTTATGTATTTCACATGCACACACATACACACATGTACACACACACTTTAGGACTAAACAAAAAGGAAAATGCACAACTCCAGGTGGCTCTTTATTTCATTTTATCACTTACTTCATATGCACAAAAAGTGTTGGACTTTCAGCAACTACAGTTTTATTGTCTTTTATATTTCTAATTTCTCCCACAAAAATACATACCTCCCCCCCCAGTTCACTGATATCTATTTAGAGATCATCTTGGTTACTTAGTAGCAGTGGCCACAGGACTGGAAACGGTCAGTTTTCATTCCAATGTCTAAGAAAGGCAATACCAAAGAATGCTCAAACTACCGCACAATTGCACTCATCTCACACGCTAGTAAAGTAATGCTCAAATTCTCCAAGCCAGGCTTCAGCAATACATGAACTGTGAACTTCCAGATGTTCAAGATGGTTCTAGAAAAGGCAGAGGAACCAGAGATCAAATTGCCAACATCTGCTGGATCATCGAGAAAGCAAGAGAGTTCCAGCAAACATCTATTTCTGCTTTATTGACTATGCCAAAGCCTTTGACTGTGTGGATCAAAATAAACTGTGGAAAATTCTGAGAGAGATGAGAATACCAGACCACCTGATCTGCCTCTTGAGAAACCTGTATGCAGGTCAGGAAGCCAAGTTAGAACTGGACATGGAACAACAGACTGGCTCTAAATAGGAAAAGGAGTACGTCAAGATATTGTCACCCTGCTTATGTAACTTATATGCAGAGTACATCATGAGAAACGCTGGACTGGAAGAAGCACAAGCTAGAATCAAGATTGCCGGGAGAAATATCAATAACCTCAGNAGCATCAGTCCTTCCAATGAATATTCAGGACTGATTTCCTTTAGGATGGACTGGTTGGATCTCCTTGCAGTCCAAGGGACTCTCAAGAGTCTTCTCCAACACCACAGTTCAAAAGCATCAATTACTTCAGTGCTCAGCTTTCTTTACGGTCCAACTCTCACATCCATACATGACTACTGGAAAAACCATAGCTTTGACTATACAAACCTTTGTCAGCAAAGTAATGTCTCTGCTTTCTGATATGCTCTCTGGGTTGGTCATAGCTTTTCTTCCAAGGAGCAAGTGTCTTTTAATTTCATGGCTGCAGTCACCATCCACAATAATTATCATTAAATCCCAACTAGCAGGAATATCCTGAAAATACAGTCTTCCTAACATAAGATAGCATGGAAGGCATCTATTAATAATAACCATCCCTTAGGGGACTTCATTGATTTATTTACGTATCATTTTTTTAGTGGTAAAGAATCTATTAGCAATGCAGGAGATGGAGGTTCAATCTCTGGGTCAGGAAGAACCCCTGGAGAAGGAAATGGCAAACCACTCCAGTATTCTTGCCTGAGAAATCCCATGGACAGAGGAGCCTGGTAGGCTAAATTCCATGGGGTCACAAAGTCAGACACGACTTAGCAACTAAACACAATAAAAACCATCCCTTAGAGGGACTTCACTGATACATTTACAAATCACACTGACTTCCTAAAAGCCAGTTCTTACAGAGAGGAGCAAATTCTGAGGCTATTAACCATGACATACCAGCTCTATTTCCAGCTTGTACAGCTCTTACCAAATTTGGTACTTTCCCTTTAGGATATTTTCCCCTTCTCACAATTGGCTTCCACTTTCTTTCAAAAGTAAGTTATTTATCCTGACATATAGAAATACCATTGATACATTAATGTTCATATCAAAACCACCACACTGGTAATTTTATCACATGCTTTAAATGTGATGAAAATGGTGGTATTGCACCCTCCCGGTCTGGGTTACCCATTGTCTTTACACTCTTGAAATCAATCTTGTGATAAGACATTAATTCCTTGTTTTGTTTCTCTCGCATTTACATGCAGTGGTGCTCTACTTAGCATTCTCCACTTAGCTGGAAATACATATTTTGGAAAGTGAGGTTCTCGACTTTTTAAGTGTTTTTAACACTGTCTCTTAAATTTATCAATCACAGAGGGGGAAAAAAGTGTAACTTATAATGGCATTTACACTTTATTTTTTTTACAAATCCTATGTTACAGTTTGATGCTACTCATTTTAATCACTCTAGTCACTAAGAATTCAGAGATGTCATACCTTTCTAGTGACTTTTATAAAAACAGCAGTAGTTTCCTGTTCTTGCTTTCGGTTTGGGCTCATGTTTTATTTTTTGAATGTATAGAGCCAAAAACTTTTATGAAGATAATTTGTTAAAAAGGTAATTTGACATACCTGATTGAAATGCCAGCATCGCTGTATAAATTAGAAACAGCAAGCAATAGTTGATAAAGCTCTGAAGCATGGGGGTATTCACTTTATATTTTTCTGCCAAATACTGGCTGGTGATGGCTGTCCCACATATACACAAGGATAACATCTGACCTAAGGCAATTGTTTTCAAAATATTCCTGGAAAATAAAGGAGAAAATAAGAGTAACTGGTAATTAATTTATGTATTTCACATGCACACACATACACACATGTACACACACACTTTAGGACTAAACAAAAAGGAAAATGCACAACTCCAGGTGGCTCTTTATTTCATTTTATCACTTACTTCATATGCACAAAAAGTGTTGGACTTTCAGCAACTACAGTTTTATTGTCTTTTATATTTCTAATTTCTCCCACAAAAATACATACCTCCCCCCCCAGTTCACTGATATCTATTTAGAGATCATCTTGGTTACTTAGTAGCAGTGGCCACAGGACTGGAAACGGTCAGTTTTCATTCCAATGTCTAAGAAAGGCAATACCAAAGAATGCTCAAACTACCGCACAATTGCACTCATCTCACACGCTAGTAAAGTAATGCTCAAATTCTCCAAGCCAGGCTTCAGCAATACATGAACTGTGAACTTCCAGATGTTCAAGATGGTTCTAGAAAAGGCAGAGGAACCAGAGATCAAATTGCCAACATCTGCTGGATCATCGAGAAAGCAAGAGAGTTCCAGCAAACATCTATTTCTGCTTTATTGACTATGCCAAAGCCTTTGACTGTGTGGATCAAAATAAACTGTGGAAAATTCTGAGAGAGATGAGAATACCAGACCACCTGATCTGCCTCTTGAGAAACCTGTATGCAGGTCAGGAAGCCAAGTTAGAACTGGACATGGAACAACAGACTGGCTCTAAATAGGAAAAGGAGTACGTCAAGATATTGTCACCCTGCTTATGTAACTTATATGCAGAGTACATCATGAGAAACGCTGGACTGGAAGAAGCACAAGCTAGAATCAAGATTGCCGGGAGAAATATCAATAACCTCAGTTATGCAGGTGACACTACCCTTATGGCAGAAAGTGAAGAAGACCTTAAGAGCCTCTTGATGAATGTGAAAGAGGAGAGTCAAAAAGATGGCTTAAAACTCAACATTCAGAAAACTAAGGTCATGGCATCCGGTCTCATCACTTCATGGCAAATAAATGAGCAAACAGTGGAAACAGTAAGAGACTTTATATTTTTCAGCTCCCAAATCACTGCAGATGGTGACTGCAGCCATGAAATTAAAAGATGCTTGCTCCTTGGAAGGAAAGTTATGACCAACCCAGAGAGCATATCAAAAAGCAGAGACATTACTTTGCTGACAAAGGTTTGTATAGTCAAAGCTATGGTTTTTCCAGTAATCATGTATGGATGTGAGAGTTGGACCATAAAGAAAGCTGAGCACTGAAGTAATTGATGCTTTTGAACTGTGGTGTTGGAGAAGACTCTTGAGAGTCCCTTGGACTGCAAGGAGATCCAACCAGTCCATCCTAAAGGAAATCAGTCCTGAATATTCATTGGAAGGACTGATGCTGAAGCTGATGCTCCAGTACTTTGGCCACATGATGCAAAGAGCCGACTCACTGGAAAAGACCCTGATGCTAGGAAAGATTAAGGGCAGGAGGAGAAGGGGACAACAGAGGATGAGATCGTTGGGTGGCATCATCAACTCAATGGACATGAGTTTGGGTAAACTCTGGGAGTTGGTGATGAACAGGGAGGCCTGGCGTGCTGCAGTTCATGGCATCACAAAGAGTCTGACATGACTGAGCGACTGAACTGAACTGATTACTTAGCTATGTCATATATTATTTGAATTGTGTGTGTGTGTGATTTTTTAAAACGCAACTTTAACTCTAGTTTTAAAGTTTATCTGTTCATTAAATGCTTAACATTTTCTTATCCTTTCATTCTCCCAGAGACTTGGTTTCTTCAACTAGAAGCAGAGACTTTCAGTGTTACCTACATGTTAGGATCACAGAGCTTTTAAAAATGTTAATACCCCAGGTTACANATTTTTTAAAACGCAACTTTAACTCTAGTTTTAAAGTTTATCTGTTCATTAAATGCTTAACATTTTCTTATCCTTTCATTCTCCCAGAGACTTGGTTTCTTCAACTAGAAGCAGAGACTTTCAGTGTTACCTACATGTTAGGATCACAGAGCTTTTAAAAATGTTAATACCCCAGGTTACACCCCAGACCAATTATACTGTCACCTCAAGGGGTGGGTCCAGGCATCAGTGATGTTCAGAGTTCCCCAAGTAATCCCAAAAGCAGCCAAGACTGTGAATCACTACTTCAGAGATGGGTACTTTGGATCCAGAGTAGAATAAGATCTAGAGCCTACCCTTCTGCCTTTTAAAAGAGAAGTACCTTAGCAACCAACTGAAAATTGCAGAAAGCAAACCACTTTTTTTTTGTTACAGAAAGCAATCTTATAACAGTGGTACAAGTGAAAAAGGGCTGAGAGAACACACAGGTTAATTCTGAACGAGGGAGTTAGCAGGCAGAGGGAAAACTGAGAAAAATTTTATGGAACAGATGATTTTTCAGTTAGATCTGGATGTATATAAGAGGTTTATAGAGGAAGAAGTAGGGAGAAAGGAATCCAAGAAGTAACTGTAGGCCCAAATGTAGAGGCACAAACATCCAATGGTAGGTTCTGGAAGCAAGGGGTCTATGCCTAAGGCACAAGTGCAAAGAGCCACAGGCAAGAAGCCTGGAAAAGTAACTGGAGGCCAGGCTGTAAATGGTAACTCTGGTGACCAAAAGGAGGACCAAAGTTTAGAAAATCAGTATAAAGATCCATGCTTGGGACTGGTGCACGGGGATGATCTAGAGAGTTGATGTGGAGTGGGAAGGGGGGGGGCGGTTCAAGATTGGGAACTCATGTACACTCGAGATGAAAAAATAAATAAATAAATAAATATATCTAATGTGATATACCAATTTTTATATAAGTGATATTTAGGTAATTCTAATAACTATATATTTGACCACTTATTAAAATGTTTTGCATTGGAAAAAAAAAAAAAGAGATTATCTTTAATCCAAAAAAAAAAAAGAAAGAAAATCAGTATAAAGATCCATGGCTGAGCTAAAGCTACAGCCATGTGAATGTTAAATAGAGAATGATATGGAAGACTCGCAGAGCCTAGTGATCCATTATATCTCAGGTGAGTGAAGTGAAAGTTGCTCAGTCGTGTCCAACTCTTTGTGACCCCATGTACTATGCAGTCCATGGGATTCTCCAGGCCAGAATACTGGAGTGGGTAGCCTTTCCCTTCTCCAGGGGATCTTCCCAACCCAGGGATCGAACACAGGTCTCTCACATTGCAGGCAGATTCTTTACCAGCTGAGCCACAAGGGAAGCCCAAGAATATTGGAGTGGGTAGACTATCCCTTCTCTAGCAGATCTTCCCGACTCAGGAATTAAATCAGGGTCTCCTGCACTGCAGGTGAATTCTTTACCAACTGAGCTATCAGGAAGGAGGTACTAAAAGTGATCTCTGGGTTTCTAGACTAGATGACTGGATGGATATGAGGTTGCTGACCAAGTCGGGGAATATAGGATGAGATGTAGGTTTAGGAAAGGGAGAGTATGAGTTCAGTGTGAGAGCACTAGAAGTTGAGGTGGCTGGAATGTCTAAGAAAAAAACATTAAGAGGTTCGTGACAGGCAGACTCTAAGATGGCCACCAGTGAATCTCTGTTTCTGGATAGCTCTGTTCTGTGTAATCGCTTCCATCTGAACATGAACCGGATCTTTAACTTGACTCTAACCATTCAAATTCAAATAAAATAATGGGATAATAGACTGTACAACACAGAGAATACACCCAGTATTTTACAGTTACTACAAATGGAGTATAACCCTTAAAAATTGTGAATCATTCTATGGTACACCTTTATTATACCATTATATGGTATAATAGTAATTTATATACTGTTATACATTAACTATACTTCAATTAAAAAAACAAAACCCAGGCTACCACTTCCATGAATACATTAGATGAGGTTATAACGTCCATCTTGCTAGCCGGCTCTACTGATTCCCTTCCTTACTGGTTCTAATCAAACAAGCTGCTGTATAAAGAGGCCCACATGGCAAGGAACAAATGGTGGCCTCTGGTCAACAACCAGTAAGGAATTGAGACCCTGAGTCCACCAGTCTCCAAGGAAATAAATCTCACCAACATCAACACAAGCTTGGAAGCATTTTCTCCCCAGTCATGGCTTCAGATGAGACTCCATCCCTGGCCAACACCATGACTGCAGCCTTATGAGAGATCTGAAGTGGAGAGCAGAGCTAAGCCATGCCCAGATGCCTGATCCAACAAAATTATAAGATAACAAGTGTATTGTTTTAAGCCGCTAAATTTGAGGCAATTTGTTATATAGTAGCAAGAGATAAAAAAAAATACAAAGTTGAAACTCTGAACTTCAGAAAGACTGTATCTACATCTGTTTTTCTCTCCACTACATATCCAGTGCTAGCACTTTGCTGTCACTCAATAATAAATATTTGTCAAGTGAATGTAAAGAGATAAAGAAATTACCAGATATGCCCAAACATATGGTTACCTCAAATATAAGACACTTTCCCACTTGTCCTATGAAGTGTAATAGTCAAAGAAAGACAACAAATTATGAAAGTGCCATGATACAGAAACTAAGAGTACAAAAGCATTTTAAGAAAAATGATATCAACAATACAACAGCCAAAAACTGCAGAGACAGTAAAAGGGTCATCACGGCTAAAGAGACACAGCTGAAATGGCAAGCTGGAAGCTCCTAGATAGCTTGGAAAGAAAGCTTTTTGTTAGTGGCAGTAACTAAAGTCAGATTTCAGTGGGCTGAGTGAGTAGAATATCAGTAAATTAAAGCACCAAATTTTTTTGCCAAGAGAATGCACTGGTCATAACAAACACTCTCTTCCAAAATCACAAGAGATGACTATACATGGGCATCACCAGATGGTCGATACTGAAATCAGATGAATTATATTCATTGCAGCCAAAGACCGAGAAGCTCTACACAGTTAGCAAAAACAAGACTGGGAACGGACTGTGGCTCAGATTATGAACACCATACTGATTTCAATAAAATTCAGACTTGAAGAAAGTAGGGAAAATCACTAGGCCATTCAGGCATGACCTAAATCAAATCCCTTAGGATTATACAGTGGAAGGGACATATAGATTTAAGGGATTAGATCTGACAGAGTCTCTGAAAAACTTTGTAACATTGTACAGGAGCTGGTGATCAAAACCATCCCCAAGAAAAAGAAATGCAAAAAGGCAAAATGGTTGTCTGAGGAGGCCTCACAAATAGCTGAGAAAAGAAAAGAAATGAAAGGCAAAGGAGAAAAGGAAAGATATACCCCTCTGAATGCAGAGTTCCAAAAAATAGCAAGAAGAGATAAGAAAGCCTTCCTAAGTGATCAATGCAAAGAAATAGAGGAAAACAATAGAATAGGAAAGACTAGAGATCTCTTCAAGAAAATTAGAGATACTAAGGGAACATTTCATGCAAAGATGGGCACAAAAAAGGACAGAAATAGTATGAACCTAACAGAAGCAGAAGATATTAAAAAGAGGTGGCAAGAATACACAGAAGAACTGTACAAAAAAGATCTTAACGGCCCAGATAACCACGATGGTTGGTCACTCACCTATAGCCAGACATCATGAAGTGTGAAATGAAGTGGTCCTTAGGAAGCGTTACTACAAAGTTAGTGGATGGGATGGGATTCCAGCTGAAGTATTTAGAATCCTAAGAGATGATGCTGTGAAAGTGCTGCACTCAATATGCCAGCAAATTTGGAAAACTTAGCAGTAGCCACAGGACTGGAAAAGGTGAGTTTTCATTCCAATCCCAAAGAAAGGCAAGGCCAAAGAATGTTCAAACTACTGCACAATTACAGTCATTTCACATGCTAGCAAGGTCATGCTCAAAATCCTACAAGCTAGGCTTCAACAGTATATGAACTGAGAACTTCCAGATGTTCAAGTTGGATTTAGAAAAGACAGAGGAACCACAGATTAAATTGCCAATGTCTGTTGGATCACAGAAAAAGCAAGGGAATTCCAGATAAACATCTACTTCTGCTTCATTGACTATGTTAAAGCCTTTGTGTGGATCACAACAAATTGTGGAAAATTCTTCAAGAGACGGGAATACCAGACTGTATTGCCTGAGAAACCTGTATGAAGGCCAAGAAGCAACAATTAAAACCAGACATGGAACAATGAACTGGTTCAACATTGGGAAAGGAGTACATGAAGACTGTGTATTGTCACCCTGCTTATTTAACTGATATACAGAGTACATCATGTGAAATGTTAGCATGGATGAATCACACACTGGAATTAAGATTGCTGGGAGAAATAGCAATAACCTCAGATATGCAGATGACACTACCCTAATGGCAGACAGCAAAGAACCAACGAGCCTCTTGATAAAAGTGAAAGAGGAGAGTGAAAAAGCTGGCTTAAAACTCAACATTCAAAAAACAAAGATCACGGCATCTGGTCCCATCACTTCATGGCAAATTGATGGGGAAAACAATGGAAACAGCAACAGACTTTATTTTCTTGGGCTCCAAAATCACTGTAGACAATACTGCAGCCATGAAATTAAGACACTTGCTCCTTGAAAGAAACGCTATGACCAAGCTAGACAGCACATTAAAAATCAGAGACATTACTTTGCTGACAAGATTTGTATAATCAAAGCTATGGGTTTACCAGTAACCACTGACAGATATGAGAGTCAGACCATAGAGAAGTTTGAGTGCAGAAGAACTTATGCTTTCAAACTGTTGTGCTGGAGAAGACTCTTGAGAGTCCCTTGGACAACAAGGAAATCACACCAGTCAATCCTAAAGAAATTAACCCTGAATATTCATTGGAAAGATTGCTGCTGAAACTTTGGCCACCTGATACAAACAGCTGACTCACTGGAAAAGGCCTTGATGCTGGAAAAGATTGAGGGTAGGAGTTGAAGGCCCAGCAGAGGATGAGATGGTTGAATGGCATCATCAACTCAATGGACATGAGTTTGAGCAAACTCTGGGAGATAGTGAAGGACAGGGAAGCCTGGCGTGCTGCAATCCATGGGGTTGTAAAGAGTTGGACATGACTGATCGATGGAACAACAACGCACCAAACATAAGTAGCTCTATTTTTTTACAAAGAGGAAAAGGAGAATAGGAATGGGGAAAGAGTTTGAAGAATAAGCAGCAGTGTTGAGGACAGGTTTTCTGCTAGCTTGTTTTTTTAATTATTATCTTGTCTTTAGACCGAGGAAACTTAAACAAGTTTGGGAGATGGGGAGAAGGCAATATGGTGAAAACTTAAAAGGAACTTAAAAAAAATTAAAAGAGATGATGAAGACATATAGTTCCTGGAAGTTTCAGGGACCAGGACTGAGAATACTGTAACTTTTATTTAAATGTTCTCTACATAAATAATTTCTTCCAGAATTGCTCTTAGCAAAATAGAAAATACCAACACTATGGAAGACACAGAATATCTGTTCTAAGAGTTTATAGTTTGGGGGTTTTTTTTGTTGTTGTTGTTGTTGGAATATCTGTTTCAGTAATGTGCAATTAACCTCAAACAATCCCAACACAGGCAAAAAGAAAAAGGGGAAGCTTGCTGGGTAAGACAACCCTAATTATAGAGCATCTACCATGTGCTAGGCCATGAGCATACAAAAACTGGATAGGCACTTTCTGTGCCTCAAAGGCTCAGAGACCACTGGGGATAAGCAGGCATATAAACTAGTAACTAGGGCACAGACAGACAATTACAAAAATAGGCTAGTTACAAAAACTTCATGAATTCACTAGACAGGCACAGTAAGGAAAGATATCTCAAGCAGAAGGAATAGCAAGTACCAAGACACAGGGCTCTAAAACAATATGGCACATTCAGGGATTTCCAGTGAGTTAGTACAGCTGTCAGAGAAGACAATGGCAACCCACTCCAATACTCTTGCCTGGAAAATCCCATGGGCGAAGGAGCCTGGAGGGCTGCAGTCCATGGGGTCGCTAGGAGTCAGAGCGACTTTACTTTCACTTTTCACTTTCATGCATTGGAGAAGGCAATGGCACCCCACTCCAGTGTTCTTGCCTGGAGAATCCCGGGGACAGGGGAGCCTGGTGGGCTGCCATCTATGGGGTCGCACAGAGTCGGACACGACTGAAGTGACTTAGCAGCAGCAGCAGCAGCAACAGTACAGCTGTAGCTCAGAGTACAGGAGAGAAAAACAGCAGCAGCAGATGACGGAAAAGTCAATAAAAGTGAGATCAAGAAAAGATCTAAAATAAATTCTAAAGCCAGTATCTTATCTGCTGATGGCAAGCTCATTGAAATCTTCTACAAAGAAGGGAAAAAAGTGACTAGCAAGGCAGATATTGGGCATGCCTGGGTCCCTATATGTCATAACACAGCACCAAAACCTTACTCTTAATTCTGGCCAAGGATGCCAATTAAAGAGGAAATTTGTCAGAGACAGGTCTGTTTGATATAATACACAGTTTTCTGAATTAGGCATGTGGTAGATAACAATGAGGTTAATCAAGATCCCAAAGGCAAAAGGAAAAGGCACATTTAGAAAAGAGAATAACTCCATTTTGGACATGCTGGATTTTGTTTAAATTATGAGATAGTCAAGAAGAAATATCCAGGAGACAATTTGGAGTTGGGATAAAAAGATTGGATTGGAGAAATAAATTTGGGAATCATGATCATAAAAGTGGTAACTGAAGTTGAGATATAAATGAGATCACTAAAACATATATCTAGAAATTGAAAAGAAAAGAGGGTAAAAAAGAAAAACCCAGGAAAACAGCAACATTTAGTAGGCAGAGGAGGAAGAGGAATTGGAGATGCAGATGAAAAGGTATGGCCAGAAAGATGCAGGGAGAGAACAAGCAAAAAATCGTGGAAGCAAGAGTAAGTGGCATTTCAAGCAAAAAGTACTCTACAGTTTGAACTGCAGCAAATTTCTCCTAACTGTTCTTTCTTCTTTACTCTCCAAACCCAATCTGTACACTATAGAGGAGTTAACATTCTGCATGTTAATCAGAAGATGTAGAAGGTTTTTTTTTTTTTCCAACATTTATTTATTCATTTGGCTGCATTGGGTCTTAGGTGCAGCATCCTGGATTTTTTAGTCTTGACATGCAAACTCTCAGCTGTGGCATATGGAATCTAATTCCCTGACCAGGGATTGAACCTGGTCCCCTGCATTGGGAGCGTGGGAGTGTGGCATCTTAGCCACTGGATCAACAGGGCAGTCCCATCACAGTTTAATTTTTAAGTTTTGAAATTTCTTATAGAATGTTAAAACATAACAAAGTACAAAGCATAATCAACATGTACTTGTGTATCTACCAGGCAGCTTAAGATGTAAAATACTGATGACATCAACATTCGCTCTTGTGTTCTTCCCAATATCTTAGCTCTTCTGAGATAAGTACTTTCTAGAACTTGGAATTTAACATCTCATACATTTCCATATATTTTCATATTTATGTAAGTATCCCTATGCAATATAAACAATTATTTTGACTGTTTTAAATTTTTATATAAACAACATCACACTATATGTATACTTTTGGCAACTTGCTGTTCTGATCAACATTGTATCATTGATAATGATACATTAGTTCTAGTTTATTCCTTTCCACTACTGTATAGTACTCCATCATGTGATTATATCATACTTCATATACCCATTCTTTTATTGATTATTAGGTTGTATTCCACATTTTTTTGCTTTTATAAACAATGTCTCTATAAATATTCATATGTATGCTTCCCAACATGCATATCTAAGAGTTTTTCTAGGTTTTATAAAATTTGTGCAAATGAGTTACTAGGATGGCCTAATGGGTACCACCTAGACATCTTCTGAAAGCAGTGAACTCATAGTACCCTACAAATATAATGTTTCTATTTGTGTCATGAAGTTTAAAGGAATCATTTGCTTTAGAGATATATTTAATAGAATAATTGGTTTTAGAACATGTCTTCAGCTTTACTTATTTGGCTAAAATTCTCTTCAAAGGGTTATATTACTCCATCTAGCCTACTCTGTTACTTTCAAATGGAAGAAAATGAGGCAAATTTCACCCTTCAAGAGGCAGAAATGGTATCAAGAATTGTTCAGATGCAAAGACATTTTATTAGGCTACTGTAGGAATTTTTCAACCAGGTGAGCAAAAGTTTCAGGACTTGCTCTCACAGAGTAGTATTCTTTCTAGGGAGGCTCTTCTCGTCACAGGCTGATGAGGCAAACTGGATCTGCGGGTTGCTACCTACCTCTCTCTTGCGCTCATTTCTTTCTGAAGGAGACAAGTTTGCATTGATTCTGGAAATTATGCTGTCCCATCCTAAGCAAAAGAAATTCACCATTTGGTCCCGTATGATAAACTGGGGACCTACAAGTGTATAGGCCAAAGCCAAAGAATGAAAATGTGCATTCAGTGTCATTGTTCCCAGCCACACACTTCCCTCTGGAATACGTGAGGAAGGGTACCTGGCAAGGAAATGGTTCCAATTTTCTTGTATTTCATTGTTTAATGAATGCTTCCTTTCCTTAAACTTCTTTTTCTCTGTTCCATGGAACAAAGTCTCAGACTTGCTGGACTTCGTTGTTAACCTCCATATTTTTTTAATGAGGAAACTGGCCAGAAGAGTTGAGTATATCGCCTAAGAAAACATAGGAGGCAACTGTATGCAAGTTCTCTGACCATTAAGCGTCTGCTGTGCCCACTGGAGAACACGGTCTTAGGATAGGAAGTGAGGTCATCTCTCACAGCTGTTATCTTCTTACTCCTGTGCCTCTTCGTCCTCACTCACCTATCCCCACACCCCTTTTCCCACCCTCCACTGCTCTGTGATTTTATAACAGACCTTACATTAGAAACCACCTTCTTCAAAGCATCCGTGCACCTCACTTTACAGTCAGGAAAGAAAGAGTCTAGCCCGATTTCTCTGCTACCAGAGAAACCGATTTCTCTGCTACTGCTTCCCACATGTCAGGAGAACACTGGATGTCCAAAATACAGGGCACCAAAAAGTTAATAAAGGAGCTGAAATTTTTTTTAATTCAGAACATTTTTTGCCCACCATAATGGGCTCAAAAGCAACTACAAATTTGAAATGTGAGAATAAGAAATGTGGAACTAAGCCCTATTCACAAATGAAAATTCCTCTAATAAGCCCAAATTTACATTCTTGTTGTTCAGTCACTCAGTCATGTCAGCTCTTTACAACCCCATGGACTACAACACACTAGGTTTCCCTGGCCTTCACAATCTTTCAGAGCTTGCTCAAACTCTCACCCATTGAGTCAGTGATGCCATCCAATCATCTCATCCACTGTGGCCTCCTTCTCCTCCTGCCTCTATCATTCCCAGCATCAAGCACTTTTCCAATGAGTTGGCTCTTCACATCAGGTGACCAAAGTATTGGAGCTTCAGCTTCAGCATCAGTCCTTCCAATGAATTATTCAGGGTTGATTTCCTTTAGGATTGACTGGTTTGATCTCCTTGTAGTCCAAGGGACTCTCAAGAGTCTTCTTCAACACCACAGTTCAAAAGCATCAGTTTTTTGGTGTTCAGCCTTCTTCATGGTTCAACTCTCACATCCGTACATGACTACTGAAAAAATCATAGCTTTGACTAGACAGACCTTTGTTGACAAAATAATGTCTCTGTTTTTTAATATGCTGTCTAGGTTTGTCACAGTTTTTCTTCCAAGGAAGAAGTGTCTTAATTTCATGGCTGCCGTCACCATCTGCAGGGGTTTTAAAGCCCAAGAAAATAAAGTCTGTCACTCTCTCTATTGTTTCCCCATCCATTTGCCATGAAGTGATGGGACTAGATGCCATGATCTTAGATTTTTAAATGCCAAGTTGTAAACCAGCTTTTTGACTCTCCTCTTTCACTTTCATCAAGAAGCTCTTTAGTTCTTCCTCACCTTTTGCCATTAGGGTAGTGTCATCTGCATACCTGAGGTTACTGCTATTTCTCCCAGCAATCTTGATTCCAGCTTGTGATTCATCCAGGCTGGCATTTCACATGATGTACCCAGCATAGAAGTTAAATAAACAGGGCAACAATATACAGCCTTGGTGCACTCCTTTCCCAATTTTGAACCAGTCTGTTGTTCCATATCGGTTCTAACTGTTGCTTCTTGACCGGCATACAGTTTTCTCGGGAGGCTGGTAATGTGGTCTAGTATTCCCATCACCTAAAGAATTTTCCAGCTTGTTGTGATCCACAAAGTCAAAGGCTTTAGTGCAGTCAATGAAGCACATGTTCTTCTGGAATTCTCTTGCTTTTTCTATGATCCAACAGACGTTGGCAATTTAATCTCTAGTTCCTCTGTCTTTTCTAAATCCAGCATGAATATCTGGAAGTTCTCAGTTCATGTACTCTTGAAGTCTAGTTTGGAGGATTTTAAGCATGACCTTGCTAGCATGTGAGATGAGTTCAACTGTGAGGAAGTGTGAACGTTCTTTGGCATTGCCTTTCATTGGGATTGGAATGAAAACTGACCTTTTCCAGTGCTATGGTTACTGCTGAGTTTTCCAAATTTTTGGTATATTGAATGCAGCACTTTCACAGTATCATCTTTTAGGATTTTAAATAGTGCAACTGAAATTCCATCACTTCCACTAGCTTTGTTCATAGTAATGCTTCCTAAGGCCCATTTGATTTCACACTCCAGGATGTCTGGCTCTAGGTGAGGGATTACACCATCATGGTTATCCGGGTCATTAAAATCTTTTTTGCATAGTTTTCTGTGTATTCTTGCCACCTCTTCTCAATATCTTCTGCTTCTGTTATGTTTATACTATTTCTTTATTGTCCTTTATTGTATCCATTTTTGCATGAAATGTTCTCTTGGCATGTCTAATTTTCTTGAGGAGACCGCTAGTCTTTCTCATTCCATTGTTTTCCTCTATTTCTCAGAATTGTTCACTTAAGAAGGCTTTCTTATCTCTCCTTACTATTCTTTGGAACTCTGCATTCAGATGGGTATAACTTTCCTTTTCTCCTTTGCCTTTCTCTTCTCTTCTGTTTCAGCTATTTGAAAGGCCTCTTCAGACAACCATTTCACCTTTTTGCATTTCTTTTTCTTGGGGATGGTCTTGATCACTGCCTCCTGTACAGTGTTACAAACCTCTGTTCATAGTTCTTCAGGCACTCTGTGTATAACATCTAATCCCTTGCACCTATTTGCCACTACCACTGTATAATTGTAAGGGATTTGATTTAGGTCATACCTGCATGGCCTAGTGCATTTTTCCTACTTTCTTCAATTTAAGTCTGATGTTTGCAATAAGGAGGACATTCAAGTGTTAGTCACTCAGTTGTGTCTGATTCTTATTCAACCCCATGGACTGTAGGCAGGCTCCTCTGTCCATGGGATTTCTCAGGCAAGAATACTGTAGTGGGTTGCCATTCCCTTCTCAAGGGTATCTTCTCGACCCAGGAATCATATTCTGGTCTCCTACATTGCAGGCAGATGCCGGGGTCCAGCCCCAGTGGATCCAGGGAATTCGAAGCGAGGACGGAGTTGGCGAGGAAAAACTCATTTATTCAGAAATATAAGATTAGATTAAGAAATAACAGTATAGCAGGAAAATTAAGTGGAGAAAAGAGGCTGAATAACTTGGTTTATGTGGAAAGCCAATAAAACNTATTTAAAATATCCATAAGAAGATGCATTTATTTCAAGTGATTTTTGCATGACACCCAGTTTGGATTATCTGTACAGGATCGCCTCTTTCTCTTTTTTTCCCCCTAAGCCTTGTTGGGAGAAGGCAATGGCAGTCCACTCCAGTACTCTTGCTGGGAAGCGCCCATGGACAGTGGAGCCTGGTAGGCTGCAGTCCATGGGGTCGCTGAGAGTTGGACATGACTCATTCACTTTTCACTTTGATGCATTGGAGAAGGAAATGGCAACCCACTCCAGTGTTCTTGCCTGGAGAATCCCAGGGATGGGGGAGCCTGGTGGGCTGCCGTCTATGGGGTCGCACAGAGTCAGACACGACTGAAGCGACTTAGCAGCAGCAGCAGTAAGCCTTATTGAGATACAGTTGGTATTAACACTGTGAATTTAAAGTTATAAAGTTATGATTTGATACACGTACATATTATGCAATATTTACCACAATGAGTTTAGTTAATGTATCCTTTACCTCACATAATTACCACTTTGTTGTCATGATGAAAATATTAAAGCTTTATTCTAATAGCAACTTTCAACTGTACAATATAGTATTGTTAGCCATAGTCACCCTGCTATACATTAGATTCCTGGAACTTATTCATCTTATGACTGAAAGTTTGTATCCTTTGACCAACATCTCCCATTTTCCCACCCATAGCCCCTGGCAACCACCGTTCAATTCTGTTAGTAAAATAATTCTATTAGTAAAAATGTTTTTAGATTGCACATATAAGTGGAATATATATGTACAGTATTTGTCTTTCTCTGACTTAGCATAATGCCTTCAAGGTTATCACAAGTGGCAGGGTTTTATTTTTTTGTGTGTGACTGAATAATATTCTTTGGCTTATGTGTATGTATATAAAATATATTTTTAAAAATCCGTTCATTCACTGATGGACACTAAGGCTGTTTCCATATCTTGGCTTTTATGAACAATGCTGAAATGAATATGAGAGTGCAGATATCTCTTATAGTGATTTCATCATCTTTGGATATAATCCTAGAAGTTGAATTGGTGGAAGATCATGGCATCCAGTCCCATCACTTCATGGAAAATAGATGGGGAAACAGTGGAAACAGTGTCAGACTTTATTTTTGGGGGCTCCAAAATCACTGCAGGTGGTGATTGTAGCCATGAAATTAAACGATGCTTACTCTTTGGAAGAAAAGTTATGACCAACCTAGATAGCATATTCAAAAGCAGAGACATTACTTTGCCAGCAAAGGTCCGTCTAGTCAAGGCTATGGTTTTTTCTGTGGTCGTGTATGGATATGAGAGTTGGACTGTGAAATAGGCTGAGCGCCAAAGAATTGATGCTTTTGAACTGTGGTGTTGGAGAAGACTCTTGAGAGTCCCTTGGACTGCAAGGAGATCCAACCAGTCCATTCTGAAGGAGATCAGCCCTGGGATTTCTTTGGAAGGAATGATGCTAAAGCTGAAGCTCCAGTACTCTGGCCACCTCATGTGAAGAGTTGACTCATTGGAAAAGACTCTGATGCTGGGAGGGATTGGGGGGCAGGAGGAGAAGGGGTTGACAGAGGATGAGATGGCTGGATGGCATCACTGACTCGATGGACACGAGTCTGAGTGAACTCCAGGAGTTGTTGATGGACGGGGATGCCTGACATCCTGCAGTTCATGGGGTCGCAAAGAGTTGGACATGACTGAGGACTGAACTGAACTGAACTAAACTGATGGTAGTTTTGCTTTTAATTTTTTCAGGATTCTTCCATATTGTTTTTGTCTGCTTGTTTGTTTTGTTTCTTTTGCCTGTGCTGTGTCTCCATTGCTGTATGTGGGCTTTATCTAGTTGCAGCGAGTGGGTACTACTCTCTAGTTTCAGTGCATGTGCTTCTATTGCAGTGGCTTCTCTTATTGTGGACATGGGCTCTGGGGTGCATGGGCTCAGTAGCTGTGGCATTTGGACCCTAGAGTGTGGGCTTCAGTAGTTGTGGCCCACAGGCTTAGTTGCCTTGTCACATGTGGAATCATGTGGACCGGGGATTGAACCTGTGTTCCTGCATTGGCAGGCAGATTGTTAACCACTAGACCACCAAGGAAGTCTTCTTCCATATTGTTTTTCACAGTGGCTATGCCAGTTTACTCTGCATATAAGTTAAATAAGCAGGGTGACAATATACAGCCTTGACGTACTCCGTTTCCTATTTGGNGTGCTGCGATTCATGGGGTCGCAGAGTCAGACACGACTGAGCGACTGAACTGAACTGAACTGAACTGGTTCTAACCAGTTTATGTTCTGTCCTCAATGGCTGTTATTCTTTTAAAGGTTATGTCCCACTGCCTTCCTACCTCAGGGAACTAGCTTAATAAATACAAAAGAGTACTATGTAGCTATAAAAAGCAAAGCAAATATCTCTATACACTCTGTAAAATGGCTGCCAAGATATACTAAAAAATAAGTGTGGAGGAAAATGGGTATGGAATGCAAACATTTACCTATATTTGTTAATATTTTTAAGTGAAAACAGGTAAGTGCTTTTAACGCTACCTATAAGTCAGAAGAGAGAAAAAGTAAGAGATATATTATGTCTGAATATGCCTTGGTTTATAGATTTGTCTTAGGAACCATTTTACATAACTATAAAGCAAAATTTTAATTTTAAAATAAGCTACGTATAAAATTAAAAACAAAATGTTAAATGAACTTAAAAGAATGTCTTAAGTTGGTGGCAAAATCCAATAGGAATTATTTCAAATGACTTTAAAACATACTAATTTGTGACGACCCAGAATGGTGGGTTGGAGTGCAAGGTGGGAGGGAGTTTCAGGAGGGAGGGGACAAATGTATACCTACGGCTGATTCTTGCTGATGTATGACAGAAACCAGCACAATGTTGTAAAGCAATTATCCTTCAATTAGAAATAAATAAACTTAAAAAAAAATACACTAATTTGATAGTAAATTCTTAATAGAATACACCGTAGGAACAATAAGAACTGCAAAATGCCTTAAACACCTTGAGAGGTAGTGTAGAAACTATTTTGAAACTATATGCATATTGTGGAATAAAACAAGTAAGAAAATATATTCATGTATTGATTTCTGGTGCAGGAAAAAGACTGGAACCCCAGTCACACCAAATGGCAAGAAACTTTAGTGAAGTCATGACAAAAAGACCATCTAGGCATCAATAAGAGCACTGGACTGAAATACCTCTAGCATGTCTGAATCCGTGAAGCAGGTCTTCCCTTATGGTGCAGTGGTAAAGAATCTGCCTGTCAATGCAGGGACACAGGTTAGACCCCTGGTCTGGGAAAATTCCACATGCCACAAGGCAACTAAGCCCATGCACCGCAACTACTGGGCCCGTGAGCTGCAGCTACTGAAGCCTGCACACCTAGAGCCTGTGCTCTGCAACAAGAGACTGCACCGCAACCGAGAGTGCCCGGCTCTCTGCAAATAGAGAAAGCCTGAGGCTGCAGCAGCAAAGACACAGCACAACCAAAAGTAAATAAGCAAATAAAATTACTGTTATTAAGAAAAAAAAGGAAAATCATCCCTGGTTCTCTTTCTCTGGGAAACCCCCAACCTATCTGCCTACAATTGACCATCTTTGGTGGATGCTAGGGAACCAATCTGGGCTTCCCAGGTGGCTCAGTGGCTAAAGAAACCACCTGCAATGCAGGAAACTCAGGTTCGATCCCTGGGTCGGGAAGATCCCCTGAAGAAGGGCATTACAATCCACTCTGGTATTCTTGCCTGGAGAATTCCATGGACAGAGGAGCCTGACAGGCTAGTCCCATAGGGTCACAAAGAGCTGGACACAACTGAAGTGACTTAGCACACACCCCCGCAGGGAACCAACCCATTATTTTGAAAGCTGGTAAACAGAGGGAAAGAAGCACACATTTATCCTGCCCTTCCTATACAAATTATACCTCAGGGTAATGAGCTGATGACAGGAAGTTCATCTTTGTAGAAATACGTATATAATAAATAAACATGGAATGACAGAAAGAGAATATAATTTTACAAGTCCTAACAAAATAATGAATCTAGGCAATAAAACTTCATAGCTCCTAAAATAACAGGAAAAAAAAAAAGACATGCAAACATTAGGCACTTCCTAAAGACAGTACACAATATCTACAAAATTGTCTTGCTAAAATTGTAGAACCACAAAGTTTTTAATAGGGCTCCATGGATCAGGCCCATAAAAATATTCTGGGAAATACATGAACTAGGATGGGTAAAAAATACATCCTGATCTTCAGTAACATTAAACTGTAGTTTAAATTCCCTTCAATTGTAAACATAGGTAACAAATTATAGAGATATTATTACTAGCGGTGCCTATAACTTTGCTGCCAAAGATTTTACAGATATTTTCATATCATATGACAAATGTTGGCTGGAATTTCAAAACATCATTACTACTCCAAAATGATGGTAGTTAAAGACTCATTGTGAGATCTTTAATCTAACATTTTTTTTAAGAGAGCACATATATTAACATCATATTGTGTTTTTAATAATTTAATACCTAAATAGAGAGAATGGGTTTCCTCTATAATCCTATGTATTTTATTTTTTGCATGTAAAAACATTATTCTGAGAAGAAAATACCCGTAAACCCACCAGGTACAGTCAGCAAAACCCAGAGCGTGGAAAACTCTCTGGCACATATGAACTGTTTCTTTAAAAATAAACTGCAAGAGACCAGACATGCTTGGGTTGCCTGACTGGCCTTTCTTATAAGTTTTCAGAAAACAGAAGCACAATAGTTGGAGTCCAAGAACTCTTGTGATGGTCTCCAGGTACCCTGTGAGAGGTAAGGGGAGGGTGCCCCTGGAATCATCTTCCTCTTCCGTGGCGCTCCCCTTCCCTTCTCCCTTATCCTCTGTCTCAGACATTTCTAACTCTTCCCCTCCCCCGTGTCTTACATCATTTCCCAGGAGATAAAGTGTATCCTTCCCTGGTTTGCCAGCTGGTCAGGTTCTCAGTGTGAACCTTTCCAACAGGACCTGGTAGCTAAGACAGTACTGGGAAAATTACAGCCACTGCTTGAAAATCTGGAGCGGCTCAGTGTGTCTGGAGCAAACCCACTACCTTGTATCTTTGAGTGCCAGCTGCATCTTTGGGATAAACGGTTCTGAGGTTGGGCTGAGCAATAGCACAATGAATTTGTCAGGCAGCTGGAGGTCACTAAGCCAGGCTTTGTGGCAAAATTTTACCAAGCTATGGCTGCTACAGCTGCTGAAGAATGCTAGGCATTAAAAATCAAAGAAGATAACCAGAGCGAATAGAGTCGAGGCCACAACTTTACCATGAGAACTTCAAACGTGTCACTTAAAGATCTGGAGATGGTGTGCTGATCAGCTGATGGAACTCGATGACCAGTACAGGCCTGGTGATTTCAACAGCCTATCAGCTGGACTCCTAGGGTAAATGTTTTCCATTTTAAGCAAATCCAGATCAGCAGTCTGCCTCCTAACTTACTTTTTTCCAAGAGAAGTCAAACCCTCAAGAATTTAAAGATTTCTTTGGAAACTATAATCAAAAGGAATCTACACATTATAACTCAAGCTTATTGCTAGCCTAGAGGGGTATCAAACACAGCCCTTGAACTCCAGCAATGGGAGAATGGCCAAAACAAGGTCATGTTTTTATAATTTAGCTGGGTTCAGATACCTGGTTTTACCACCACTACCAAATTCTAGCATAATTATCTGACATCCCAACTACTAGCTTTTCTAGTTATGATTTAGTGAAAGTATGAAAAAAATCAGATTAGTTACTCCTTTCTCCACACTGATGCTTGTCTGGGTCTAAGTAACAATGACTTTTCTTCTAGGGCATATGTGACATCCTTCGAGCTGGCAGCAGATAGTCTTATTCTATAAGTGTGCTCTACAACAATAAACAATATGAAAACAAGTGACGCCTTTACAAGTTGACGGGCTTATTTTTTATATCAAAATAAAGAATGAATTTTGAGAACCAAAGAATAAATAAACTGTAAGAATCAAAGAGCCAAAAAAAAAGAAAAAGACAATAGAAAAGAGCCAAGAGGAAGAGGAAACATACAGAAGAAAGAGATGTAGACATAACAGTCTTTAAAAATGCATGGTACTTATGTGTATCTTTATATAAACAAGCTATTTTTAAAATTAATTTATGATTGGGGAAACTTGAACATAGACTAGCTATATGATAGTAAGGAATTATTGCTAATTTTTAGGTGAAATAATAGTACTATGACTATGCTTTTTAAGTCCTTATCTTACATGTTGAGATTAATACTGAAATGTTTATGCATGAAATTATATGATGCTTGAGATTTACTTTAGGATAATCCAGGAGGGATGAAGTGGAGAAGTATGAAAGAAACAAGCTGATAATTATCGGTTGATCTGTATATCACAGCAGGTAATAGTCTCTACTTTTATTTAAATGTTCCCCCAAATTTTTTAAGCCTAACAGAAACCTCACATTTACCCACAATAAGACTATTCAGACAAATCCAAATATCACATTTACTTACTTTCAGTTATAATTATACCAACCAAATGTGGGAACACTCATTTTCTCTTACTAATCAGAAGCTTTAGGGTCTATTTAGTTAAAAGAGAGAGAGAAAAATATAAATTCATTATTATTTAACAAATACAATTTTTTAAAATGTCAAAATATAAAATTCTGGTGAGAGATGTAATGAAAACAGGTTTATAATGGAGGAAAACCTAGATTTTCTGATCTAATAATATGTCTCATATGGTATTCTATTTATTATGTATTTGGCTCGCCAGATAGGTTGTAGTACAAAGTCAAGTGGGCCTTAGGAAGCATCACTACAAACAAAGCTAGGGGAGGTGATGGAAATCCAGCTGAGGCATTTCAAATCCTAAAAGAAGATGCTGTTAAAGTGCTGCACTCAATATGCCATCAAATCTGGAAAATTCAGCAGTGATCACAGGACTGGGAAAGGTCAGTTTTCATTCCAATCCCTAAGAAAAGCAACACCAAAGAATGTTCAAACTACCGCATATTTGCACTCATCTCACACGCTAGCCAAGTAATAATCAAAATTCTCCAAGCTAAACTTCAACAGTACCTGAATTGAGAACATCCAGATGTTCAAGCTGGATTTAGAAAAGGCAGAGGAACCAGAGATTAAATTGCCAACATCCACTGGGTCATAGAAAAAGCAAGAGAATTCCAGAAAAAACATCTACTTTGGCTTTAATGACTACACTAAAGCCTTTGACTGTGTGGATCACAAGAAATTGCAGAAAATTCTTCAAGATATAGGCATAACACACCACCTGACCTGCCTCCTGAGAAATCTGTATGCAGATCAAGAAGCAACAGTTAGAACTGGACATGTAACAAAAGACTGGTTCCAAATTGGGAAAGGAGTACATCAAAGTTGTATATTGTCACCCTGTTTATTTTACTTATATGCAGAGTACATCATGCAAAATGCCGGGCTGGATGAAGCACAAGCTGTATCAAGATTGCCGGGAGAAATATCAATAACCTCAGATATGCAGATGACACAACCCTTATGGCAGAAAGTGAAGAAGAACCAAAGAGCCTCTTCATGAAAGTAAAAGAGGAGAGTGAAAAGCTGGCATGAAAGTAAAAGAGGAGAGTGAAAAGCTGGCTTAAAACTCTACGTTCAAAAAACTAAGATGTTGGCATCTGGTCCCATCACTTCATGGCAAAGATGGGGAAACAATGGAAACAGCCGAAAGACTTTATTTTCTTGGGCTCCAAAATCACTGCAGATGGTGACTGCAGCCATGAAATTAAAAGTCACTTGCTCCTTAGAAGAAAAGCTATGACAAACCTAGACAGCATATTAAAAAGCAGAGATATTACTTTGCCGACAAAGGTCTGTCTAGTCAAAGCCATGGATTTACCAGTAGTCATGTATGGATGCGAGAGGTGGACTATAAAGAAAGCTGAGCACCTAAGAATTGATGCTTTTGAACTGTGGTGTTGGAGAAGACTCCTGAGTCCCTTGGACAGCAAGGAGATCCAAGGGAAATCAGTCCTGAATATTCACTGGAAGGACTGATGTTGAAGCTGAAACTCCAATACTTTGGCCACCTGATGCAAAGAACTGACTCATTGGAAAAGACCCTGATGCTGGGCAAGATAGAACGCAGGAGAAGGGGACGACAGAGGACGGGAATGGTTGGATGGCATCACCAACAAGACAGACATGAGTCTGAGCAAGCTCCAGGAGTTGGTGATGGACAGGGAAGCCTGGAGTGCTGCAGTCCATGGGGTTACAAAGAGTCGTACACGACTGAGTGACTGAAGAGTTGCACACGACTAAGCGACTGAACTGAACTGAACTGTAGGTTGTAGGCTCTTGCCAAATTATTACCATTTCTCTAGTCCTATACAGGAGCAAGGGTCCATTGACAATCAATCCTAACTGCTTGGAAGTCAGATACCAAGAGTAGAAGAAAAGACGTCATGAAGTAAGGGGAGACTTTCTTTTGTCTTTGTCCTAGATTGACCAAACAACATCAGATCTTGTAGTTCTTAAGTAGATTTTTCAGTTGGGATGATTTCACTGTAACCAGCTGTCAAATTTAACAGTGATAATTCTTGTTATAAATTGTTGTGCTTAGCCACTCAGTCCTGTCCAACTCTTTGAGACCCTATGGACTATAGCCTATCAGGCTCCTCCATTCTTCAGAATCTCCAGGCAAGAATACTGGTGAATGTGTAGTTCCCTTCTCCAGGGGATCTTCTCAACCCAAGGATCAAACCTGCATCTCCTGCATTGCAGGTGGATTCTTTACCATCTCAGCCACTAGGGAAGCCCCCATTATAAATTAATCCATTTATTTTCAAGTATAAATGTAAGTTTCAACAGCAAGAGCCCCACTTTATCCAGAGCCCAATCACCCCCAAATGAACTGACCATGATGTTCCAGATATACAGAAGTAGAAAATTCCTCCAAGGAACAGGAATTCAGAAATTCAGCTATCAGCTTTCTTATCTACAATGCTAGAAGGATGTTCATAAAATTTTGCCATACCACAATCTATTGTTTAATGAAGTAATGAAGCAAGTGTGTCCAAAAGTTGCCCCATAAATCATAGTACCTATTATATTTTCTTCTACTTATTACCATTAAACAGAATAATAGAATGAGGCCCTTCAAAATTGGCAGAACATTTTTCTCTACTTACCGTCACCGTATGTCATAGTGAACTTCTTCCACTAGAAGGGGAGGGGGAAAGCTAACCCACTTTGTGGTACACCATGACAATACAATGAGGTTTGGAGAAGAGCAAACTTAGGATGGGTGTAGGTCCAGCAAGGACCAAAATTACATTCAGTCTCTTTAGTTGTAACTCAAAATGTATTCAACCAAAATTAACTTCAACCTCTGAGCCTTAACAACTCTCTTCTAGTTCCTGAAACTCTCATTCCATTCTGACTCTGCAGAAACATGAAAGGGCCTAGAGCCAAAGGATACTAGTGAAAGAGGTAAGGAATCAATGACTAGATTGGTAGATGGATCAAATTACCTGATTGAACCTTAAAATTAACAGAGCATTTGTGTGGGATCGTAGGACTTTGGTTGTTTTCTTCTTTATCAAATTTGTACATAGCAAGTTTTCTAACAAGGAGAAATCTATTTTTAAAAATCTATGTTCTTTCTTTACAAACCTGTAGAGTCTGAAGGGACCAGAAGAGGCCGTGCAGACTAACATTAGAAGACTCTTTTGACTCTTCATTTTGAATCTTTGTGCTAAGGTGGACTCATCCATCACCATCAAGTATTATTTTCTTACATTCATGCTAAAGAACCCCATCAAAATACCTTACTTTATGTTTTTTATAATGCTTTGCAAGATACAAAAACTTCTCTCTACCTTCTTTGATTTTTGATCCATTTGACAGTGCTGTGGAGTTACAGATGAAGAAACTGAGGCTGAGAGCAATGAAATGGGTCACCTAAGTGATGTTGGTTCAAAAGTAGCAGAATTAGGTATAAAATACAAGGCCCCAGCACTAAACAGAGTGCTTCTGCTAACCCACTATGTTCCCTCCCATGTGATTCTGTTAAAATAACTTAGAGGACTCATCTCTTCTTTTTTTTCTCTAACCAAATATCCGATGAAAATGGATAAAGTGGCAAAAATACAAACTGGATAATACTCTGAACTGAACTGAACTGAATGCCATCTCTTTCAATAAATGCCTGACTTCTCATCTAATCATTGAATATGACTTCAAATTATATATTCCCAAATATTTTATATTAGATAAAATATTTCATAATAACTATAAACTCAGTTTGCATAGAATTAAATCAGTTATTATAGAATTATAGTTTACATATTTCTCAGAAGTTTATTTGCAAATATATCCTAACACATGCCAAGCAATTTAATAAATACTGTGCACAATACTGAAGTATGCAAATTTTGGCAATACCTGGCAACTCTAATCATTGCAATATCATCCCACAGCCAACAGGAGAAGGATACCAATATTAAGTCCTGTAGAAAATTAGAGTTAAGCAAAAACAGAAAGATATACACACAACCACATACACATATATCCTCATACAAATAGAGAAGCATGGATGGAGAAAATAGCCACTTGAGGTATTTTTCAGTAACTGCACCTATAATAGAAAGCTGCAGCTTGTTCAAGGGAGCTGATCTATCTCAGTTCAGTTCAGTCCAGTTGCTCAGTCATGTCCGACTCTTTGCGACCCCATGGACTGCAGCATGCCAGGTTTCCCTGTCCTTCACCATCTTCCGAAGTTTGCTCAAACTCATATCCATCAAGCTGGTGCTGCCATTCAACCATCTCATCCTCTGTCAGCCCCTTCTCCTCCTGCCTTCTATCTTTTCCAGCCTCAGGGTCTTTCCCAATGAGTCAGTTCTTCACATCAGGGGGCCAAAGTATTGGAGTTTCAGCTTCAACATCAGTCCTTCCAATGAACACTCAGGGTTGATTTCCTTTAGGATGGACTAGTTTGACCTCCTTGCAGTCCAAGGGACTCTCAAGAGTCTTCTCCAACACCACAGTTCAAAAGCATCAATTCTTCAGTGATGATCTAATCAAGTTTATACCTGGGTCTTTTTTTCAGGAGTGGGCCAGGCTTTGCAGTAGTATACTACTCCTACCTAGAGACTGCTTAGTGACAATAGTCCAACCTGGCAGGTAACTGCTACAACCCAAGGTGACCTTTATTACCATCTTCTTATTAGTACCCTTTTCAATTCAGCAATTTTTTTTTTAGTTCCTAATACCATATCTGACTCTCAGAATATAGAAAAATAATAGACAGCCTGCCTTCATGAAATTCACAATACAACAATGAAGAAAAACAATAAAGAAACAATTGAGTGAGTGAGTGATAGTCACTCAGTCGTGTCTGACTCTTTGTGACCCTACGGACTGTAGCCTACCAGGCTCCTCTGTCCAGGGAATTCTCCAGGCAAGAATACTTGAGTGGATTGCTATTTCCTAATCCTTCCTTCTCCTGCTCTTGGGCTTTTGGGTGTGTCTCTTAGCTTAACACCCATTAAGAAGGGATCCCAGTTTTCAGATAACAGAACAGGAGTTCCAATTTCCTTTCCTATTCCTATTCCCTGACTTCGTCAAGCTGCTCCGGTTAAGAGAAAGGGAATAGGAACTCCTGTTTTGTTACCTGAAAACTGGGATCACTTCTTAGTGGGTGTTAAGCTAAAAGGCACAGCCAAAAGCCCAAGAGCAGGAGAAGGAAGGATTACTGCTTACGGGGAGTAAGAACAGCAGGTATCTTTCCCAAAGCAGTGTCTCACCAGCAACAAAGCTGGAGAAGCTTGAAGCTAAGGGTTCACATATATTCATGAAGGGACTTGAGCAGAGAAGAATTCAGCACAGAATTGGAACTAAGGTTGACAAAGTCCAAGCTTTAGTTGACCGAAATCTCCAGGGTGAGAAAAGGTCAACATCATCATTCCTTAGATTCCAGTAGATCTGGTGGTTGATCATGTGGTCGGAGGAGGGGTCAGTTCCACAAAACAGACCAAGAACCCACATACTGGCTATCTTTACCACTGAAACGTAACTGGGAGTCTTTATAACTGATTTATTCCTTAGCTATTGTTACTTTTCTTGCCTAAGAACACATTTGTTCTTTTGTCCTTAAGATCATTAAAAACTGAGACCTGATCAAGCATTGTGGTCAGGCTTAGATCACAAAATAGCTTAGGCCTTGCTCTAATGTCAAGAAAATCATTTCTGGTTCTCTTTCTTCAGGGACCCTCTGCCTTATCTGCTTATAGGTCCCAGCAGACAATGGTATTATGAATTCTCCAGCATGCCTGAAGCCTAGAGTTGCAGCTCAAAATTAGCAGCTACCAAATCTCTTTCAAACCTGTGGAACAACCTAAAAAGAGAACCAATTATTGGTTGATTATTTCAAACACGGACCATGTGCAAAGGTGAGGGTTAGATGAGTTGAGAAATGTTTTCTNAATTCTCCAGCATGCCTGGAGCCTAGAGTTGCAGCTCAAAATTAGCAGCTACCAAATCTCTTTCAAACCTGTGGAACAACCTAAAAAGAGAACCAATTATTGGTTGATTATTTCAAACACGGACCATGTGCAAAGGTGAGGGTTAGATGAGTTGAGAAATATTTTCTTGATATTTTATGAATTATTGCTTACATTTGTACCAGCGTCCAGATGGTCTCTGTGCTCTAATTTTTTTTTACCTGGAACCAATTTTAGACTCTATCACCAAATGTACTAGACAGAATAATGTCTTCCAAAATATCTCCATGCCCTAGTACCCTAGAAACTATGAACAGTTCACCTTACATGGTACAATATTATGATATAAGAAATAGATATTTTAGTCTTGGCTCCTGGCCAAATCCTAAAGTCCTTATAATTTCCTAAATGATAAGACTGAAAGGGGACTTCCCTGGTGGTCCAGTAGCAAAGACTCTGCATTCCCAACTTTTGAGGGCTGGGTTTCATCCCAGGTCAGGGAACTAGATCCCTCATGCCCTCAACTAAAGCAAGATTTCACAAGCCACAGTAACAATCGAAGATCTAGCACGCTTCAACTAAGACCCGAGGCAGCCTAATTAATTAACTAATTTTTTGAAAAAGAGAGTTGTTCAGTTGCTCAGTCATTTCCAACTCTTTGTGACCCTATGGACTACTGCACCACAGGCTTTCCTGACCTTCACCATCTCCTGGAGCCTGCTCAAACTCATGTCCATTGAGTTGGTGATGCCATCCAACCACCTCATCCTCTGTCATCCCCTTCTTCTGCCTTTGATCTTTCCCAGCATCAGGGTCTTTTCTAATGAGTCAGCTTCTTGCATCAGGTGGTCAAAGTATTGGAGCTTCTGCTTCATTACCAGTCCCTACAATGAATACTCAGGATTGATTTCTTTTAGGATGGACTAATTGGATCTCCTTGCAGTCCAAGGGAATCTCAAGAGTCTTCTCCAACACAAAAGTTCAAAAGCATCAATTCTTTGACGCTCAGCCTTCTTTACAGTCCAACTCTCACATCCACACATAACTACTGGAAAAATCATAGCTCTGACTATTGTCAGCAAAGTAATGTCTGTGCTTTTTAATATGCTGTCTAGGTTTGTCATAGCTTTTCTTCCAAGGTGCAAGCATCAAATTTTAATTTCATGGCTGCAGTCACCATCTACAGTGATTCTGGAGAGACAGAAAGTGAAAGGACCACCTTTTTTTGTTTGTTGGTCTCCAGATCCTGAAATAGCTCCAGAGTAATAAAGAAGAAAGAATCATCTTTAGTTATTCGTAACAGGCCCTTTAAACCACTCCAGAGTNTTTTAATTTCATGGCTGCAGTCACCATCTACAGTGATTCTGGAGAGAGAGAAAGTGAAAGGACCACCTTCTTTTGTTTGTTGGTCTCCAGATCCTGAAATAGCTCCAGAGTAATAAAGAAGAAAGAATCATCTTTAGTTATTCGTAACAGGCCCTTTAAACCACGCCAGAGTTTATGTTAATAATATGACTTTAAGAAAGCCCCTAAGGGTAGAGGACTGGTTGCCAGGGGAACCAGCCAGTAATTAGACAGCAGGAACTTTCAGCTCCACTCCCAAGGAAGGGGAAAGAGGCTGGAGGCGGAGTTAATTACTAATGACCAATGAATTAATCACTTTGCTACATAATGGGGGCTTCCCTTGTGACTAAGGCCGTAAAGAATCTGTAGCAAATGAAGGAGACCCAGATTCAATCCCTGAGTTGGGAAGATCCCCTGAAGAGAATAGCTATCCACTCCAGTATTCTTGCTTGGAGAATTCAATGGACTGAGAAGTCTGATCGGCTACAGTCCATGGGGTCGCCAATGAAAACATTCATTAACCTCTGGTTGATCAGCAGAAATACAAGGTGACAACCTGGGACTCATCATGACTGGTGTCTGAAATGGAAGGTTGGGAGGTGGGGGCATTTTAGGGAAATTAAAATGGAGGAAGTTTTGTTCAGGCTTCAGAAGCAGGAGAGCAGGCCTCTGATCGGCTTCTGACCTGCCTGGACACTGCCAGAATTCCATGCCTGCCTGGAGGCACTTTAGATAAAACCCATTCCAAGAATGAGTCTTGGAAGTCTTGAGCCCCTAGAGATCTGGCTAACTCCCTGGGGTCTAATGAAATACTCACGNGGGGCATTTTAGGGAAATTAAAATGGAGGAAGTTTTGTTCAGGCTTCAGAAGCAGGAGAGCAGGCCTCTGACCTGCCTGGACACTGCCAGAATTCCATGCCTGCCTGGAGGCACTTTAGATAAAACCCTTTCCAAGAATGAGTCTTGGAAGTCTTGAGCCCCTAGAAATCTGGCTAACTCCCTGGGGTCTAATGAAATACTCACGAACAAACAAACAGCATTGTAAAATAATTAAAATAATGGGGCTTCCCTGCTGCTATACTAGTTAAGGATCTGCCTGCCAATGCAGGAGACATGGCTTTGATACCTGCTCTGGAAAGATCTCACATGCCATTGGGCAATGAAGCGTATGTGTCACAACTACTGAAGCCTGTGCCTTCTAGAGCCTAAGCAAAGCCAGTCTGTGCACAGCAACAAAGACCCAGCACAGACAAAAATAAATAAATAATTTTAAAATAAAAAAAAAAAAAGGAAAGATTAATGTAAAACCAGAGCTGCATTTTCGCACGCAAACTGACAATGATATCAGTTTGCAGCCTGGGATTATAAGTGGTAGGCCCCGAAACTGCAATCTGAAGTCTCACACATGGAGCAGATGAATCACCCAGGGTCCTTCCCCCAGTTGGGACCCCAGATTGCTGTTAATGAGGGACTTCCCAGCATGCCATTTAAGTCTGGATATTGGTCAGCACCATTTGGTGATATATATGCTGTTAATCCTTCTCTATTGTTTCTATTTCTCTTCCTTTTAATGATTGCATATTGAAATTAAGTTAAATAACCCTTTATTAAATATTGAAATTTAAGAGGCTAGAAAAAGGGAAAGATATCCCCAGCTGAATGTAGAGTTCCAGAGAATATGAAGGAGAGATAAGAAGGCCTTCTTAAATGAACAATGTCAAGAAATAGAGGAAAACAATGCAATGGGAAATACTAGAGATCTCTTCAAGAAAATTGGAGCTATCAAGGGAATATTTTATTTAAGGATGAGCACAATAAAGGACAGACACGGAATGAACCTAACAGAAGCAGAAGATATTAAAAAGAGGTGGCAAGAATACACAGAAGAACTATACCAAAAAGTCTTAATGACCCAGATAACCACAGTGGTGTGGTCACTCACCTAGAGCCAGACATTCTGGAGTATGAAGTCAAGTGGGCCTCAGGAAGCATTACTACAAAGCTAGTGGAAGTGACAGAATTCCAGCTGAGGTATTTAAAATCCTAAAAGATGATGCTGTTAAAGTGTTGTACTCAATATGCCAGCAAATTTGGAAAATTCAGCAGTGACCACAGGACTGGAAAAGGTCAGTTTTCATTTCAATCCCAAAGAAGGGCAATGCCAAAGAATGTTCAAACTACCATACTATTGTACTTATTACACATGCTAATAAGGTTATGTTCAAAATTCTTCAAGCTAGACTTCAGCAGTACATGAACCGGGAATTTGGTATTGTATAAGCTGGATTTAGAAAAGGCAGAGGAATCAGAGACCAAATCCCCAGCATTCATTGGAACACAGAGAAAGCAAGGGAACGCCAGGAAAAAAAAAAAAAAAAACATCTATTTCTGCTTCACTGACTATCCCAAAGCCTTTAACTGTGTGGATCACAATAAACTGTGGGAAATTCTTAAGGAGATAGGAATACCAGACCACTTTACCTGTCCCCTGAGAAACTTGTATGCGGGTCAAGCATACACAGAACTGGACACAGAACAACGAACTGGTTCAAAATTGAGAAAGGAATACGACAAGCCTGCACATTATCAACTTGCTTATTTAAGTTATGGGCAGAGTCTCTCTTGGGAAATGCCAGGCTGCATAAATCACAAGTTGGAATCAAGAATGCTGGGAGAAATATCAACAACCTCAGATATGCAGAGGATACCACCCTTGTGGCAGAAAGTGAAGAGGAACTAATGAGCCTCTGGATGAAGGTGAAAGAGAGTAAAGAAGCTGGCTTAAAAGTCAACGTTCAAAAAACTAAGATCATGGCATCTGGCCCCATCACTTCATGGCAAAAAAGGGGAAAAAGTGGAANTCATTAAGAAAAGGTACTATGTTGAATGCACTTTGTTTACTAAAAGGCAAGTAGTCTCATTTCTATTTTAAATATACCATGAAGACTTCTCAATGATGGATTTTTTCCTTGGTAAAATCTCCAGGATTAGTTGCAAATGGACTCACTAAGTAATTCAGTGGGTTGGCCTAACCTAGACAGTTGTTTGATACAAGCCAATTAAATGGTGAAGAACTGTTGCCCAAAATTATGACAACAGAAGTGAGTAATCCATGACATAAACAGTGCTACTTTGATTAGGTTTAAAAGTAAGTCTTAATATTTTTTAAAAAGTGTGTCAAAAGTTACCTGTAAAATTCACCTGCATGAAATACTTCATTTTCTCTGATGTTCCTCAGTAAATAACAATATAAGGAAGCTTTATAACTTTTTAATAAACTTAGCCAAACTAATGTACACAGGCAGTTACCTTGAGAGGCAATTCGCTTCTTCCATAGCTGTAGCTCATGAAAACCACTTTTTTGTTACAGTATAGTAATGTAATGAGTTAGGAAACAGGTACAGAAGAGCATAGAGGAAGGGCACCCAACAGGAAGAAGACTGCCTAACTTAGTGCTATCTGCAAAGAGTCTTTAAGCAGCCATGAGGTCAGATAGGAAGGCATTCAAGGAGGGAGGTACGAGTATAAAGACATGGACTATGACGTGAGGCAGCAAGGCACTCAGAGGAATGCCGATGTTGCTGGGCCACCACATGAGAGATGGACATCCTGGGAAATGAGCCTGAAGAGGGAAGTGGACCAATGATAGATAGCCTTACAGTTCATGTCAAGAACTTTGAGTTCTCAAAAACAGGAAACATTTTGCATGATTCCATTTATAAAAGAGATCTAGAATAGTCAAATTTATAGAGAAAGAATGCAAAATAGTGGTTACCAAGGGCTGTGGGGAGAAAGGGATGTGGAGTTAGGGTATAACAGGTTTAGGGTTTCCATTTGGAATAATTGACAAGTTCTGGAAATGGAGAGTGGTGATGGATGCACAACATTGTGAATATACGTAATGTCACTGAACTGTTGTTGTNTAGAATAGTCAAATTTATAGAGAAAGAATGCAAAATAGTGGTTACCAAGGGCTGTGGGGAGAAAGGGATGTGGAGTTAGGGTATAACAGGTTTAGGGTTTCCATTTGGAATAATTGACAAGTTCTGGAAATGGAGAGTGGTGATGGATGCACAACATTGTGAATATACGTAATGTCACTGAACTGTTGTTGTTGCTGCTAAGTCACTTCAGTCGTGTCCGACTCTGTGCGACCCCCATAGACGGCAGCCCACCAGGCTCCCCCGTCCCTGGGATTCTCCAGGCAAGAACACTGGAGTGGGCTGCCAGTTCCTTCTCCAAGGCATGAAAGTGAAAAGTGAAAGTGAAGTCGCTCAGTCATGTCCAACCCTCAGCGACCCCATGGACTGCAGCCTTCCAGGCTCCTCCGTAGACACTTAAAATGGTTAAAACGGTAAACTTTACGTTATGTATATTTTATCACAATAAAAACCTCTGAAAATATAATAATTGTGTTCAGGTAAGAAGAAGACAAAGGAGGGAGGAAGGGAGAGGGGGAGGAAAGAAAAGGAGGGAACAGCGACCAGAAGGAGTACCAACAGCCACAGCTTGACCTCCATTCAGTAACCAATGGCTCTCTGCTGCTGCTGCTGCTAAGTCGCTTCAGTCGTGTCCAACTCTGCGCGACCCCAGAGACGACAGCCCACCAGGCTCCCCCGTCCCTGGGATTCTCCAGGCAGGAACACTGGAGTGAGCTGCCATTTCCTTCTCCAGTGCATGAAAGTGAAAAGGCAAAGCAAAGTCACTCAGTCGTGTCTGACTCTTGGCGACCCCCTGGACTGCAGCCTACCAGGCTCCTCCATCCATGGGATTTTCCAGGCAAGAGTACGGGAGTGGGGTGCCATCGCCTTCATTCTCAGCCTTGTTTTAACTGCAGATCGCTGTCTTCAAACATCTTGCACAAAAGCCCAACTGTAAAACAGGCAAAGCCACAGACCGAGTAGAGGCCAAAGGGCAGCCCAGGAGCCCACCAGCTTCTACTTCCCATCTTGCCCCCATAATGGACTGAAAGGAAACTTCAGTGCCCCCCAAGAGCTTCCCCAAATAGCAAACCACTGTGCAGGTAATGGGAGGAAGCCAAAAGATTTCACCCTCAACATGATGCAGTGAGATTTCTGAAATAGTATTGCAAAAGTTTAGTTTAGAATCAAATGATTCTACAGTCCAAGCGGCTGAGAAGAGTCGGACACCACTTGGTAACTGAACAACAACATGAATCAAATGAAACTGTCTCAACTTTGCCTCTCCCTGAGGCAGGAGACAGTTGGGACACAATTAGGCATTTACAACTGGCCACCTGTTTACATTTCTTAGAGCAAGAAAAAGATGGGCTTCATGCTGAACACTTAAAACCAGCCTCCTGTTTGCTAAGTAGGACACATGTCTGACTGCAACCCCATGGTCTGTAGCCCACCAGGCTCCTCTGTCCATGAAATTCTCCAGGCAAGAATACTGGAGTAAGCCCTTCCCTTCTCCAGGGGATCTTCCTGACCCAGGGATCAAACCCAAGTCTCTTGCATCTCCTACAATGGCAGAAGGATGCTTTTTTTTT
>SJYA01002099.1:199369-211898 GCA_006410615.1 Neotragus moschatus | reverse complement strand
CCAGGCAAGAATACAGGAGTGGGTAGCCATTTTCTTCTCCAGGGGATCTTCCCGACTCAGGGATCGAATCCAGGTCTCCAGCATCGTAGACAGATGCTTTACCGTTTGAGCCACCAGAGGGAAACCACTGCGCTACCCAGGTTCAATTCCTGGGCAGGGAATTAAGATTTGAGGCCCCTGCTCACAGCTGCCTCGGTGAGATCATCAAGAGCAATCTGCCCTCAGGCAAATTACTTACCTGCTATCAAAGCGAAGTGAAGTTACTCAGTTTTGTTCGACTCTAGGCTACCCCGTGGACCTGTAGCCTACCAGGCTCCTCCACCCATGGGATTTTCCAGGCAAGAGTACTGGAGTGGGTTGCCATTTCCTTCTCCAGGGGATCTTCCCGACTCAGGTATCGAACCTGGGTCTCCCGCATTGTAGGCAGAAGCTTTACCATCTGAGCCACCAGGGAAGTCCAACCTGCTATCAAAGGGACTAAAAAAACTTTTTATAAGGGCTGATGAAATGTTAGTTAGAAGCCTAACTGAACTGAACTGAACTATCCCTTCTCCAGTGGATCTTCCCAACCCAAGAATCGAACCAGGGTCTCCTGCATTGCTGATGGATTCTTTACCAACTGAGCTATTAGGGAAGCCTGAAGGGTAGCTTATTGGGGGTAAAATTCTCATTTGATGGCAGTTATTGGTACCCTTCAGTGTAATTTGGCATTACTCTGGTTCCTCTGTAATGAGATGATTTAGGGTAGATGAAGGCATGAATGGAAGCTGGGACAAAAGTGCAAGTAATGATAAAAGTCTAAACTTAAGTAGTGACAATAGGGATTGGAGGGGGAGGTGGACTCCATATACTTTCTGGAAGCGCTGTCAAGAAGACAAATAAGCACTGGCAGCCATCTCATATTCCTCCAAATGAACCTGAAGAAAGGAGCAGAGATAAGCAGGAATAACCTTTGGGTTATTCCTAGAACTGTCCTGGGGGGGGTGGGGAGGAATATACCCTTTGGCAGAGAACGGCCAGAGGCCACGTGAAGGCTTTTAAAGTCCACCCTTCCCTCCTCCCTACACTGCATTACTGCCCATCCCTCTAACAACTTCCTGCAGTGCTGAGAAGTTAAAAAGGTTCAGGCTTTCTAGCCCAGAGCCATTCCTTCACCCAGCTCCCTCCAGCTCCTAAGATAATGAGCTACTTCACCTCTTGAAGTCTAGCAGAAGAGATGAGTTTNCACCCTTCCCTCCTCCCTACACTGCATTACTGCCCATCCCTCTAACAACTTCCTGCAGTGCTGAGAAGTTAAAAAGGTTCAGGCTTTCTAGCCCAGAGCCATTCCTTCACCCAGCTCCCTCCAGCTCCTAAGATAATGAGCTACTTCACCTCTTGAAGTCTAGCAGAAGAGATGAGTTTTAACACTGAGAGTTTGAAATACTAAATATAAGGAGTACTGGATATTGGGTAAAATGCATTTTTCTGATCGCTAGGTTAGACAAAGAGAAACTGCAAATCAGAATTTATGTTTGGACAGTTGCCAGAGGTAGGACTGAAAATCTTAATGAACAAAAGAGCTTTGCCAAAAGCTCCAGCCCAAGACCCTCAGAATAAAGACCAATAAAGGGAAGATTATAGGGAGTATGGTAGAGTGAAAAGGAAGTCTCAAGAACTCTAGTCATCCCTTATTCATTCATTCATTTGTGGGATTGTGGGGGGGAGAAAAAGATCTGAATTCCTTTTGTTAAGGACTTCGTCCATCAGAAATGTAAGATGCATACAAATAGCTATCACACAGGGAAGAAAATAAAAATCAGTAACAGAGCCATACAAAAAGTGTGTTTAGAGAGAGAAGAAATCTCATGTCTAGGAAGCTATAGATCAGATTTTGGAAAATATTAGAGCATTAGGGGAAAAAATATTGCTCATCTTTCTTATGTCTTGCTAAACTAATCTGCTGTATCGTCTGTCTTGTCTCAGGGTTGCTGTTATCTCCTAAAGCAACACCACACCTTCCTATTACCCAAGAATTGGGGGCTGATGATGAATGAAACTAACCCATGAACAGTACCATGAACCAAGCTGTCTGCCCCTCCTGTATAGTCAGCCACTTAATCTCCACAATATCACAACAAAATAGGTAGTTATCATCCCCATTCTACAAGTGAGAAAACTGGGGCCCAGAGAAGTTAAATGACTCATCCACGATCAGTCAGCTGGTAAGTGGCACAAACAGAATTTGAGTCTGTACTCTTAGACATTACTCTAAGACATGTACTGTTAGATACTGCCTCCCAGCTGAGAACTTCTGTCTAAATTATCAGGCATACTGTATATTGCTGGATAATACAAGGTGATTTTTGCCCACCTTTCCCCTATAAACATATACGGCTGTTTAAAACTATTCTTATTTACATGACAAAAATATATACACCATTATTGATCTAGTTTTGAAAATGGTATGACTCTTCAAGACATAGTTTTCACAAACTTTTATGAAAAATTCGATTTGTTAATCTGAAAAAGGAAAGAAAAAAAAAAAAAAGCCTGTGTCATAATGAGCCAGTGGCCAGGAGCACTTCAGGTCAGCTGAGACTGGGGTGGACAGGCATCATTCCTTACAGGTCATTGCATGGCCTTGCGAAGTTGCTTTAGCTTTCTTTGTTTCTCCATCGGCAAAGTAGGGATAACAACAGTGCCATCTCATAAAGTGGCAAGGATTAAATAATATTATCCATAAAAATTCCTAAGCACAGTACTTGACTGTGAATGCTCCACGAATGCTGGCTTTCATTATTTAGATCCTGAGTTATCTCTATTTCCAGGATACAAATCGTCCACCGACCACAAAAATGCTTTCCGCGACCCAGAGTCTCTCCCAATCCCTTAAACACACTTCTCTTTTCCACAGAGCATAGTGACAACAGAAGCAGCTTCTCTGAGGACCCTGGACCCAAAGGTGGCTGCGTCGCCTCTCATCTCAGCCCAGGGAAGGAGCTGGCTCTCGACTACCTCCAGGCGGCACCAGAAACTCAACCCCGATTTTTCACTTGGGTGAACTCAACTGTTGGCGGACTGGGCTCCGCAGCAGTGGAATGTGGACATAGGCTCCAGGGAGAGGAGCTCACCCTCCCACCAAGCACGAGGGTGGGGGCCCCTCTTTCACAGCACCCCCGGGGGGCTCCGTCCCCAGCAGCCTGGGAGGCCACCGGGGACAGACCTAACGATGCCCAAAGAATTCATTTCCCATCAAATCCTCTGAAACACATCCCCACGATTTCTAAGAGGGAGCCCGGGGAGGGACACCAAGCGCTTCATAAAGCCAGTAAGGAGTAAAACCCCTGCGGCACGTGTTGAGCCGCCTGAACCAGCTCCCCCAACGCACGCGGCCGCCTAGCCCGAGCCGGGATGCTCCCTGCGGCGCCCGCAGCCCAGCCGGCCGCGGAGCACTGCCCTCCACTCACCAGGTGAAGAGTTTGCCCTTGATCCAGAGCAGCCGGCTGGCCGAGCCCGGCGCGTGCGCCTGCCGGCCGCTAGGTCCCGCCGGCGAGGCGGCCTCCATGGGAGCCCCACGGTCTTCGGCGCCCGGACCTCTAGAAGTGCCGGGTCCCGGAAGACGGGAGGCGGCGCTTGTGAGGCCGGTAGAGGCTCGGCTCGGGCAGTGGGTCCGCGCTGTCGCTCTCGCCGGCGTCCCTCTCTCACCTCTGCTGGGCGGGCTCGTTCTGCTGCAAATCATTAACTGTCAAGGCCCTTGGGCCAGACGATCCATCAGCAGATGACAGTCTAGCACCTCCGAGAGCAAGGAGCAGCAGGAGAAAGGGCGCTTTTTTTCCCCCCGGCTTGGCAGTGGAGCTTAACTGCTGGGCGACACCCAGTATGCATTTCAAGTTCTTATGGTCCTTTATTTAAAATCAGCAAATGAGGTGGATCGAGATTATGCCAGCGTACTAACCTAAGAAGCAGTAATTTAGCTACTGCCGCCAAAAGCTTGACTCTCTATGTACCAGTCACAAACAGAAATAGAGAGTCAGAACCATAGAGAAGGAGAGAGTGGCTTTCTTTCTTTGCCAGGCAAACGGGGAATCCAGAAGGCTAGCGTTTCTAGAACAATGCCCCTGTCCCTGGTGAATAGGTAAAAGTTATATAGTCTAGCAGGGGGATGTGATAAGGCTCAATGCAGTAAAACTCTTGCTTTCTTCAGCAGTTTTAAAAGGGTGGGGTTAGTGACAAGATTAAAGTGTGTGTAGAGTCCAAGTTTACCCCTGGAGTACAAAATGAAAGGGCAAAGGTTAACAAAGTTTTGACAAGAGAACTGGTCATAGCAAACACCCTCTTCCAACAACAGGAAACAACTCTACATATGCTCATCACCAGATGGTCAATACCGAAATCAGATTGATTACATCTTTGCAGTTGAACATGGAGAAACTCCATACAGGCAGCAAAAACAAGACCAGGGGCTGACTGTGGCACAGATCATGAACCCGTTATTGCAAAATTCAGACTTAAAATGAAGAAAGTAGGGAAAACCACTAGGTCATTCAGATATGATCTAAATCAAATTCCTTACCATTATATGGTGGAAGTGACAAAAAGATTCTAGGGATTAGATGTGATAGACAGTCAGTCAGTTCAGTTGCTCGGTTGTGTGCTACTCTTTGTGAACCCATGGACTGCAGCACACCAGGCTTCCCTGTCCAACTCCTGGAGCTCGCTAAAACTCAGGTCCATTGAGATGGTGATGCCATCCAACCATCTCATCCCTTGTTGACCCCTTCTCCTCCCACCTTCAATCTTTCCCAGCATCAGTGTCTTTTTCAATGAGTCAGTTCTTCACATCAGGTGACCAAAGTATTGGACTTTCAATTTCAGCATCAGTCCTTCCAATGAATATTCAGGACTGATCTGCTTTAGGATGGACTGGTTGGCTCTCCTTGCAGTCAAAGGGACTTTCAAGAGTCTTCTCCAACACCAGGGTTCAAAAGCATCAATTATTTAATGCTCAGCTTTCTTTATAGTCCAACTCTCACATCCATACATTCCTACTGGAAAAACCATAGCTTTGACTAGACAGACCTTTGTTGCAAAGTAATATCTCTGCTTTTTAATATGCTGTCCAGGTTGATCACAGTTTTTCTTCCAAGGGGCAAGCATCTTTTAATTTCATGGCTGCAGTCACCATCTACAGTGATTTTGGATACCAAGGAAATAAGTCTTTCACTGTTTCCATTGTTTCCCCGTCTATTTGCCACAAAGTGATGGGACCAGATGCCATGATCTTAGTTTTCTGAATGTTGAGTTTTAAGCCAAATTTCACTCTCCTCTTTAAATTTCATCAAGAGGTTCTTTAGTTCTTCTTGGGTTTCTGCCATAAGGGTGGTGTCATCTGAATATCTGAGGTTATTGATATTTCTCCCACCAATCTTGATTCCACCTTGTGCTTCATCCAGCCTAGCATTTTGCATTATGTACTCTGCATATAAGTTAAATAAGCCAGGTGACAATCAGTCTTGATGTACTCCTTTCCCGATTTGAAACCGGTCTATTGCTCCATCTCAGGTCTGTTGCTTCTTGACCTGCATACAGATTTCTCAGGAGACAGGTCAGGTGGTCTAGTATTCCCTTCTCTTGAAGAATTTTCCAGTTTGTTCTGATCCAAAGTTTTTGGCATAGTCAATAAAGCAGAAGCAGATGTTTTTCTGGAACTCTCTTGCTTTTTCTACGGTCCAACAGATGTTGGCAATTTGATCTCTGGCTCCTCTACCTTTTCTAAATCCCGCTTGAACATCTGGAAGCTCACGGTTCATGTACTGTTGAAGCCTGACTTGGAGAATTTTGAGCATTACCTTACTAGCGTGTGAGATGAGTGCAATTGTGCAATAATTTGAGCATTCTTTGGCATTGCCTTTCTTTGGGNTCTGTTTGCAGAGTTCCAAATAATAGCAAAGAGAGAAAAGAAAGCCTTTTTAAATGATCAATGAAAAGAAATAGAGAAAGAAAATAGAACGGGAAAGACCAGAGATCTCTTCAAGAACATTAGAAATAACAAGGGAAATTTCCTGCAGAAACTGTGTGGGCCTAACAGAGGGGGAAGGTATTAAGAAGAGATGGTAAGAATACACAGAAGAACTAGACAAAGGAGATCTTAATGACCCAGATAACCATGATGGTGTGATCACTCACCTAGAGCCAGACATCCTGGATTGTGAAATCAAATGGGCCTTAAGAAGTATCACTATAAACAAAGCTAGAGGAAGTGATGGAATTCCACCTGAGCTATTTCAAATCTTAAAAGATGATTCTGTGAAAGTGCTGCGCTCAATATGCCAGCAAATTTGGAAAACTCAACAGTGGCCACAAGACTAGAAAATGCCAGTTTTCATTTCAATTCCAAAGAAAGGAAGACAATGCCAAAGAATGTTCAAACTATCATACAATTTTACTCATTTCACATGCTGGAAAAGTAATGCTCAAAATTCTCCGTGCAAGCCTTCAACAGTAGCTGAACCAAGAACTTCCAGATATTCAAGCTGAATTTAGAAAAGGCAGAGGAACAAGAGATCAAATTGCCAACATCCATTGGATCATAGAAAAAGCAAGAGAATTCCAGAAACACATCTAGTTCTGTGCCATTGATTACACTAAAGCTTTTGACTGTGTGGATCACAACAAATTGTGGAAAATTCTTCAAGAGATGGGAATACCAGACCACCTGATGTGCCTCCTGAGAAACCTATATGCAGGTCAAGAAGCAACAGTTAGAACCAGACGTGGAACAATGGACTGGTTCCAGAATGGGAAAGGAGTACAACAAGGCTATTTATTGTCACCCTGCTTAATTAACTTATATATCCATGGACAGAGGAGCCTGGTAGGCTGCAGTCCATGAAGTCACTAAGAGTCGAACACGACTGAGCAACTTCACTTTCACTTTTCACTTTCATGCATTGGAGAAGGAAATGGCAACCCACTTCAGTGTTCTCACCTGGAGAATCCGAGGGACAGCGGAGCCTGATGGGCTGCCATCTATGGGGTCGCACTGAGTCGGACACAACTGAAGCGACTTAGCAGCAGCAGCAACAGCAGCAGGGTACATCATGTGAAACGCCAGGCTGGATGAAGCACAAGCTGGAATTAAGATTTCTGGGAGAAATAGCAATAACCTCAGATATGCAGATGACACACCCTTATGGCAGAAAATTAATAGGAACTAAAGAGCTTTTTGGTGACGGTGAAGGAGGAGCGTGAAAAATCTGTCTTAAAACTCTACATTCAAAAAACTAAGATCATGGCATCCAGTCCCATCACTTCATGGCAAAAAGATGGGGAACCAATGTATACAATGACAGACTTTATTTTCTTGAGCTCCAAAATCACTGCAGATGGTGACTGCAGCCATGAAATTAAAAGATGCTTGCTCCTTGGAAGAAAAGCTATGACAAACCTGGACAGCATATTAAGAAGCACATACATCACTTTGCCAATAGAGGTCCATCTAGTGAAAGCTATGGTTTTTCCAGTGGTCATGTATGGATGTGAGAGTTGGATCATAAAGAAGACTGATCGCTGAAGAACTGATGCTTTTGAACTGTGGTTTTGGCGAAGACTCTTGAGAGTCCCTTGGACTCTAAAGGGATCCAATCAGTCCATCCTAAAGAAAATCAGTTCTGAATATTCATTGGAAGGACTGATGCTGAATCTGAAGCTCTAATACTTTGCCACCTGATGCAAAGAGCTGATATCATAAAAGACCCTGATGTTCAGAAAGATTGAAGGCAGGAGGAGAAGGGGACAACAGAGAATGAGATGGTTGGATGGTATCACCGACTCAATGGACATGAGCTTGAGCAAGCTCTGGGAGATGGTGAAGGACAGGGTAGCTGGCATGCTACAGACCATGGGATCATAAAGAGTCAGACTGAGCAACTGAACAACACCAACTGACAAAATTAAGTTGTGTGCAGAGTCTCAGGTGGTCCCCTCTCCTAATATAGGAGGAGCCTCTCTGGTCCCTTTAATCTTGTCTCAAGTGGTTTCAAGGCTGCTACTTCCTTGATAAGCAACTGTATGAATCTGCTGTTTGAAACTCAGGGAAGGTCTTGGAAGCTGCAGTCTTGCCTACAAGAAATGAAAGAACAAAAGGCCTCCATGGCCGGGAGCCCCACAGGGCGCTGCTCAGCATCACTACAGCCTCTAGTGCTTGACCTCTGCTAAATTGAAAGGACCAGCTAACCCTTCCCCTGACCTAGTCTTCCTCCCTTTGACTAACATAAAAGATATTTATCATCTAAAAGAACTGAAGATGCTTTATTCTGTGTCTCCTTTCTACTGAAAACACAGGTAAAATCTTGTGTCCTATCCTTAAAAGGATCCTGGAAGCATGTTGTTGACTTAAAAAATAATCACAACCTAAAAGCTGAGAGTTATGTTTTATTAGGTGGAAACTTTTAGGACTTCAAGCCTGGGAGACAGGGTCTCAAGTGACCCTGAGAGAACTGCCCTGAGAGGCACAAGAAGGAACCAAATTATACAGAAGTTTTACAGCAAAGGGGAGGTAGTCTGAACATCAAAAGATTATTTAAAGAAAACCAGATTATCCCAAGTTAAGGGATTTAGGGCTTCTCTGTGTATAACAGTAGTACTAATGTTAGTCACTCAGTCATGTCCGACTCTGTGACCCCATGGACTGTGGCCCGCCAGGCTCCTCTGTCCATGGGATTCTCTAGGCAAGAATGCTGGAGTGGATTGCCATTCCCTTCTCCAGAGGATCTTTCTGACCCAGGGATTGAATCCAGGTCTTCTTCATTGCAGGCAGATTCTTTACTGTCTGAGCTACAGGGAAGATCCTCTCCATGTATGGGAAGATACAAGAGTCTGGGCTCATTGAAGTTATTGCTTTCATATGTATCTCAGCTATCTGGGGACAATGACCTCTGTTTTTTCACATCCTGAGCTTCCTTGGTGTCAGTGTAGGGAGTGGCTGCAGTCTGATGGCTGCTAGATCACAGGTGGTCTCCTTCCTCTGCCCTTAGGGCCTACCAGCTCATATTGGAGGGATGCTGGTTCTAAGATGTTTACTTACTGATATGGCAGGAAATTGATGTGTCTCCTTCCTTATAGGTGTGTTCATTCCGCCTTTCAACACTCAGAATTGTCTCTGAGAGATGATATAGGGTGGGAGGTGGAGGGGGGTTCAGGATTGGGAACTCATGTACACCCATGGTGGATTCATGTCAATGTATGGCAAAACCAATACAGTAATGTAAAGTAAAATAAAGTAAAAAAATTTTTTTTAAAAGGAAAATAAAATAAATAACTCTTATCAATAAAAAAAAAAATTGTCTCTGAGGTGTCAGAGAAGAGTGCCAACCCCTGGCACTCAGCTAGGGTGGCCTGGGCCTGGGTCATGGCTTCCCATGATTCTGCAGGCCCTTGGGACTAGGAACTGGAGTCATAAATTTCCTGATTCATTGACATGAGGACATTGGTGGGTCTTGTAGACTCCTGCTTCTGGAACGGAGTAAAGAAAGACAAGAGGAAAAAGAGTTGGGACCACTTTTCCTTGATTACGTCCTTCCCAGGGCAAGGATCAGGTGGCCAAAGTGGGGAGTAGGCCATGAGAAGATTCTAAGAAAGAAAATAGATTTCAAAAAATGAAATGTAGCTTGAGGAACTTCAAGTTTAGCAGCTACAGAAACGCCAAATTTGAATGAAATGATTTTTTTAAACTGTTTAAGAAGAGAGGTGATATGATAATGGAAGTGTTGCCAAAAGCTCGCCTCTTTGTACGTGCATGTGTGTGCTCAGTTGTATCCGACTTTTTGCAAACCCTTGGTCTGTAGTCTACCAGGCTCCTCTGTCCCTGGGATTTCCCAGGCAAGAATACTGGAGTGGGTTGCCATTTTCTTCTCCAGGAGATCTTCTGCATTAGCAGGCAGATTCTTTACCACTGAGCCACCTGGGAAGCCCCTCTCTGTACACTGGTCCAAAATCAAATCCCAGAGACAGAGTTTTGGGTGTAGTAGAAAGTTCAGTTCAGTCACTCAGTCATGTCCAACTCTTTACAACCCTACGGACTGCAGCATGCCAGGCTTCCCTGTCCATCACCAACTCCTACAGTCTGCTTAAACTCATGTTCGTCGAGTCAGTGATGCCATCCAACCATCTCATCCTCTGTAGTCCCCTTCTCCTCCTGCCTTCAATCTTTCATAGTATCAGGATCTTTTTTAATAAATCATTTCTTTGCATCAGGTGGCCAAAGTATTGGAGGTTCAGCTTCAGCATCAGGCCTTCCAGTGAATATTCAGGATTAATTTCCTTTAGGATTGCCTGGTTTGATCTCCTTACAGTCTAAGAGACTCTCACTAGTATTCTCCAACACCAAAGTTCAAAAGTATCAATTCTTCAGTACTCAGTCTTCTTTACGATCCAACTCTCACATCCATACATGACTACTGGAAAAACTATAGCTTTGACTAGACAGACCTTTGTTGGCAAAGTAATGTATGTGCTTTTTAATATGCTGTCCAGGTTTGTCATAACTTTTCTTCCAAGGAGCAAATGTCTTTTAATTTCATGGCTGTAGTCACAATCTGCAGTGATTTTGGAGCTCAAGAAAATAAAGTCTCTCACTGTTTCCTTTGTTTCCCCATCTATTTGCCGTGAATTAATGGGACAAGATGCCATGATCTTAGTTTTTTGAATGTTGAGTTTTAAGTCAGATTTTTCACTCTCCTCTTTCACTTTCATCGAGAGGCTCTTTGTAGTAGAAAAGGAAAACTTTATTGCTTTGCCAGGCAAAGGGAGACACATCGGGCTCCTGTCTCAAAAAATTGTGTGTCTCAACCCCAATAAATTTGATGAGGGTTTTTATAACAGGGAATCAAAGGTGAGGGTCTCTGACAAGATTGGTGTGTGAGGGATCTCAGGTTGTTGGCTCCTAATCTTGATGAGCTTCTCTGGTCCCTTTAATCTTGCCTCAGGTGCTTTCTTGGCTGCTTCTCCCTTAATTAGCAACTGTTCCATTCCACCCTTTGGAACTCAGGAAAGGTCATAATGGCTGCAGTCTTTCTTACAAGAAATGGGGGACAGAAAGTTCTCCATGCCTGGGAGCCCCACATGGCCCTTCTCTGTTTCACAAGCACAGGTTGGAGTAATAACTTTGAAGATCGAGGAATCTCCAAGCCAAGGAGTAAAGGCAGCCACTAGAAGTTTAGAACCATGAGAAGGAAGTCACTCTGTCAGTTGAAGCCTTAACTATAGCCCAGTAAAACTGATTTCAGACATCTGACCTCCAGAAATTTTAAAACAAAAAGAGATTTGTGAAAGATTTTATTTTCTTGGGCTCCAAAATCACTGACGCTAAAGCTGAAACTCTAATACTTTGGCCACTTCATGAGAAGAGTTGACTCACTGGAAAAGACTCTGATGCTGGGAGGGATTGGAGGCAGGAGGAGAAGGGGATGACAGAGGATGAGATGGCTGGATGGCATCACCGACTCAATGGACATGAGTTTGAGTAAACTCTGGGAGTTGGTGATGGACATGGAGGCCTGGCATGCTGCAATTCATGGGGTTGCAAAGAGTCGGACATGACTAAGCAACTGAACTGAACTGAACTGAACTGAAAATCACTGCAGATGGTGACAGTACCCATGAAATTAAAAGATGCTTCCTCTTTGAAAGAAAAGTTATGACCAACCTAGACAGCATATTAAAAAGCAGAGACATTACTTCACCAACAAAGGTTTGTCATGTTTGGTTCAACATTTTCCCCCACAGGAAAATGGGGACCAGGAAATATAGTAAACCACTGATGTAGATTCCAAATTTATGGATAAAGTTATATGTATTTTCTAAACCTATATGCAGGTCAGGAAGCAACANGGTTTGTCATGTTTGGTTCAACATTTTCCCCCACAGGAAAATGGGGACCAGGAAATATAGTAAACCACTGATGTAGATTCCAAATTTATGGATAAAGTTATATGTATTTTCTAAACCTATATGCAGGTCAGGAAGCAACAATTAGAACTGGATATGGAACAACAGACTGGTTCCAAAGAGGAAAAGGAGGACATCAAGGCTGTATATTGTCATCCTGCTTATTTAACTTCTATGCAGAGTACATCATGAGAAACGCTGGGCTGGAAGAAGCACAAGCTGGAATCAAGATTGCCGGGAGAAATATCAATAACCTCAGATATGCAGATGACACTACCCCTTATGGCAGAAAGTGAAGAGGAACAAAAAAAGCATCTTGATGAAAGTGAAAGAGGAGAGTGAAAAAGTTGGCTTAAAGCTCAACATTCAGAAAACGAAGATCATGGCATCTGATCCCACCACTCCATGGGAAATAGATGGGCAAACAGTGAAAACAGTGTCAGACTTTATTTTGGGGGGGGTTCCAAAATCACTTCAGATGGTGACTGCAGCCATAAAATTAAAAGACGCTTACTCCTTGGAAGGAAAGTTATGACCAACCTAGATAGCATATTCAAAAGCAGAGATATTACTTTGCCGACTAAGGTCCGTCTAGTCAAGG
>SJYA01002099.1:74433-198434 GCA_006410615.1 Neotragus moschatus | reverse complement strand
ACTAAGGTCCGTCTAGTCAAGGCTATGGTTCTTCCTGTAGTCATGTATGGATGTGAGAGTTGGACTGTGAAGAAGGCTGAGCACTGAAGAATTGATGTTTTTGAACTGTGGTGTTGGAGAAGACTCTTGAGAGTCCCTTGGACTGAAAGGAGATCCAACTGGTCCATCCTGAAGATCAGCCCTGGGATTTCTTTGGAAGGAATGATGCTAAAGCTGAAACTCCAGTACTTTGGCCATCTCATGTGAAGAGTTGATTCATTGGAAAAGACTTTGATGCTGGGAGGGATTGGGGGCAGGAGGAGAAGGGGACGACAGAGGATGAGATGGCTGGATGGCATCACTGACTCGATGAAGGCAAGTGTGAGTGAACTCCGGGAGATGGTAATGGACAGGGAGGCCTCGTGTGCGGAGATTCATGGGTTCGCAAAGAGTTGGACATGACTGAGTGACTGAAATGAACTGAACTGAAACATAAAATCTTCCTCAGAAAGTAGCACTACTGAAATGGAGCAGGACCATATGGTCCTTGCCTCTCAGTGATGTCCTCTGCCTGCCTTTTGCCTGTGGGAAACTTTTTTTTTTTCTGTTAACCTTTATTATTTTTTAAATTTTAAATNACATGACTGAGTGACTGAAATGAACTGAACTGAAACATAAAATCTTCCTCAGAAAGTAGCACTACTGAAATGGAGCAGGACCATATGGTCCTTGCCTCTCAGTGATGTCCTCTGCCTGCCTTTTGCCTGTGGGAAACTTTTTTTTTTTCTGTTAACCTTTATTATTTTTTAAATTTTAAATTTATTTATTTTAATTGGAGGCTAATTACTTTACAATATTGTATTGGTTCTGCCCCACATCAACATGAATCCGCCACAGGTGTACACGTGTTCCCCATCCTGAACACCCCTCTCACCTCCCTCCCTGTACCATCCCTCCTGGGAAAACTTTATTCAAAGAATAAGTTTAATCAGAGAAGTGAGAAATGCTGAGACAAAGGAAAACAGTCTAAGGAGACTAAATAATCATAATGTAATCATTCAGCATAGTCAAGGACCTTTAGTTCTTTCTCTAGGTCTGTAGATAATATTTTGAACCATATCCCGTGAGCTGTCTTATAGATACTAAAACCCCAGGTGGAAAAGTTAACGACATGATGACCAGACTGTACCCAGGACATGAGATGTCACAATTCTGAAAACACTGCAAAGAAGTGCGAACAAATGCCTTACAGAACTGAAGATTAGCTATACCTAAAACCACGAAGATGATGCTAGTCAGACCACTGATGGCCAATTTGAAGATGACTGTTAGAGAGGATTGTGCTGTTTCTGCCTTAGACATCCCCCCACCTCACCCCACTCTGTCTATAAATGCTGTCCCCCACTGCTTGTCAAGGGGGAAGTCGGCCTTTGAACAGATATCTACCACCCTCCTCACACAGTTGCCAGCAACTGAAATAAAGCAAACTTTCCTTTACACCAAACTGGCCTTTTGAGCAGTGAGCAGTGGACCCCTCACACACTCCTTTTGGTAACATTAGTAGTATTGCTCTACTTTGCTCCAAAACGAGCGCAGCCTCTTACTGAGGATTATTAATCAGTCTACATTATTTTGGCATCAGGATTAAAATGCATTGAGTAGATCTGTGGACACTAATCCACAGGTTTTTGTCAAAGGAAATTTACTGAAATATTTTGTTTAGGGAGACTTCTCTGGTGGTCCTGTGTCTTAAGACTCCTCGCTCCCTATGCGTGGGGCCCAGATTCCATTCCTGTCAGGGAACAAGGTCCCACATGCCACAACTAAAAGTCTGCATGCCACAACTAAGACCTGCCACAACGAAATAAATAAATAAAAATTGTAAAATAAATATTTTAAAAATGTGTTCAAGTGTTGGAGATTTTGCACATAATAACCTTACTTCTGGGGCTTCCCTAGTGGCTCAGCTAGTAAAGACTCTAGCTGCAATGCAGGAGACCTGGGTTTGATCCCTGGGTCTGATCCCTGGGTCAGGGAGATCGCCTGGAGAAAGGAATGGCTACCCACTCCAGTATTTTTGCCTGAAGAATTCCGTGGATAGAGGAGCCTGCCAGGGTGGCAAAGAGTCAGACATGACTGAGTGAGTAACTTTCACTTTCACTTTTCAATCTTACTTCTTAGAAGCACCAAAAAACAGCTACCACTTCTTGAGCACCTACTGTGTGCCAGGATACCAAGGGAACATTTCATGCAAAGATGGGCTTGATAAAGGACAGAAATGGTATGGANCACGAACCTCATTCCATAGTTCATCAGGCACTCTATCTATCAGATCTAGGCCCTTAAATCTATTTCTCACTTCCACTGTATAATCATAAGGGATTTGCTTTAGGTCATACCTGAATGGTCTAGCGGTTTTCCCTACTTTCTTCAATTTGAGTCTGATTTTGGTAATAAGAAGTTCATGGTCTGAGCCATAGTCAGCTCCTGGTCTTGTTTTTGCTGACTATATAGAGCTTCTCCATGTTTGACTCCAAAGAATATAATCAATCTGATTTCGGTGTGGACCATCTGGTGATGTTTATTAAAACATCTTTTTCTCTCTAAGATCATCATTTTTACAGGTCTGATCTCAATAAAATTGGCCTGATGATTTATACAACCATAATTGATCACAGACTTTTTTGCTTTGCTGAAACTTTTAGAGTCACAGACTGAAGGCTAGGAAAGTCATGTCAAAGGCTTATCTCAGATTTTGCCTAACAGATCTAAGTGAATTCCTCGCTTCTCAAGGGCTCCATAATGCCTTGAGATTTCTGTACGCCCTTGTGAGATAACTTTCTTAAGTTATCTGATTAAGTTACTGGAAATTAAGAGTTTCCAATCTCTGGAGGGGGTCACAGATAAAAAAGATAAATGTTTTAATTTGTTTATAAAATATAATTTTACCAAATTAGTGCCATCATTGGTTTGAGGGCAAGGTTTTTTTCTTACACCTGGAAAACACAGATTCAAACCAGTAATTTTTCAGATAGAAACCAAAAAATTTCTAAGCATATTTGCCAATTCATTCAGTCATTTTGTTAAACTTTGTGAATTCATCAGGTTTCCCATTAGAATCCTTACCCAGTTCAGAAACTAGTGTTTATCCTAAACTCCTTTCTACAAAGCTTCTTGAAGAGGAAGCATTTTTGTGAAACTTGGTTAGTGGTATGACAATATTTTGAGGTAATAACTAGAATTATGACTGATAACATTTTACCCAAAACTTAACAGAATTTTGAGAACTCCATATAGTTTCTAGGATATCTATATTACCAATATTTACCATAAAATATCTCTTATCTTTATTAATCAGGGGGCAGACAGATGTGCTATACATATATATTGATCTTAGGTGCAATTTCTAAAGGATGGAATGATCTCTGTTCATTTCCAAGACAAACCATTCAATATCACAGTAATCCAAGTCTATGCCCCTACCACTAATGCCAAAGAAGCTGAAGTTGAGTGGCTCTATGGTGACCTATAAGACCTTCTAGAACTAACACCCAAAAAAGATGTCCTTTTCATTATAGAGCACTGGAAGGCAAAAGTAGAAAGTCAAGGGATACCTGGAATAACAGGCAAGTTTGGCCATGGAGTACAAAATGAAGAAGGGCAAAGCTTGGCAGAGTTTTGTCAAGATAACACACTGGTCATAGCAAACATCCTTTTCCAACAACACAAGAGAGAACCCTACACATGGACATCATCAGATGATCAATACTGAAATCAGATGATTATATTCTTTGCAGCAGAAGATGGAGAAGCTCTAACAGCCCTCAAAAACAAGACCAAGAGCTGACTGTGGCTCAGATCATGAACTCCTTGTTGCCACCAGTGCCAGTGAAGTCATTCAGTTGTCTCCAACTCTTTACGATCCCATGGACTGTAGCGAACCAGGCTCCTCCATCCATCCAACTTTCCAGGCAACAGTATCGGAGTGGGTTGCCATTCCCTTCTCCAGGACTCTGTGATCCCATGGACTGTAGCATACCAGGCTCCACTATCCATGGAATTTTCCGGGCAACAGTATTGAAGTGGGTTGCCATTTCCTTCTCCAGGGAATCTTCCCAACCCTGGGATCGAACCCAGGTCTCCCTCATTGCAGGCAGACACTTTACCATCTGAGCTACCAAGGAAGCCCACTGCTACTGCTACTGCTGCTAAGTCACTTCAGTCATGTGCAACTCTGTGCGACCCCATAGATGGCAGCCCACCAGGCTCCACCGTCCCTTGGATTCTCCTGGCAAGAACACTGAAGTAGGTTGCCATTTCCTTCTCCAATGCATGAAAGTGAAAAGTGAAAATGAAGTCGCTCAGTCATGTCCGACTCTTAGCGACCCCATGGCCTGCAGCCTACCAGGTTCCTCCATCCATGGGATTTTCCAGGCAAGAGTACTGGAGTGGGGTGCCATTGCCTTCTCCAAGGAAGCTCACATTCAGACCTAAAATGAAGAATGTAGGGAAAACCATTAGACCATTTAGGTATGACCTCAATCAAATACCTTATGATTATACAGTGGAAGTGACAAATAGATTCAAAGGATTAGATCTGATAGACAGAGTGCCTAAAGGACTATAGATGGAAGTTCATGGCATTGACAGGAGGCAGTGATCAAAACCACCCCCAAGGAAAAGAAATGCAAAAAGGCAAAATGGTTGTCTGAAGAGGCATTACAAATAGCTGAGAAAAGAAGAGAAGCTAAAGGCAAAGGAGAAAAGGAAAGATATACCCATCTGAATGCAGAGTTCCAAAGATTAGCAAGGAGAGATAAGAAACCCTTCCTCAGTGATCAGTGCAAAGAAATAGAGTCAAACAATAGAATGGAAGAGACTAGAGATTTCTTCAAGAAAATTAGAAATACCAAGGGAACATTTCATGCAAAGATGGGCTTGAAAAGGACAGAAATGGTATGGACCTAATAGAAGCAGAAAATACTAAAAAGAGGTGGCAAGAATATACAGAAGAACTATGCAAAAAAGATCTTAATGACTCAGATAACCATGATGGTGTGATCACTCACCTAGAGCCAGACATCCTAGAATGTGAATTTAATTGGACCTTAGAAAGCATCACTACAAACAAAGCTAGTGAAGATGATGGAATTCCAGTTGAGCTATTTCAAATCCTAAAAAACGATGCTGTGAAAGTGCTGCACTCAAAATGCTGGCAAATTTGGAAAACTCAGTAGTGGCCACTGGACTGGAAAAGGTCAGTTTTCATTCCAACCTCAAAGAAAGGCAATGCCAAAGAATGTTCAAACTACCACACAGTTACACTCATCTCACACGCTACCAAAATAATGCTCAAAATTCTCCAAGCCAGGCTTCAACAGTACCTGAACCAAGAACTTCCAGATGTTCAAGCTGATTTATAAAAGGCAAAGAAACCAGAGATCAAATTGCCAACATCTGTTGGATCATAGAAATAGCAAGAGAGTTCTAGAAAAACATCTACTTCTGCTTTATTGACTACACCAAAGCCTTTGATTGTGTGAATCACAAGAAACTGTGGAAAATTCTTCAAGAGATAGGAATACCAGACCATCTGACCTGCCTCCTGAAAAATCTGTATACAGGTCAAGAAGCAACAATTAGAGCCAGACATGGAACAATGGACTGGTTTCAAATTGGTAAAGGAATATTCCAAGACTGCATATTATCACCCTGCTGATTTAACATATATGCAGAATACATCATGTACAATGTCAGGCTGGATGAAGCACAAGCTGGAATCAAGATTGCCAGGAGAAATATAAATAACCTCAGATATGCACATGATACCTCCCTTATGATAGAAAACAAAGAGGAACTGAAAATCCTCTTGATCAAAGTGAAAGAGGAGAGTGAAAAATCTGACTTAAAACTCAACATTCAAAAAATGAAGATCATGGCATCTGGTCCCCTCACTTCATGGCAAATAGATGGGGAAACAATGGAAACAGTGACTTTATTTTCTTGGGCTTCAAAATCACTGCAGATGGTGACAGCATATTGAAAAGCAGAGACATGACTTTGCCAAAAGTTCCTTCTAGTCAAAGTTATGGTTTTTCCAGTTCTCGTGTATGGATGTGAGAGTTGGACCATAAAGAAAGCTGAACACAGAGGAATTGATGCTTTTGAACTGCGGTGTTGAAGAAGACTCTTGGGAGTCCCTGGGACTGCAAGGAGATCCAACCAGTCAATCCTAAAGGAAATTAGTCCTGAATATTCATTGGAAGGACTGATGCTGAAGCTGAAGCTCCAATACTTTGGCCACATGATGTGAAGAACTGACTCATTGAAAAAGAGCCTGATGCTGGGAAAGACTGCCGGCAGGAGGAGAAGGGGATGACAGAGGATGACATGGTTGGATGCCATTACCGACTCAATGGACATGAGTTTGAACAAGCTTTGGGATTTGGTGAAGGACAGGGAGGCCTGCTGTGCTGCAGTCCATGGGGTTGCAAAGATTCAGACATGACTGAGCAATTGAACTGAACTAAACTGAACCATCTTGCTGGGGTCTGAATCAGATTCATTTATAGAGTTAGGGAGAATGAAACAATAAGCCACTGAAATCAAAAGTCAGAATAGAGAGGGACAGGGAATGGGGCAGTAAAGTGAAAGGGCTTTCAGTCTCACAAAACATCTTTGGAAGGGTTAGCCTTTGGAAGGGATCTATTAATCTTCTGTTCACAGGTGGGAAGGATTAGATTATTTCTCTCTGATCTGAATAAAGTGAAAGTGAAAGTCACTCAGTTGTGTCCAACTCTTTGTGACCCCATGGACTACACAGTCCATGGAATTCTTCAGGCCAGAATACTGGAGCGGGTAGCCTTTCCCTTCTCCAGAGGATCTTCCCAACCCAGGAATCAAACCCAGGTCTCCTGAATTGCACGTGGATTCTTTACCAGCTGAGCCACAAGGGAAGCCCAAGAATACTGGAGTGGGTAGACTATCCCTTCTTCTGGTGACCTTCTCAACCCAGGAATCAAACTGGGGTCTCCTGCATTTCAGCAGATTCTTTACCAACTGACCTATCAGGGAAGCCTGATCTGAATAAAGGTACTTTAATTTACAGTCAGGGAGAGGGGCAGAGTCCTCTGAGTCAGGCCATTATGTATGATTGCAATAACAAAAACAACAAGAAGCAACTCAAAGAAACAGTTTCCCACATAGGATCAGAATTGACTTCTTCTCTGCAATAGCAATACTAATTTATGATTTTTTTTCCTGCCTTGATGTTATTTTAATAATTTCATTTATCTATCTGTGGCTGCGCTGGGTCTTCCTTGCTGCTCTGGTCTTTCTATAGTTGCAGCAAGTGGGGGCTATTCTCTAGTTGTGGTGCGTGGGATTCTCTTGTTGTGGATCAAGGCTCTAGCGTTGAGGGCTTCAGTATTTGTGGTGTCTGGGCTCAGCAGTTGCAGTTCCTGGGCTCTAGAGCACAGGCTCAATATTTGCAGCACACAGGCTTACTTGCTCCATGGCCTGTGGGATCTTCCTAGGCCAGGGAAAGAATCCAAGTCTCCTGCATTGGCAGGAGGATTTTTCACTACTGAGCCACCAGGGAAACCTTTATTATTATTATTACTAAGTGATTACCATGTGTCAGAAACTGAGGCCTACAGAGGTATGTAAATTGCCCAGTATCACACAGTTAACAAGAGATATACTCAAACGCAGATTTACTGACTCCAGAGTTTGGGTTCTGAAGGGTAAATGTTTATAGTCTCAAGATAGACTTGAATGGAAGGTATATTATGGAAGCAGAAAGAAGATTCTTGAAGCAGAAAGGCAAGAGATAGCACTAACAGAATAAAAAGGAATCAAGAATGATATTATTTACTAAGAAAGTGACATATGCTGCTTTTTAAAAAGTAAAAGTTTGGTAGGCACACAAGGAGATAGGGAGAACATTACAAGTGAAAATAAGAATACGAACTACAAACATGCAAGGTGTGGCTAGATGACACAGGGCTTATGGAGACCCCAAGTCAAAAATATCTGAACACCTCCCATCAACCATCAACTTAGACAAGAGTTTATCTTCCCCAAAGGTATAATTCTAAATAAGGAGAAATCTAGGAAACAGGTCACGTACCTTTTCATTAATGTATTTAATAATTAAAGACTGAATGCTTACTCTTTGTCACACTTCCTGGTTATTGAGTGGAAACAGCATGGAAGATGGGATGGAGAAGTAACTAAATAAATAAATTCATTAATAATACATAGGAAGGATATCAGATAATTATAAGTTCTAAAGGCAAGAGGAAAGGAATAGGAAAGTAGAAATTGGTAATAACATGAAGACAAACTTGTGTTTGGTTTTCGGGTTAAGCTATCACCGACTCAATGGACGTGAGTTTGAGTGAACTCCGGGAGTTGGTGATGGACAGGGAGGCCTGGCATGCTGCAATTCATGGGACCGCAAAGAGTCGGACACAACTGAGCAACTGAACTGAACTGATTCTCTTCTCTGCTTTTAGCTCTCATCAAATTAAAGTCATTTTAAAAGCTAGTGTGCTAAATATATATGTCTATTCTTATTCCTCTTCAAAATATCAGCAAATGATATAGTAGACATTAACAACAACAACAAAAAGTCTTAAACCCATAAGGACAAAGAGGACAGAAGAAAAGACAACAGCAGATAAGCTGCCAGCCAAATTTTGCAAGATAAAAATATTTTGAAACGTGGTGACTGAATTAACAGAATTGAGGAAGCTGCAACCTCAGTGTGGAAAGTCAGGGATCAAAATAAATCACCAGAGAAAATAAAATAAAGCCAAAGAAAAAAGACTAAGCAGAGACCAAAAGAAAACTTTAAAAATAATGATGTCAACAATAATAATGTCATCATGAAGATAATGCAATAATATATTCATAGAACAAGAACAATATACCATGAAAGGAAAACAACAACAGCAAAAATCTCTTGGAAATAAAAGTGTGATAGCAAAATTTTTTAATTCGATAGAAACATTGAAATATAAAATTGAGGAAATCTACTAAGATGCAAAACCAACATATAAAAAGATATAAAATGGGAGGGGCTTCCCAGGTGGCACTAGTGATAAAGAACCCACCTGCCCATGCAGGAGACAGAAGTGATACAGGGCATGGCAACCCACTCTAGTATTCTTGCCTGGAGAATCCCACGGACAGAGGAGCCTGGTTACAGTCCATAGGGTTGCCAAGGGACACAACTGAAGCGACTTAGCAGGCACACATACATAAAATAGGAGATAAATAATAGGAAATTCAGAAGGTATCTAAAAGAGCTCTTATCCAATCTTAATGCATTTCAGGAAGAAAGCAAAGAAATGGAAAACATGAAACTCACAAAGAAAAAAAATTACCAAAATATCCTACCATTGAAAAGTGAGTATTCATAATGAAAGAGCCCACAGTGAGAGAAAAATTCACATCATTATAAAGTTTTGTGAAACCAGATATTTTAAAAAGGATCTGAAAAGCATTCAGACAGGAAAAAAGCAAGTAGTCTCAAGACAAAAATTTAGGAATGAAAATGGCTTTAGACTTCTCAACTGCAACTCTGGACTCTAGGAGATGATGCAAAAATGTTTCCAAAATTCTGATGGAAAATTATTTCAAGCCAGAAAACACAATATCCAGGCAAGTTATTAAATAAATATGAGAGTAACATAAAAGCATTTTTAGACTTGAAAATTCTCAAAACTTTTTGTTGCTTTGCCTCCTTGTTTGGGAGGCTGTTGGAGAACATGATCTACCAAATCAAAAAGTTTATTGAGAAAGAAAGAGATGGTGTGACTGACACAGTGGACTGGCTCACAAATAACTTTTATAACCACTTCCTAACGTGTTTCTCTGGTTATATAGAGGTTGGAAGCTAAAAACTACATTTACGCAGTTCTCTTAAAGCTATGACTTCAGCTTTGTTCATCAGAAGAATGCACATAAAGAGGTGAATTCAGAATTGAGTGGAGAATGAGTATATAACATTCACAGCATCTGTTTTTGCTGATATGGGTAGAGCAAGTGACAAAACTGTGGAGCCAACAGCTGCAGTAGCAGCATCATGATTCCTGTGTCAAAGCTAAGAGGATACGCCCCTGAAGACCATAGATGTAACCTGGCTTTCTGATTCACCAGTGTCTTGATTAGGACAGGATTGACAGCACCAGTAGCCGTTCTGTTCTGTGAGCCACCACATGGAGGCCCCACCTAGAGCCTGCTCCTCCGTCCCTTTAGGTTATTTTTTTCACCACTGAATTCCTACATTCAATCATTTTCTGTTTAAAATAGCTGGAGTAATTTCTGTTGTCTACCTGTATCCAAAAATATTGTAGGCAGTGTTCAAGCTGGGGTCATGTGAGCTGCATTTATTTGAAAGGAGTGGGGATGTGTTACAATTAGAAGATGGGATACTAAGAATCCAGTCAATGGCATGTTATTTAAATGAACACCTGTGTGAACTAAAATGAAGTGCTTCGCGTAGGCACAGCTTTGGTGGAATGAGTAGCAAAAGCTGTAGCACAGTGTGATTTGTATAAAGAATATAAGAACTGAGAAGTTCAAGTTCTTTTTTGCTTCCCCAAAAAGTGAAAGTGAAAGTCACTCAGTCATGTCTGACTCTTTGCGACCCCATGAACTATACAGGCCATGGAATTCTCCAGGCCAGAATACTGGAGTGGGTAGCCTTCCCCTTCTCCAGGGCATCTTCCCAACTCAGGGATCAAACCCAGGTCTCCCACATTGCAGGCAGATTCTTTACCAGCTGAGCCACAAGGAAGGCCCTTGTGCTTCCCTGGTTCCCTTTAAATCCACTGTGTGGCACTAATTTCACCCTCTAACTCTAGGTAAAACTCAATCCAGTGCTTGGACTCTTCAGGCCATTCTTAGATAATGAGGGGTCATTTTAGTTACTTCAATTCACTTAATACACATTCAGTTCAATAATAAAAATTTCCTGTCCAATGATTCAAAGTTGCAGTTTATCCCCAACCCCCAGCTCTGGCCTGTTGCAGTGAGGAGCCTACAATTGGGAAAGAAAGAAAGGTAGCTTCTGCCCTCTCCTCTACCTAGTACATCTCCATTTACTCCCTTATCTTGCCAAACCAGGGTCTGAGAACAGGGAAGAGGAATGTGAAACAGAAAAATTTCATAGCATACTGTCAAGGTGATGTGGTGTCATGCTCTTTGGTCTCAGAGAAAGTCTTAAACCAATTCTTTTCTTCCTGTCACTTTGGAAGATTTTTGTGGGCTCTTCAGAAATCCCATATTACAAGAAAACTATCATTTGTAAATCTCTTATCATGAGTACACACATTTTCATTTCAATCCCAAAGAAAGCCAATGCCAAACAATGCTCAAACTACTGCACAATTGCACTCATCTCATACACTAGTAAAGTAACGCTCAAAATTCTCCAAGCCAGGCTTCAACAGTATGTGAACTGTGAACATCCAGATGTTAAGCTGGATTTAGAAAAGGCAAAGGAACCAGAGATCAAATTGCCAACATCCGCTGGATCATAGAAAAAGTAAGAGAGTTTCAGAAAAACATCTACTTCTGTTTTAGTGACTATGTCAAAACCTTTGATTGTGTGGATCACAATAAACTGTGGAAAATTCTGAAAGAGATGGGAATAACAGACCGCCTGACCTACCTCTTGAGAAATCTGTATGCAGATCAGGAAGCAACAGTTAGAACTGGACATGGAACAACAGACTGGTTCCAAATAGGGAAAGGGGTACATCAAGGCTGTATATTGTCACCCTGCTTAATTAACTTATATGCAGAGTACATCATGTGAAATGCTGGGCTAGATGAAGCACAAGGTGGAATCAAGATTGCCAGGAGAAATATCAATAACTTCAGATATGCAGATGACACCACCTTTATGGCAGAAAGTGAAGAACTAAAGAGCCTGTTGATGAAGGTGAAAGAGGAGAGTGAAAAAGATGGCTTAAAACTCAACATTCAGAAATCTAAGATCATGGTATCTGGTCCCATCACTTCATGGCAAATAGGGAAACAGTTGAAACAGTGGGAGACTTTATTTTGGGGGGCTCCAAAATCACTACAGATGGTGACTGCAGCCATGAAATTAAAAGACGCTTGCTCCTTGGAAGAAAAGTTATGGCCAACCTAGACAGCATATTAAAAAGCAGAGACATTCCNCTGTATGCAGATCAGGAAGCAACAGTTAGAACTGGACATGGAACAACAGACTGGTTCCAAATAGGGAAAGGGGTACATCAAGGCTGTATATTGTCACCCTGCTTAATTAACTTATATGCAGAGTACATCATGTGAAATGCTGGGCTAGATGAAGCACAAGGTGGAATCAAGATTGCCAGGAGAAATATCAATAACTTCAGATATGCAGATGACACCACCTTTATGGCAGAAAGTGAAGAACTAAAGAGCCTGTTGATGAAGGTGAAAGAGGAGAGTGAAAAAGATGGCTTAAAACTCAACATTCAGAAATCTAAGATCATGGTATCTGGTCCCATCACTTCATGGCAAATAGGGAAACAGTTGAAACAGTGGGAGACTTTATTTTGGGGGGCTCCAAAATCACTACAGATGGTGACTGCAGCCATGAAATTAAAAGACGCTTGCTCCTTGGAAGAAAAGTTATGGCCAACCTAGACAGCATATTAAAAAGCAGAGACATTCCTTTGCCAACAAATGTCCATTTGGTCAAAGATATGGCTTTTCCAGTAGTCAAGTATGGATGTGAGAGTTGGACTATAAAGAAAGTTGAACATGGAAAAATTGATATTTTTGAACTGTGGTGTTGGAGAAGACTCTTGAGAGTCCCTTGGACGGCAAGGAGATCCAACCAGTCCATCCTAAAGGAAATCAGTTCTGAATATTCATTGGAAGGACTGATGTTGAAGCTGAAGTTCCAATAATTTGGCTACCTGATGTGAAGAACTGACTCAAAAGCCCCTGATGCTGGGAAAGATGGAAGGTGGGAGGAGAAGGGGACAACAGAGGATGAGATGGTTCGATGGCATCACTGAGTCAATGGATATGGGTTTGAGTAAACTCCCTGAGTTGGCGATGGATAGGGAAGCCTGGCTTTTTACTAGACTAGATAATTCTTAAGGTCTCTTTCAGCTCTGAAAACTCTGTGGATGGTGAGAGGCATATATGAAGAGGAGAGGGAAATGCTAATGATGGTGGCATTGTGAAGAGGAGGAAAGGTGTGGGGTGATGTGTTTAGGGAAGGGTATAGCAACAGTACTTCCTGTTGACTCTCCCTGAAAGCCTCAGAGGACGGGGCTGAAAGGATGACCACATAAGAACAGAAGATGAAAGAACTACTGACCATCATTTTTTTTAATTAATTAATTTATTTTATTTGGAGGCTAATTACTTTACAATATTGTAGTGGTTTTTACCATACATTGACATGAATCAGCCATAGAAATCATCATTTGAAGGGACCTGAAGAAGATGGTTTAGAAAAAGAGAACTTTTTTCTCCATTTTGAGATCTGTAGGATGTTTGGAAAATACTGTTCAATATACTTTACTCTAGAGAGGATTATAATAGTGGCTTTTTAATAATACACCAGTTCTCTGCTTTTAATAAAACTAAATGAGCAATCTTTTTCAGTAATTCCATGAATGTATTATTGAAGAATGTAGGCTACATTCAGGTTGCCTATTCCTAAAATGAAATGCTGCTTGACAGAAAATTTAGCAAAAGCTAAATCATTTCCCCCAAGCATTTAGCTCTGATGAGGTGAATAGGTCCTGAACACTCTTGGGGAGACTTCTAATCAGAAATAACTGGCACCTGAAAGGGTTAGCCTTGGAAGAGAGCCAATTCTTTCTCCTTCTTCTCCCTCAATAATATTGATTTCTGAGCATTGTAAAGTAAAATTTTCTAAATGTTTCAGGTTTGGGATTAAAGCAAAATATATTTCTATTTTCACAGTTCAAAAATTCCAACAAAATTACTTTCTTTAATGATCTTGAAATTTTTTGTGATGGTTTATACCCTGACCTTCGGGTCATTTAATTTCCAATGATGCAGAAAGTGAGGTAAGGAAAAACCAGAGTGATTGATCATCAAGTTAGTCACTGTTAGTAAAATTGTCAATATAAAGGTAAAAATTGCATATTATTGATTTAATTTGCATCTCTTTGATTACAAGTGAGATANTATACCCTGACCTTCGGGTCATTTAATTTCCAATGATGCAGAAAGTGAGGTAAGGAAAAACCAGAGTGATTGATCATCAAGTTAGTCACTGTTAGTAAAATTGTCAATATAAAGGTAAAAATTGCATATTATTGATTTAATTTGCATCTCTTTGATTACAAGTGAGATAGGGTATTTTCTTTCACTGCTTAACAGTCAATTACATCTCTTCATTTTAAGGTACCCATTCATTAGTGGAACTGGTCTCTTGATAAAACAGGTAACAATTTTCAGTAGAGTAGACAAAGTATGTTCTGGTCCCTCTCCTTTTTAAATTTGTATTTTAATGCTATACTGCACTTTCAGTTCAGTTCAGTCGCTCTTTCCTGTCTGACTCTTTACGACCCCATGAATCGCAGCACACCAGGCCTCCCTGTCCATCACCAACTCCCGGAGNCGCTTCCTGGAGAGAAGAATCTGGCCCATCAGCATGGGTAGAATTACTTTATACTCACCAGGACAGGCCCTGTTTCTCCACTTGCATCTGGGCTCAGTGCCACTGACACAGAGGTGCTGAGCCAAAATGCCTGCATGATCCAGGCCCTGCCCTGCCTAGCCCCAAGATTTGCCTAGCAACACATCTCTCTGGGCCTCAGTTTCCTCATTGGCATGGTGGGGCTGCTTCTGCCACCCACTTCACATTGTGGCTATGAGTCTAAGGGGATGAAGACAGAACGAGGTGAACGTGGTGAGTGCCCGACCAGGACAGTTGCCGTCACAAAGCCACAGCGCCACGTTCTGCCTCAGCAAAGGCAGCACAGCTTCTTGTTCTGTTTTATTTAACCCTCAGCCACAAACCAAATGAGAACCAAATTTGCTCTGCTCCAATCAGTTATCAGTTTCCAACAAATGGCAAGAATTCGGTGTGCACAATTAAAATCATAGCCCATGGCAGTGGGAGAGGACCCTGGAGGCCCTCGAATCAAGTGGTTTCCTGACGATTTGGGGCCATGACACCCTTTTGTTAAATTAAATCTTACTTAGGATGCTGATGGATAAGCTGAGAGAAGCGGTGCCCTTCTGGCTGAGGGAGGCTGGGGAAGCGGGTGCCTGCACTGTNGAACTGATAATGAAAAAACATCTTTTTTGCATGTTAGTTCTAGAAGGTCTTTTAGGTCTTCATAGAGCCATTGAACTTCAGCAATTTTCAAATTCAACTTTTATATCATAAGAATATATTTAAAATTTATTCCTTAAGCTGTGTGTGTGTGTATGGGTATGTGTGTAAATATAGAGGGGATATGAAATAGTTTGGGCTAGGCATATTATTCTGGCCTAGAGAATTCCATGGACTATATACAGTCCATGGGGTCACAGAGTTGGACTCGACTGAGTGACTTTCACTTTTCACTCTCTTCTTTCACCCTCATTTAGAGGCTCTTTCTGCCATTAGAGTGCATCTGCATATCTGAGGCTGGAGAAGGCAATATCACCCCACTCCAGTACTCTTGTCTGGAAAAATCCCATGGACGGAGGAGCCTGGTGGGCTGCAGTCCATGGTGTCGCTGAGAGTTGGACACGACTCAGTGACTTCACTTTCACTTTTCACTTTCATGCATTGGAGAAGGAAATGGCAACCCCCTCCAGTGTTCTTGCCTGGAGAATCCCAGAGATGGGGGAGCCTGGTGGGCTGCCATCTACGGGGTCGCACAAAGTCGGACATGACTGAAGCGACTTAGCAGCAGCAGCAGTAGGCATAATATGATAAGACTATAGTATATGTTAGAAAGATTCTTTAAGTGACATGGTGGACATTTTGGAGGTGGACAAGATCAGAGGAAATGAGCTTGTAGCAACTCTAGTGAGAGATAAGGATTAAAACAAGGGCAACACCATTGGGGATGGCAAAGAGGAGACAGATTTGAAAAATGTTTAATATATACAAGAAAGAATTAACCAAGTCTAGTCTACCTGAATAACATCTAAAGCTCTAGAAGCAAATTTTGTTGTTGTTGTTTTAGTCAACTAAAGACTACTAAAGACACTACATCATGTCTTAGTCTTTTGTGACCATATAGACTGTAACTGGTCAGGCTCCTCTGTCCATGGCATTTCCTATCAAGAATACTGGAGTGGGTTTCCATTTCCTTCTCCAGGGGATCTTCCCAACCCAGGGATCAAATTTGTGGTTTCCTGCATTGGCAAGTGGATTCTTTACCACTGAGCCACCTGGGAAACCCCACTAGAGGCAAATAGACTCTATTATAACACCACAACCAGCTAATATAAGAGGTTCAAAATGAGCATTTCAGAGAGATGGCATGGAAAAAAAAAAAAGCAGTTCTTCATGTTGTAGATTTTTCACTCCTCACATATTTACCACTCATAAAAGTCCTTAGATTCACATGCATGTTGTGTCTGAATGAATGTGCCTAGTTTATTGGAATGCACACTTATTTAAATCACTATTATTTGTTAGTTTTTATTTGGATCAGTTCTTCCTCTTGTAGCAAACAAGATGTCTTCAATTTATTGCCTCAGGCATGCAAGTAACTTTATCTTTCTGCAATTCAACTTAGTCTTTATCTTAAGCCTCCATTCCACCTAATAACCTAATGTAGTTATTTAAGGTTGTTTTTCTTTTTCCCAGTCACTGCAGACCTAAACTCTTGTCAATTCACAATTTTTTCCTCCCTCCCTGTTTTAGTGCAGGTCATTTAAACTAATGGATGCTTATATGAGCTCTTTGTATTGTAGATGGGGAGTAGAATTGGTCATTGTTCCAACTGAGAGATAACATAGTAAAGGTCTTCACATTGCAGTTTTATCTCTAAGTACGGAGCAGCACACAGAGGAAATTCTAACACTCAGATGCCCTCCACTGCAAATATAACAAAATTAAAATAATATCTACACAAGTTAGAAAATTTTTATTATACTTTTCAAGTGTAAGTTGACTTCTGCTTCACTTTGGAGAGACTGTCTTATTCAGAAAAGAATTGTAAAGACAAAAATAATTTTAAGTATTGAGAATGGCATGAACATACATTCCAAGCTGACTTCTAATTTTATGCAATTATTTTTATCCACACTATTCATGCTCTGGGAAAACTTCACTTAATTCAGTCTCTAGATAGTTAAAGGAGAGTTTAAATGAGAGTAGTTAACTATTTCAAATCAGATCTTTGGTTCCAGTTTAATCAGTCCCTGACTGTGATCACGATATTGAGGATATTGAAGATCTTAATCACTTCATATATACTCCTCAAAGGTATATGTCATGACTTTATGGTGAAACCACTAGGAAAAGATCCAGTTTTCACATCAAAATTAATCATTTATTAACTTAATCCTTGGTAGCAATAGGTTATGAAACAGTTCATAAAACAAAATTGGAAGTGATAATACAGTCTCTACTCTACATATCTAGAATTTTCTTCTTTTAATTTCCACCCGAAGTCTTCAGTCTCCATGTCTAAAATCAAATATCATATCTGTTTAAAGGTCCCTATCTGTTATCCTGATTTTGTCTTTTAGACAAAAGTTATGGAGACCTTAAATTTATTAACAAATATTTATTGACTGTCTACCATATTCCAGGTATTATGCCAGGCACTGGGATACTGGTGTGAATAAACAACAACAAAAAAATCCATACTCATGGAGCTTGCATTTTCTTGTGCATGCTAAGTCACTTCCGTGGCGTCTGACTGTTTGCATCCCTATGGACAGTGGCCCACCATGGGATTCTCCAGGCAAGAATACTGGGTGGGTTACCACACCTTCCTCCAAGGGATCTTCCTGACCCAGGGATTGAAACTGCTTCTCTTGTCTCCTGCACTGGCAAGCAGGTTCTTTACCACTAGCACCACTTAGATAGCATTTTCATGTGGGATGTGGACAAAATTAAAAAATGCCATATTTTATTACATGGTGATAAATACTATGGAGAAAAATAAAGCAAAGGGGGTATTTTACATTGTAGGGAAGGAAAGCCTCATGGAAACATTTTAGTGAAAACTGAATAAAGTAAAGGAGCAAGCCACACAAGACAAACGGGAAAAGCTGTTCCAGAGGAAATGGCAAGTTGAAAGGTTCTGAGGTGGCAGCCTGCCTTGTATATTTGAGTACGTTTGTTGCCAGTCTGTTTGTTGTGGAGGTATTAAAAGGATAGTAGAAGGTGAGAGCTAAGAGGTAAAGAAAGACTGAGGACTTTGACTTTTGCTCTGAGATTTGAAGCCATTTAGACATTTTTGAGTAAAGTCATACAATTTGACTTATATTTTAACAAGATCATTCTAGCTGCTAGGTTGAAAATAGCAATGGCAATGCCTAGTAAGACACTATTACAGTAACCCAGACTACAGATGATGGTAGCTTGGATCATGTTGGTAGCCATATATATATATATATATATATATATATATATATAGCCTATCAAATTTCTTCAGTTCAGCCCCTCAGTCGTGTCTGGCTCTTTGTGACACCATGGACTGCAGCATGCCAGGCTTTCCTATACATCACCAACTCCTGGAGCTTGCACAAACACATGTCCATAGAGTCATGCCATCCAACCATCTCATTGTCTGTGGCCCCCTTCTCCTCCTGCCTCCAATCTTTCCCAGCATCAGGGTCTTTTCCAATGAATCAGTTCTTTGCATCAGGTGACCAAAGTATTGGAGTTTTAGCTTCAGCATCAGTACTTTCAATGAAAATTCAGGATTGATTTCCTTTAGGATTGACTAGTTTGATCTCCTTGCAGTCCAAGGGATTCTTAAGAGTCTTCTCCAACACCACATTCCAAAACTATCAATGTTTCAGCTTTCCTTATGGTCCAACTCTGACATCCATGCATAACTATTGGAAAAAACAGCTTTGACTAAGTGAGCCTCTGTTTGCAAAGTAGCATCTCTGCTTTTAAATATACTGTCTAGATTGGTCATAGTTTTTCTTCCAAGGAGCAAGCATCTTTTAATTTCATGACAGCAGTCACCATCTGCAGTGATTTTGGAGCCCCCCAAAATAAAGTCTGCCAATGTTTCGACTGTTTCCCCATCTGTTTGCCATGAAGTGATGGTACTGGATGCCATGATCTTAGTTTTCTGAATGTTGAGTTTTAAAAGCCAACTTTTTCACTCTCCTCTTTCACTTTCACTGAGAAGCTCTTTAGTTCCTCTTTGCTTTCTGTCATAAGGGAGGTGTAATCTGCATATCTGAGGTTATTGATATTTCTCCCAGCAATCTTGATTCCAGCTTGTGCTTCACTCAGCCTGGCATTTTGCATGATGTACCCTGCATAAAAGTTAAATAAGCAGGATGACAATATACAGCCTTGACGTCCTCCTTTTCCTATTTGGAACCAGTCTGTTGTTCCATGTCCAGTTCTAACTGTTGCTTCCTGACCTGCATACAGATTTCTCAAGAGGCAGGTCAGGTGGTCCGATATTCCCAACTGTTTCAGAATTTTCCACAATTTATTGTCATCCACAAGTCAAAGAATTTAGCATAGTCAGTGAAGCAGAAGTAGATGTGTTTCTGGAATTCTCTTGCTTTTTCATGATCCAGCGGATGTTGGCAATTTGATCTCTTGTTCCTCTGCCTTTTAAAAATGCAGCTTGAATATATGGAATTCACGGTTCATGTACTGTTGAAGCCTGGCTTTGAGAATTTTGAGCATTATTTTGCTAGCATGTGAGATGAGTGCAAATTTGTGGTAGTTTAAACATTCTTTGGTATTGCCTTTCTTTGGGATTGAAGTGAAAACTAACTTTTTCCAGTCCTGTGGCCAGTGCTGAGTTTTCCAAATTTGCTTGCATATTGAGTGCAGCACTTTTACAACATAATTTTTCAGGACTGAAATTTCTAGCTGGAATTCTGTCACTTCCACTAGCTTTGTTCATAGTAATGCTTCCTAAGGTCCACTTGACTTTGCACTCCAGGATGTCAGGTTCTAGGTGAATGATCACACCATCATGGTTATCTGGGTCATGAAGATCTTTTTTGTATAGCTCTTCTGTGTCTTCTTGCTATTTTTTCTTAATATCTTCTTCTGTTAGGTCCATACGTTTTCTGTCCTTTATTGTGCCCATGTTTATATGAAATGTTCCCTTGGTATCTAATTTTCTTGAAGAGATCTCTAGTCTTTCCCATTCTATTGTTTTCCTTTATTTCTTTGCATTGATCTCTGAGGAAGGCTTTCTTATCTCTCCTTGCTATTTTTTGGAACTCTGCATTCAAATGGGTATATCTTTCCTTTTCTCCTTTGCCTTTCGCTTCTCTTCTTTTCTCAGCTATTTGTAAGTCCTCCTCAGACAACCACTTTGCCTTTTTGCATTTGTATTTCTTGGGCATGGTTTTGATCACTGCCTCCTGTACAGTGTCAGAATAAACTTTACTCTACCTTAAATGTTATTCAATTTTTTCAGCTTTAGCCAGAAATTTGAAAGTTGACTGGTCATCCTAGTTTCCATGTAAGGACGCTGTAGGCCATATGATGAGGAAGGTCACAGGTCCTTTTACCCACACCGAGAATCTCTACACAAAGTGGTAAATTGTCATGTTTTTACTGACTCAGACACCACCATTCCTGATTAGCATGTTTTTGCTTGTTATTTTATTCCAGCAGTCAACTTATTTAAAACAGTACCCTTCTCATTTTTTAAAATATACTGAGAATCTATCTAATCATTGGGGGAAAATGTCAGAATATCTAATACATCCTTGCCAGGGTCCAGCCCCGGTGGATCCAGGGTGATTTGAAGGGGGACGGATAGGCAAGGAAAAACTTATTTATATATAAATATAAGATTAGGAAATAATAGTATAATAGGAAAATTTAGTGGAGAAAAGGGGCTGAATAATTTGGTTTATGGGGAAAGCCAATAAAGTTCCAGACAAGGAACTTGCACCATCTACGTTGGGCCACTGGTGCCCGTTTGAATATCGGAGAGTGCCCCACCTTGGGCTCTCTCTCTTACGGATCTTAGAAGCCGGGACAAGTAAGTAGACATGGTGAGCCTCCATGCCCCAGATGGGAATTCAGCCAGAAATTAGAGTAAAGAGGAGACATGGGGGAAATCAGTCCTTCCAATGACTGGCCCGGCCTCTATTATCTAGAAGGGCCTTTTATACCTTTTTGATTGTACATAGAGATCAGTGGGTAATACAAAGTTATACAGCGTTAGCAGCCCAGACTCATCAAAACCAGGCTTTTCTCTCTGCATACCTAGTTATATGCACAAGTCTTAGGTGATTTACATCATCTTCTGGCCAAAAGGCCAATTAACATTTTACAGCCCTTTTCTGATAAGGCTTTGTTAACCAGAAGACTTATTTGTGTTAAAAGTGTTGTTCTTCCCAAAGTCTAGTGCCACTCTCAGAAAGCATTAAATAAAGTTACATTCTTACATAGCAAGGACACAAGAGGAGTGCAGTGATATATAACAAAGAGAAAAGTAATTAACTCAAAAGTCTAGTGTTGCTAACATCAAAACTACTATATACCTCTTTCTACATCCCGATTACATTGATTAACATCCTCCCAGGTGCCTAAAAGATAAAGAATATGGAGGCCTGGCAGCAATCACTGAGTCAACAGTGAAATCCTGTCCCCAATATGATTTTTGGCTCTTTAGAAAAGGCTCTGTATCTTTAAGATGCTTTAAACTCTGTGCCTCTCACAGTTGGGGGGCTGTAAGCAATTCACAAGGTGCAAAAGTCCGGGGGAACCTGTTAGGCAAGTTAGAGAGCTATCAGAGGGGGTTTGAACTGAAACATTCTTTTCAAATGCAGAAGACTAAAGCCCTGAGTTAACTTTTTCCAGAGAGTGTGCCAGAAGAGTGGAAAAGTACAATACAATAAGGCAGGCAGATTCTTATTTTGGGGGTACATGCTCAGGAAATACCAGGGGGAAAACCTGAGACCCAAATCACCTTGCCCATTGGGCCTCTCCGCATGACCTTGTCATCGGTGGTATTCCTCGCGCTGGCTCCCGGCACATCCTCACAGTATATACATTTTCCAAGAAAAGTGTTTGGAGGAATGAACTCACAGACAACCATTTTGCCTTTTTGCATTTCTTTTTCTTGGGGATAGTCTTGATCATCACCTTCTTTACAACGTCATGAACCTCTGTCCATAGTTCTTCAGCACTCTATCAGATCTCTTGAATCTGTCATTTCCACTGTAAATCATAAGGAATTTGATTTTTGTCATACCTGAATGGTCTAATAATTTTCTCGCTTTCTTCAATTTAAGTCTGAATTTTGCAATAAAGAGTTTATGTTCTCAGCCACAGTCACCTCCTGGTCTTGTTTTTGCTGACTGTATAGAGGATATAATCTATACTATCTTCAGCTGCAAAGAATATAATCAGTTTGAGTTTGGTATTGACCATCTGGTGACATTCATGTGTACAGTCTTCTCTTGTGTTGTTGGAAGAAGGGTATGTTGCTATGACCAATACGTTCTCGTGGCAAAACTCTGTTAGCCTTTGCCCTGTTTCATTTTGTACTCCAAGGACAAACTTGCCTGTTACTCCAGGTATCTCTTGACTTCCTACTTTTACATTCCAGTTCCCTATGATGAAATGGACATCTTTCTTTGATGTTAGTTCTAGAAGGTCTTGTAGGTCATCATGGAATCATTCAACTTCAGCTTCTTCAGTATCACTGACTGGGGCATAGATTTAGATTACTGTGATATTGAATGGTTTGCCTCGGAAAAAAACAGAGATCATTCTGTCATTTTTGAGACTGCACCCAAGTACTTCATTTCAGACTCTTTTGTTGACTATGAGGGTTACTCCATTTCTCCTAAGGGATTCTTGCCCATAGTAGAAGATATAATGGTCATCTAAAATTAAATTCACCCGTTCTGGTTCATTTTAGTTCACTGATTCCTAAAAAATCGATGTTCAGTCTTGCCATCTTCTGTTTGACCACTTCAATTTACCTTGATTCATCAATCCAACATTCCAGGTTCCCAAGTAATATTGTCCTTTACAGCAATATTTTTCTTTCCATCACCAATCACATCACAACTGGGTGTAATTTTCACTTTGGCTCAGCCTCTTCATTCTTTTTGAAGCAGCTATTTCTTCACTCTTCTCCGGTACCATATTGGCCACCTACTGACCTGGGGATTTCATCTCTCAGTGTCATATCTTTTTGCTTTTTCAGACTGTTCATGGGGTTCTCAAGGTAAGAATACTGAAATGGTTTGCCATTCCCATTCTCCCTCCAATGGATCATGTTTTGTCAGAACTTTCCACCATGACCCATCCATCTTGGGTGGCACTACATGGCATGGCTCATAGTTTCATTGAATTAGACAAGGCTGTGATCCATGTGGTCAGTTTGGCTAGTTTTCCATGTTTGTGGTTTCCTTTCTGTTTGCCCTCTGATGGGTGAGGATAAGAGGCTTGTGGAAGCTTCCCGATGGGAGGGACTGGCTGTGGGGGAATCTGGGTCTTGCTCTGATGGGCAGGGCCATGCTCAATAAATCTGTAATCCAATTTCCTGTTGATGGGTAACTCCCTGTAGTTTCCTCCCTGAGGCCAAACTGTGGTAGATGTAATGGCAGTGATGGGTACCTCCTTCAAGGACTTAGGCCAGCACACCACCCATGGCTCCCAGGACTGTTGTATTCAGTGCCCCTGACCCTGCAGCAGGCCACTGTCCACCCACACCTCCACTGGAGACTCCTGGACACTCACAGGCAAGTTTGGCTCAGTATCTTGTGGGGTCATTGCTTCTTTCTCCTGGGTCCTGGTGGGCACAGTTTTGTTTATGCCCTCCAAGAGTCTGTTTCCCCCATTCTGTGGAAGCTCTATAATCAAATCCCACTGGTCTTCCACATCAGATTCCCTAGGGGTTCTCAGTCCTTTTGCCAGATCCCCAGGTTGAGGAAACTTTTGTGGGCCCTAGAATTTTGCAACAGTGCAAGAACTTCTTTGGTATCATTGTTCTCCAGTTTGTGGGTCATCTGCTTGGTGGCCCTTTGGTGGCGCTAATGGCGACCTCCTTCAAGAGGATTTATGCCACATGCAGCACCTCCTAGGTCTACTGCAGCCAGAGCCACTGTCCTATCAAACTTGTTAGTGGAACACTTATGGGAGACATAAAAAGTGTGGCATCAGGCTGAGATTTCTGAACTGGGCAACTAAAAAAATGGTGTTCCCATTTACTTAAGTGGTGAAGACTGAAAGAAGAGCAAAATTTTTTTTGTCTTTTCACTTGTAAATCACAGCACACATGTATAGATTTAACGTAGCAATCATGGATACTGCATGGAGAATTCCTGAACATTTTAAGAGGATCTCAAAGTCAGAAGATGCATTAAAAATCATCTAGCTTTTAAAATTTTTTACTTTGACCCAAAAGAAATAAATTTTACATCTTGACCCAGCACAGACAAGTATGAAAATACACATACAAACACACATACACAACATACTCACATACACACATCACTGAAAGAAAAGTTTCATGCAACAAACATCCTTATTATGTATGATGTACTCTGGAGTTTTGTTTTGAATTCTGGTAGTTTCCCACCAGGTTGATTTTACAACCCCTAGCTTGAAAAATACTGATGTAACTCAACCCTTTTAGTGTCAGATGAGGAAACAAAGATCCAGAGAGAGTAAGTGATTTATAAAAAAGTCCCCCAAACTTAGTGGCAATGCTGGGATCAGAACACAAGTCTCTTAACTCTTGGTTAATTAACAACAGAGTATTCTCCTTTCCAGCATTTTCCATATTTTCTCAGCAGAATGCCCGGAGTAGCAGCTTAAGAAATTTTCTTAAATTTTCCCTACTATCTGCTTTATTTTCTAAGCTTAAATGTATACAAATACAAACATAACAAAGTGTTTTATTAAAGTATTAAATTATTTTTACTCAGCTTACATAATTCAAATGTATTTTAAAGTTACTCATGAATTATTCAAAGACAAATTTTAGCAATCATAAAATTAATCAATTCTAATTCATCACGAACTTCATCGTGTTGTGTGCACACTGCATATGTTTAAAAGTTCAGGTTCATGATAATTATGGCTGACAATTCATTTTCACTCAATGAGCATTTATAGAGTACTACTATGTGCTAGTTCTGTGTGTGCTGGTGAAATAGGAAAGAATTAAGGCATCTCTTTGGCCTTAAGGAACTTACAATCTAGCAAGAAATAGTCAGACTATAGCCATTATTCAATGAGATATTTTATAGAAGATATAAGAGATATTGTACAACTACAGAGTACTCTTTGTTACCTGCTTTAGTAACACAGATGAGAGACAAAATGATTCTCTTTGAAGGGAATAGATGGTTTAGAAAGACTACAAAGGAGCCTTGCAAGATAAATAAAAATTCACTAACCATATTTTCTTCTGGTAAGAAAGATATAATGAAAGGGAGAACAGCAGGGGGAAAAAAAGCTAGTATAATACAAATTGCATGTCATGTAGAGGAATAACTGATTAGATTACAGATATCACATTATTATTGGTCATACATGATGCTATTAGGTATTGAGAGTTTATCCTAGGGTGAATAAGTCATTGGAGGTGTTTAATAAAATGGAGCCATCAGGGAAGCCCCAATAAAATAATTTTGGAAGCAATGTAGACACAAAATGGGGGCCTGCTAAGGATTAAGTTGTTTTGAAGTCCTAACTTCCAGTACTTTAGATGTATATCTTATTTGTAAACAGTTTTTGCAGATGATCAGATTAAGACAAGGCCATTCAGTCCAGATGGTGCTAGCAGTGAAAAACTTGCCTGCCAATGCAGGTTTGATCCATAGGTTGGAAATATCCCCTAGAGGAAGGCACAGAAGCCCGCTCCGGTATTCTTGCCTGGAGAATCCCATGGACAGAGGAGCTTGGTGAGCCACGGTCCATAGGATCAGAAAGAGTCAGATACAACTGAAGTGACAGCACACATTCAGTCATAATGCAATATGACTAGTGTCCTTATAAAATAGGAGAAATTTGGAAACAGATACAGGCATGTACAGAGGGAAGGTTATGTGAAGAGACAAGGGGAAAATGACCTATGAAGGTGAAAAATTGGAGCGATATATCCATAGTCCAAGTAACTCCAAACAAAGATCACCAGTAAACCACCAGAAGTTAAGAAAGAAGGATGGAATATAGTCTTGCTCACAGCCCTAAGAAGGACTCAAGCTGGGACTTCCCTGGTGTCCAGTGATTGAGAACCCACCTTTTAATGCAGGAGACATAGGTCCCATCCCTGGTCAGGGAACTAAGATCCCATATGCTGTGGGGCAACTACTAAGACCACTCCCTGCAATGAAAGATCCCACATATGTCAATTAAGACCCAACACAGCCCAATAAATAAATACAATTTTTTTAAGGAAGCAACCAATTCTGCTGATACCCTGATTTTTTATCTCTAGCACTAGAACCATAAGCCAATAAATTTCTGCTATTTTGTTGTTGTTGTTCAGTTGCTCAGTCATGTCCAACTCTTTGCAACCCCATGGACTGCAGCACCCCACTCTTCCTTGCCCTTCATCATCTTGCAGAACGTGCTTAAACTCATGACCATTGAGTTGGTGATGCCATCCAACCATCTCGTCCTCTGTTGTCCCTTTCTCCTCCTGCTTTTTATCTTTCCCAGCATCAGGGTCTTTTTCAATTAGTCAGCTCTTTGCAGCTGGAGCTTCAGCTTCAGCATCTGTCCTTGCAATGAATACTCAGGATTGATTTCCTTTAGGATTGACTGGATTGATTTCCTTGCAGTCCCAGGGACTCTCAAGAGTCTTCTCCAACACCACAGTTCAAAAACATCAATTCTTCCATACTCAGCTTTCTTTATAGTCCAACTCTCACATCCATACATGACTACTGGAAAAACCATAGCTTTGACAATACAGACCTTTGTTGGCAAAGTAATGTTTCTGCTTTTTAATACGCTCTGTAGGTTTGTCATAGCTTTTCTTCCAAGGAGCAAGTGTTTTTTAATTGCATGGCTGGAGTCACCATCCACAGGGATTTTGGAGCCCAAGAAAATAAAGTTTGTCACTGTTTCCATTGTTTCCCCATCTATTTGCCATGAAGTGATGGGACCTGGTGCCATGATCTTCGTTTTTTGAAAGTTGAGTTTTAAGCCAGTTTTTTCACTCTCCTCTTTCACCTTCATCAAGAACACTTTAGTTTCTCTTCACTTTCTGCCATAAGGGTGGTACCATCTGCATATCTGAGGTTATTGATATTTCTCCTGTCAATCTTGATTCCAGCTTGTGATTTATCCAGTCCAGCATTTTAAGCCATTCCTTTTGTGTTATTTTAAGCCACTCCTTTTGTGGTATTCTTTTACTTCAGGCCTAGGAAACTAATAGAGATGCCCTTGAGCAGTGTAGTCTAAAGTGATAAGAGAATGAAATGAACAGACAGTGATAGTGGGAAGTTCAGAAATGTCATAAATCTATAAGATACTGTTGAAGGAAAAGCAACAAGACTTAATGATTGGCAGAATACAACAAAGACGAGTGAAGATTCCAAGACAGATGAAAATTTTTCTTTCTTAATCAACTGAATGTAGTGTCTAAATCTTTAGTGTCCTCATTAGATCTCTCCTGAGGTTAAGGACCTTATAAAAAGTCCCATGCTTTTCCTCTGGCTGGTGGTATCTAACCAAGCCATATTCTGACATCTCATATAAACCTTTCTTCGGGATGGATTCCCCAGTTTTCATTCTGTTAGCTTATAGCTATATCTGCTACTTCTACCCATTTCTTCTAAGGCCTGCCTAAATTCCTTTCTTTTTTACTTTTGTTCTGGATACTATCTATCAGATTATTAGCTAATAATTAGCTCTACATTCTGTCACCTTTAGACCAATTTCACCTCTCCCCTTTATGCAACACAAACTCCCAGCCTCCCAATTCAGTGCCAAAAACTTTCATGTGTCTAAGGAGCTTGTGTAGATACTAACACCATTAACCAAATTGTAATACACAGCAAAAGAAAACAGCAAGAAAGCCACTGAATTCATCTTCATCAGCAAATATGGAAAACTCAGCAGTGGCCACTGGACTGGAAAAGGTCAGTTTTCGTCCAAATCCCAAACAAGGGCAATGCCAAAGAATGTTCAAACTACTGCACAATTGCCCTCATTTCACGTTAGCAAAGTAATCTCAAAATTCTCCAAGCCAGGTTTCAACAGTACATGAACCAAGAACTTCCAGATGTTCAAGCCAGATTTAGAAAAGGCAGAGGGACCAGAGATCAAATTGCCAACATCCACTGGATCACAGAAAAAGCAAGAGAATTCCAGAAACACATCTACTTCTGCTTCATTGACTACACTAAAGACTTTGACTGTGTGGATCACAAAAAATTGTGGAAAATTCTTCAAGAGATGAGAACACCAGACCACCTTACCTGTCTCTTGAGAAATCTGTATGCAGGTCAGGAAGCNACTCTCCTCTTTCACCTTCATCAAGAACACTTTAGTTTCTCTTCACTTTCTGCCATAAGGGTGGTACCATCTGCATATCTGAGGTTATTGATATTTCTCCTGTCAATCTTGATTCCAGCTTGTGATTTATCCAGTCCAGCATTTTAAGCCATTCCTTTTGTGTTATTTTAAGCCACTCCTTTTGTGGTATTCTTTTACTTCAGGCCTAGGAAACTAATAGAGATGCCCTTGAGCAGTGTAGTCTAAAGTGATAAGAGAATGAAATGAACAGACAGTGATAGTGGGAAGTTCAGAAATGTCATAAATCTATAAGATACTGTTGAAGGAAAAGCAACAAGACTTAATGATTGGCAGAATACAACAAAGACGAGTGAAGATTCCAAGACAGATGAAAATTTTTCTTTCTTAATCAACTGAATGTAGTGTCTAAATCTTTAGTGTCCTCATTAGATCTCTCCTGAGGTTAAGGACCTTATAAAAAGTCCCATGCTTTTCCTCTGGCTGGTGGTATCTAACCAAGCCATATTCTGACATCTCATATAAACCTTTCTTCGGGATGGATTCCCCAGTTTTCATTCTGTTAGCTTATAGCTATATCTGCTACTTCTACCCATTTCTTCTAAGGCCTGCCTAAATTCCTTTCTTTTTTACTTTTGTTCTGGATACTATCTATCAGATTATTAGCTAATAATTAGCTCTACATTCTGTCACCTTTAGACCAATTTCACCTCTCCCCTTTATGCAACACAAACTCCCAGCCTCCCAATTCAGTGCCAAAAACTTTCATGTGTCTAAGGAGCTTGTGTAGATACTAACACCATTAACCAAATTGTAATACACAGCAAAAGAAAACAGCAAGAAAGCCACTGAATTCATCTTCATCAGCAAATATGGAAAACTCAGCAGTGGCCACTGGACTGGAAAAGGTCAGTTTTCGTCCAAATCCCAAACAAGGGCAATGCCAAAGAATGTTCAAACTACTGCACAATTGCCCTCATTTCACGTTAGCAAAGTAATCTCAAAATTCTCCAAGCCAGGTTTCAACAGTACATGAACCAAGAACTTCCAGATGTTCAAGCCAGATTTAGAAAAGGCAGAGGGACCAGAGATCAAATTGCCAACATCCACTGGATCACAGAAAAAGCAAGAGAATTCCAGAAACACATCTACTTCTGCTTCATTGACTACACTAAAGACTTTGACTGTGTGGATCACAAAAAATTGTGGAAAATTCTTCAAGAGATGAGAACACCAGACCACCTTACCTGTCTCTTGAGAAATCTGTATGCAGGTCAGGAAGCAACAGTTAGAACTGGACATGGAACAACAGACTGGTTCAAAATTGGGAATAGAATACGTCAAGACTGTATATTGTCACCCAGCTTATGTAACTTATATGCAGAGTACATCATGAGAAATGCCAGTCTGGATGAAGCATAAGCTGGAACCAAGATTTCTGGGAGAAATATCAATAACCTCAGATATGCAGATGACACCACCCTTATGGCAGAAAGTGAAGAAGAACTAAAGAGCCTCTTAATGAAAGTGAGAGAAGAGAATAAAAATGCTGGCTCAAAACTCAACATTCAAATAACTAAGATCATAGCATCTGGTCCCATCACTTCATGGCAAATAGATGGGCAAAAAATGGAAACAGTGACAGACTTTATTTTCTTGGGCTTCTAAATCACTACAGATGGTGACTGAAGCCATGACATTAAAAGACATTTGCTCCTTGGAAGAAAAGCTATGACCAATCTGGACAGTGTATTAAAAAACAGAGACATTACTTTGCCGATAATGGTCCGTCTAGTCAAAGCTATGGTTTTTCCAGTAGTCATGTATAGATGTGAGAGTTGGACCATAAAGAAAGCCAAGTGCCGAAGAATTGATACTTTTGAACTGTGGTGTTGGAGAAGACTCTTGAGAGTCCCTTGGACTGCAAGGAGATCAATCCAGTCAACCTTGTTTTGACTGCAAAGGAAATCAATCCTGAATATTCATTAGAAGGACAAATGCTAAAGCTGAAGCTCCAATACTTTGGCCACCTGATGTGAAGAGCTGACTCATTGGAAAAGACCCTGATGCTGAAAAAAATTGAAGGCAGGAGGAGAAGGGGACAACAGAGGATGAGATGGTTAGATGGCATCACTGAGTCAATGGACTTGAGTTTGAGTAAACTCCAGGAGATGGTGATGGACAGGGAAGCATAGTGAGCTGCAGTCCATGGGTTTGCCAAGAGTCAGATATGACTGAGCAACTGAACAGCAACACAACAGTACTCTGTAATGGCCTATATGGGAAAAGAATATATATAAAAAATAGTGGATACATGTATGTATATATTATAAATCTATATATATGTATAACTGATTCACTTTGCTGTACACCTGATACTAATACAACATTGTAAATCAACTATACTCCAATAAAAATTAAAAAAAAATTTTTAGCTACTGAGTTCATTATTGGACATTATAGAGAATATATTTTGACACAAAAGGAAGGCACTGGCCCATCCTTTCTCCAGGACTGCTAATATCCCACATACCCCATACAAAGTGATTGACCTGCTGTATACTCCTCTTCCCCTGACCATATCTCTTTGGTATGAACACGTATTCTGAACTGGGTCAACCAGACTGTCTCTACAGAAAAATGGAAATTGGTTTCCATATGTGTCTAAATACCTAACTTGGAAACTGAAGCAACTACAGTTTTCCATATGGACTAAATAGCAGGGAAAGCTGATTTTCAGGGAGATAAGGATTAAGCAGATGTCAGACAGAAAGAAATATAAGAGAGACAGGGACACATGCTACCTGGGTTCTTCAGACCTTTCCCTTTCCTGGTTCCAATCCCTTCCTGGTAACAGCTGCACACCAGCCTGTGGACTCTGTGAAAATACCTTTGTACTCTTGTGATAAGCACACTCATCTTTTTATACCACCCTAACTAAACCTTTTTTCAAAGAATCCTAACCAACACAGAGTCCACTGTGAAATGTCTATATAACATCTAAGAGGAGAGGTAGTTTGAAATATGAATCTGAACACAGTGCAAAGGTTGGGGGAGGACATATGATTTTGGTAAGGGAGTAACTGAAGTCACTAGAGTAGATTAAGTCATGAGTAACAGCTCACAGTGAAGGAAAACAGGGGAAAAGGGTAAAGAAACGAAAGACAGACCTCTTATGAACTTTAATATGCAAGATATGGATCAAAGGAACAATAAACTAAGAGAGAATGCTTTTGTAGAAACCAAGAAATAAAAGTATTTAGGCTATACTTATAGAAAATTCAATCACCACTGGCTTAAACAGGTACTGATTAATTTATCTCAAACAAGAAGATGTCCAGAACTGGTACCACTGATCGATGAGCCCATCAGGGTCTCAGGTTGTTCCTCTCTCTCCTACCACCATCTGAAGCATCTAGCCTTCATCTCTATGGTCACACATGGCTGTTACATCTTCCAGGTAGGAAGGAAAAAGAAAGGCAACAACGTGATGGACAATAAGGGTTTTGTTATCAGGAAAACAAAAGCTTTATTTCTCATTGATTACCTCTGTCATTTGGCCATCCCTAACTGGAGAAGGACTAGAAGAAAGAAGACTATGGTTTTAAGAGTTGAGTCAGCCAATTAGCTTTCAGCCAAAGAGTTTAATCAACAAAACTACAGAGGAGTCAAGAATAACTAAAGACAAATGATGGGGTTGTTACCAAAAGGGTGTGGTGGGGTGGGGAGGCATTGGGTCTGGCTCCTCAATGCTCAAAAGCCAAGAAATAGGCCAGCTTGGTGGAAAGGAAAGTTTGCTTTATTTCAGACGCTGGCAGCTGGACTGGTGGAGGGTGGCGGACACATCTGTCCAAAGGTTGACTATCCTCCCCACTCCTGACAAGTAGTGGGTAAGAGCTTTCATAGAGAGATAAGTGTCTAAGGCAGAAACAGCATAGTCATCTCTAACAGTTATCTTCAAATCAGTCATCAGTGGTCTGACTAGCATCATCTTGGTTGTTTTAGATATAGTTAATCTTTAGTTCCAGGTTCATTTGTTCATTTGTTCCCATTTCTTTGCAGCTAGTTCTTGGAATTGTGGCAGGTCATGTCCTGGGTAAAGGCTGGTCATCATGTAGCTCACTTCTCCACCTGGATAAGTATCTATAAGACAGCTCACAGGACATGGCTCATAATATTATCTATAGCCCTTGAGAAAGAGCTAAAAGTCCTTGACTATGCTTAATGACTACAATATTATTATTTAGTTTCCTTTGTTTCAGCATTTCTCACTTCTCTGATTAAACTTATTCCTTGGCTAAAGTTTTCCACAGACAACAGGCAGGCAGAGGACTTGATGGGGCAGGTACAAGAACCAGAGTCCTGCTCCATTTCAGGGTGAGGAGGATTTGGTAGTTGGAATGTCCTTGGCAACCTTATCAAAAGCAATGTCAGGTACATATTGGGCATGCAGAGGGCTGAAGACTAACTGGTGGGTGAGAAATGGGAATAGATAGTTCTTTTTTAACGTTTGAAAAGGAGAAAAATGGACAAAGCAAAAATCTAAAGAAAAGACACAATAGAAAGATGTTTTGCTTGGTTTCAGGATTGTGATTGCTCAGATGGTAAAGCATCTGTCTACAATGTGCGAGACCTGGGTTCGATCCCTGGGTTGGGAAGATTCCCTGGAGAAGGAAATGGCAACCCACTCCAGTCCTCTTGCCTTGAAAATCCCACGGACGGACGAGTTTGGTGCAGGTTACTGTTCATGGGGTTGCAAAGAGTCGGGCACGACTGAGCGACTTCACTTTGGAAGTACAAACAATTGGAAAGGGGGAGATTTGAGGGATAAATGGTATGAAATAAAGACTACTTTCAAAAAAAAAGTTTTAAAAAGAGGATTAAACATATCCTTGAGCACAAAACTCATTCCTCCTAAATAAGAAAGGAAGTAAAGCTNTCGGGCACGACTGAGCGACTTCACTTTGGAAGTACAAACAATTGGAAAGGGGGAGATTTGAGGGATAAATGGTATGAAATAAAGACTACTTTCAAAAAAAAAGTTTTAAAAAGAGGATTAAACATATCCTTGAGCACAAAACTCATTCCTCCTAAATAAGAAAGGAAGTAAAGCTGAGTAACAAAAGTATAAGTTTGGATGTGGACAAGAAAAAAGTTGAATTGTTAAAATTCTATTTTAACAAAAATTCATTTTAAAACTGCTTAACTTTTCAAAGATAAACCTTGAATTCATTATTAACCAGTTTGAAGAAAGGCATGAGAATCTCACCATAATTCAGGTGTGCTTTGTTTACTCAGATTCCTAACCAGAAACAAGCTAAGCAGAGACCACTGTGGGATTTTTTCCGACATGTAGAACAGAGACTGAGAAGAATGGGAGCTTTTATGAACATCTCACCATTTCATTTTCTTTCCTTCTCTCCTTCCCCAAACTAAAGGGCCCTAGAGACGATGGAGGCGATTGGCATTTTTCTCATTCTTCCGTAGTAATGAAAGCAGTGGGGAAGAGACGGTGGTGGCATGAGCAATGGCCAAAGTCCTTGCTTGAAGCATCCAGAACTTGCTCTGCAAATTTATTTCAACTTTGCTCTCAACTCCTTCACCTTAGAACACCTGGGAAGTGGCAGTCAACAAGGATGGAGAGCAGAAAGCCGCGAAGAGATATCTGGTTCAGCAACTGTGGTCACAGAGCTGGTCAAACCTGACGAAAGTGCAAACCACTTTTTCAAAAATCAGAGCCAGAATCTGACGAGTCTGCCCCGACGCCTGTAAAGGAAAATGATTTTCACTTTTCATTGGCTGACCCTCCCAGAGTTGAGACCTTTTTTCATTTTCATTGGTCATTGCTGCTGTCACGTCCTTTCACCACACCCAAAGCGCCCAGTGAGCTTTGGGGAAAACTGATTTACAGAGCTCGGGGGCGGGAGTTCGCAAGCAGCTAGACTATTCCGCGCCCCCCGCCCTCCCTCCCGCCCCGCCGCTTCCTCCTCAGGCCCTGCCNGGGGAAAACTGATTTACAGAGCTCGGGGGCGGGAGTTCGCAAGCAGCTAGACTATTCCGCGCCCCCCGCCCTCCCTCCCGCCCCGCCGCTTCCTCCTCAGGCCCTGCCCCGCCCCCTGGCCTGAAGCCACGCCCATTCCCCAGCCGGGCCCCGCCTCTCCCTCCGGAGAGGGCGGGGACCTGGTGGCGGCCGCAGCCGCAGGAATATGCTGGAAGCCGGCTGGCGGGCGCCGGGGAGGTGCTGAACGGACAGTTCCCGCCGCTTTATTTGCCCGGCGGCGGGTAGGAGGGTGGGGCGGCCTTAGAGTCCGCTGGGCACGTGAGCGATGGAGACCATCTGGATCTACCAGTTCCGCCTCATCGTCATCGGGGACTCCACCGTGGGAAAGTCGTGCCTCCTGCACCGCTTCACTCAGGGCCGCTTTCCTGGGCTGCGCTCCCCAGCCTGCGACCCCACCGTCGGCGTGGACTTCTTCTCCCGCCTGCTGGAGATCGAGCCCGGCAAGAGGATAAAGCTGCAGCTCTGGGACACGGCGGGACAGGAGCGGTTCAGGTAGGACCCCGGGCGATGGGACCCTCCCCAGGGACCGCGCCGCCCCCTCCGTCCTCCTGGGGTCCCCTCCCTAAGCCTTGGCCGCACCGGCCCGAGTCGGGAGCAGCTCTGGCCCTTCCCTCTCGAAAGTGCAAACACTCCATTCTCGCTTCCCCTTTGCCCCTCCTCTTCCAGGGACGACTTCCTCCTCCGCAATTTCTCACTTCTTTCTTTGGCTCCTGTTTCCTGCGCCCCCTTTCCGTTTTTCCTTTCCCGCCTGAACCCAGGTCACCCTCACCAGCTCCTCTTACCCAGCGCTCTGGCCCTGCTGGCATTTTAATCCCCAACTCTTCGGCTCCCCTGCTGCCTTCTCCCCAAACTCAGCGTCCCTCGCCGCGCACGCCCTGACCTGGCCACCCTTCTCCAAGCTCCGCTTTTCCTCCTCTGACCGAGCATCTTCCCTCTATGCGGCCCCGGAGAACTGCATAGGATTCCCAGATTCGTGATTGATCCGTTTAGCTTCACAGCAAGCAGTGCTCCAGCCCAGATTACAGCATGAGCTCATTGGGCACCGTGCAGATGGAGATGAATGCGGTAATGGTCTGAACATCTCACAGCACCGAATGTGGTCATCAGAAATACAGGGCCAGGACCCGTGAGAGTGTGTCTTGTACAGCAACCAAGGACACAGACACAACTGAGGAGTTTTTGTTTGTTTCATTGTTATTGTTTTTTTAAGGACTAAGTTGTCTTTAGAAGTTTGTCATCACTGGTGCTTTGATAGAAAAAAGAGAGATGTACATATTGAGATTTGTTAGGAACTTTTCCTTTATTTTATTCATAATAGGTTCCAGGGTGATAATAGATCAGAAAATACTTTTCTACATGGAGGAGGAATACAAATAAATAGTCTCATTCTACATTCTCATTGAAACCCTGAAGGATTTCACAAAAGCGACTGCCAAATAAAAACTAAATGTAAATTGTATGCATTTTCTATATATTTAAGATGGAATCAGATATGAGGCACATTTAAAATTTTTAGGATTCAACAACTTTTTTTTCAGAGGAGGGTAAGGGATCTGATATATTGTAGTGTTTGGGACTCTTTTAAGGTTCTATTATCAACTGGAACTCATTAAAGCAAACATTTGGTAGTCTTCTGCTTTTGGAATGGCTACTTCTTAACCATACTTCCCAAACATGGCTCCCCCTCACCCCATCCAGCCCCCATTCTGAGTGAGATGAGCCTACTTCGCTGAGAAAAAGAGAAAAAACTTCCTTTAAAATAATTTTTCAAACTCTAATTCCTCATCTGTAAAATGGAGTCATTATGATCTCTAAGATTCATTACAGTTTTACCACTGTAAGGTTGGCAGCAAATTCATTCACTTGTGATCTCAATCAGAGATGAACGTTAAGACATTTCATGGTCAGTAAAAAGCATTTACTATAGCTCTTGCTCTACCCTCTAAAGTGAAGTGAAGTTGCTCAGTCATGTCCGACTGCGACCCCATGGACTGTAGCCCGCCAGGCTCCTCCGTCCATGGGATTTTCCAGGCAAGAATACTGGAGTGGGTTGCCATTTCCTTCTCCAGGGGATCTTCCTGACCCAGGGATCTAACCCAGGTCTCCCACATTGCAGGCAGACTCCTTACCCTCTGAGCCACTAAAGTGAATATAGTAAAAACATGTTCTTTATACCTTAACTTCTATACCATAACTTTATACCTTAAACTTCTAGCAACTACTGATAATTAAGAAGTATAGGTAGTAAGATCTTCTTGAGTCTAAAACACTTTCCTTAAAAGTAACTTTAAAAAAGTTAATGTATTTATTTTAATTGGAGGCTACTTTACAATACTGTGGTGGTTTTTGCCATACATTGACATGAATCAGCCATGGGTGCACATGTGTCCCCCCATCCTGAACCTCCTTCCCACCTCCCTCCCCACCCCATCCCTCTGGGTTGTCCCAGAGCATCGGCTTTGAGCGCCCTGCTTCATGGATCGGACTTGCACTGGTCATCTATTTTACATATGGTAATATACATGTTTCAGTGCTATTCTCTCAAATCATCCCACCCTCACCTTCTCCCACATAGTGCAAAAGTCTGTTCTTTACATCTGTGTCTCTTTTGCTGCCTTGCACATAGGATTGTCATTACCATCTAAATTCCATATATATATGTTAATATACTGTGTTGGTGTTTCTCTTTCCAACTTACTTCACTCTGTACAATAGGCTCCAGTTTAAGCCGCCTCATTAGAACTAACTCAAATGCGTTCTTTTTTATAGCTGAGCAATATTCCATTGTGTATATGTACCATAACTTCCTTATCCATTCATCTGCTGATGGACATCTACGTTGCTTCCATGTCTTATTTATTGTAAAGAGTGCTGCAATGAACATTGGGGTACACGTATCTCTTTCAATTCTGGTTTCCTCAGTGTGTACGGCCAGCAGTAGGATTGCTGAGTCCTATGGCAGTTCTCGGAGAAGGCAATGGCAGCCCACTCCAGTACTCTTGCCCAGAAAATCCCATGGACAGAGGAGCCTGGTGGGCTGCAGTCCATGGGGTCACGAAGAGTTGGACATGACTGAGCAACTTCACTTTCAGTTTTCACTTTCATGCACTGGAGAAGGAAATGGCAACCCACTCCAGTGTTCTTGCCTGGGGAATCCCAGGGATAGGGGACCCTGGTGGGCTGCCGTCTATGGGGTCGCACAGAGTCGGACACGACTGAAGCAACTTAGCAGCAGCAGCAGCAGCAGCATGGCAGTTCTATTCCCATTTATTTAAGGAATCTCCATGCTGTTCTCCATAGTGGCCATACCAGTTTGCATTCCCACCAACAGTGTAAAAGGGTTGCCTTTTCTCCATACCCTCTCCAGCATTTATTCTTTGTAGACGTTTTGATGGCGACCATTCTTACCTGTATGAGATGATACCTCATTGTGGTTTTGATTTGCATTTTTCTAATAATGTGTGATGTTGAGCATCTTACCATGTTTTTATTAGCCATCTGTATGTCTTCTTTGGAGAAATGTCTATTTAGTTCCTTGGCCCACTTTTTGACTGGGTCATTTTTCTGGTATTGAGCTTCCTGAGCTGCTTGTATATTTTGGAGATTAATTCTTTGTCAGTTGTTTTGTTTGCTGCTATTTTCTTCTATTCTAAAGGCTGCCTTTTCACCTTGCTTATAGTTTCTTTCATTGTACAAAAGCTTTTAAGTTTAACTGGGTCCCATTTGTTTATTTTTGTTTTTATTTCCATTACTCTGGGAGGTGGGTCATAGAGAATCTTGTTGTGATTTACATCAGAAAGTGTTCTGCCCTTGTTTTCCTCTAAGAGTTTTATAGTTTCTGGTCTTCCATTTAGGTATTTGATCCATAAAAGCAGCTCTTAAACTTATTGTAAGGGATGGTTAAATTGTTAGATTTTAAAGATCTTTTCTGCTAAATACATCATTGTTTTTTATTGCCTTTAAGAAAAATGTACATTTATTTTATATATACTATTTAAACAGGCTTCCCAGGTAGCCCAGTGGTAAAGAATCCTCCTGCCAATTCAGGAGACAAGGTTTCCATCCCTGGGTAGAGAAGATTCCCCTGGAGTAAGAAATGGCAACTCACTCCAGTATTCTTGCCTGGAAAATTCCATGGACATGGGAGGCTGGTGGGCTATAGTCTGTGGGGTCACAAGGAGTCGGACATGACTGAGCACACACACATTTAAATCAGACAGTAACACTCATAATAATGCAAGGACATTTAGGGAACATTTACTGACAGTGAGTCATACTATATTTTGTTTGGCTCTTTACCAAAGATGTATTCCTAAATTCACATATATATCAGTAGTTTCCTCCAAATACTTGCTTTTCTCTCATTTAGCAGAACAATTTCTCCATAAAATTGCATTAAAGTTATTGTTAAATCATTCTGTACCTTCCTCTAAGAAAATACAGATACTTATTTTGAGTAAGTGCATTTGTTTCATAGAAGGGTACTATTTAGTTCATGAATGTATAGTCCTGTCATTAGTGGTAATCATACTGTTTAACTGTAATCAGGAATTTGTGGGAAACATTCCATTTACATTCTATTTGGAGGTTTATTGGTGATCAGATATAAACAAAAACAAATCGGTTTTAGACAGTTCAGGAGATACCTTAAAAGCATAAACAAATGTGCTACAGGACAGCAAAATAGTGAGCTGATGATTATGATATAAATAGCTTTAAGTTATCTTTTTCTCGTGAGGGGGCAGGATGGGGGCAGGCTTCCCCGGTGGTTCAGCTGGTAAAGAATATGCCTGCAGTGTGGAAGACCTGAGTTCGATCCCTTGTTTGGGAAGATCCCCTGGAGAAGGGAAAGGCTACCCACTCTAGTATTCTGGCCTGGAGAATTTCAGTCCATGGGGTTGCAAAGAGTCAGAACAGGACTGAGTAACTTTCACTTTCACTTTTTGTCATTTTTGTCCGACTCTTCGCAGCCCCATGGAAGGCAGCCCACCAGGCTTCTCTGTCCATGAGATTTTCCAGGCAAGAGTACTGGAGTGGGGTGCCATTGCCTTCTCCAATTTATTAAAGTAATAATTGATAAAGCCTTAGTTTTTAAAGTTCAGAGCATATATTAATATTCTTGTAGCCAGTAACTAGTCACAAAAAATAAGAGAACAAAATCAAAGTAAAGAAAGTTTAGAAAAATGATGAATATGTGAGCATCTTTAAATTGTAGCATAATACTCAATTGTTAAAGTTTTTGTTATTAACACTGTGTTTTAGTAAGAATAAATGTTAAATTACTGAATTCAGTTCAGTTCAGTTGCTCAGTCGTGTCCAACTCTTTGCAACCCCATGAATCTCAGCATTCCAGGCCTTCCTGTCCATCACCATCTAATGGAGTTCACTCAAACTCATGTCCATTGAGTCAGTGATGCCATCCAGCCATCTCATCCTCTGTCGTCCCCTTTTCCTCCTGCCCCCAATCCCTCCCAGCATCAGAGTCTTTTCCAATGAGTCATCTCTTCCCATGAAGTGGCCAAAGTATCAGAGTTTCAGCTTTAGCATCATTCCTTCCAAAGAACACCCAGGGCTGATTTCCTTTAGAATGGACTGGTTGGATCTCCTTGAGTCCAAGAGACTCTCAGGAGTCTTTTCCAACACCACAGTTCAAAAGCATCAATTCTTCGGTGTTCAGCTTTCTTCACAGTCCAATTCTCACATCCGTACATGACCACTGGAAAAACCATAGCCTTGACTAGACGGACTTTGTTGGCAAAGTAATACCTCTGCTTTTCAGTATGCTACCTAGGTTGGTCATAACTTTTCTTCCAACGAGTAAGTGTCTTTTAATTTCATGGCTACAGTCACCATCTGCAGTGATTTTGGAGCCCAGAAAAATAAAGTCTGACACTGTTTGCACTATTTCCCCATCAGTGCCTTATTTAATGATAGTTCATTTCTCTCTTGTTTAACAGTCTTAAGGTAAGTGGTCCATCATTCAGGACCATCATTCAGATGCCTTCTCTCTTACTTTCCTACCATCCCTAGAACATTATCATCATCTCTGTGGACAAAGCTGGGTTGTAGGCACACTGTGTGCCTGTTCAGGAAGAGGGGAAAGAAAGGATCTACATCAAGGAATGTTTCCTTTAAGCAGGTGAAGCCAGTGTGGTGTAGATTACTTCAGCTCTCGATTCATTGAGAAGAAAGAGGTCATAAGGCCACACTTCCGCAGGGCTACCACACTTACACAGCACTTCCCCAGTGCTCAGGGAAAGGGGAAGATGAATTCAGCATTGCAGGCAATGGGTGAAACTAACAATCACCACTTCTGTTTTTTAATCATCATAGTGGAAGAAGTTTAGCAGGAAAGGAAACAAAAATATTGTTTAACAGTATTAATAGGGATCAGTTCAGTTCAGTCGCTCAACCGTGTCCTACTCTTTGCGACCCCATGAATCGCAGCACGCCAGGCCTCCCTGTCCATCACCAACTCCCGGAGTTCACTCAGACTCACGCCCATCGAGTCAGTGATGCCATCCAGCCATCTCATCCTCTGTCGTCCCCTTCTCCTCCTGCCCCCAGTCCCTCCCAGCATCAGAGTCTTTTCCAGTGAGTCAACTCTTCGCATGAGGTGGCCAAAGTACTGGAGTTTCAGCTTTAGCATCATTCCTTCCAAAGAAATCCCAGGGCTGATCTAAATAAGTGTACATATGACTAGACATATAGAGAGCACCAAATGTAAGAACATAAATTTTGAATTTTTCTTATGAATAGCATTTAAGGCAATCTGAAGATAAAATCGGATATAGCAACATTAGCTGTGGGGATAGAAAATCTGAAGCTTCAAGCCAGATTTGGCCTTTTATTTCATGTTGTCTGGCCTTTGGGATATTACAGTTACAGCCAGAGGTTGTAAAGCGTGACTGAACTGAACTGAACTGAGTGCTGTGCTTCTCAAAGTGTGTTCTGCAGAGCACTCAGACTGTGTGATTCTTTTTCAAGGATGGGTTCTCTAATCAAATAAGTTTGAAAATCCTTGTATTCCATTTCTTTCTTACAAAATTCATATCATAGATGCCAAGAAGTCTTGACTAAAGAAACATATTTACCTTTGGTTAAACTAGCATTTTCACCATTTATTTGAAGGGCTCTTCTTAAAATATGAAAACCTATGATTGGTAGTGTTCTAAGTAGTATAATTTGGGGGAAACTCCTTTGATGAATTGCTTTAGTCACATTCTTTGAGCAGAACCAAGTAAACGTTTGAAGTTTGGAACAATGGAAAACCTGCAGATATTAGTTAACCTTTTCCTCTAGCGCCTCTTCTAGTGTGTGTCTTTCTCTTCCTTATGTGTCTTACCCTTCCTTAAACTCCTTATTTTTTAATTTTCCTTTACCCTTTCCATCTGTCCGTTTCTACTCATAGTTTCCTCCCACCTTCTCTTCTTTCATTTCATTTTACTGTGTCTCTTTTGATCTCATTTCTTTTTAGCTTATCTCTCCTTATTTATCCCTCTGCTTCCCTTATGTCTCTGTTTGCTCCTGTCACTTCAAAACATTCATATGAAGTAAATATTTAAAAGTGGTTTGTTTTCTGTTCATACTTTTAAAAGTAAGCATCATGAACATTTTCTATTTTTCTCCTTAAGAGATCACTTAACATTTCTAAGCTAAATGGGTTTCTCTTTTGTTTTTAATTAATTATTTAGCTTTGGCTGCACTGGGTCTTCACTGCTTTGCGCAGGTTTTCTCTCACTGCAGCAAGTGGGGGCTACTCATTATAGCAGACGTGCTTCTCATTGTGGTGGCTTCTCTTGTTGGCAGGAGCATAAGCTCTAGGCGCATGGGCTTCAATAGTTGTACCACTCCAGGCCAGAAGTTGCTGCATGCAGGCTCTAGGGTGCACAGGCTCTGGGGTGCATGGACTCAGTAGTTGTGGCGGCATGGGCTTAGTTGCTCCGCAGCATGTGGAATCTTCCCGGACCAGGGATCAAACCCATGTCCCCTGCATTGGCAGGCAGATTCTTTACCACTGCACCACCCTAGAAGTCACGTTTTTGTTTTTTAAGGAAACTTTATTTGATCTCCACCCTCCTTACTGTGGTTCATGATTGTCAATAGAGATTTTCTGATAGTGGATTGGTGGGCTCATAATTAACACAGGTAACAGAACAAAGATCGTTTGCAGTTAAGTGCTATAATCATTGCAGTTTGCTATAGTTGCAAGTTATTAGAAACAATAGAAAGCTGGGCTTTATTTGTATTGAGTGATCAGATAATACAGTGTTTTGATTAAAATTATTTGTGTTGTAAGTAACAGAAATAAAGCCAAATTAGGTTAGATATAAGGAATAAATTTTAAATGATACCAGTTTCATGAGAAGCAAAATCTCAGTGAACATACAGGTGTTCTAACTACATGTGTTTGTGGATTTTCTCTCTAGTCTATTTCCATTATCCAGTGCTGTCAGCTCCTGAGTATGTCAGGCCCTGAGCCTCTTATTCAAATTCTTAAAAGAAAAAAATATCATTGATTTTTGATTGGCCAGTGAGTCAGCTCCCCTAGGGTTGGGTTATTAAGATAATATACACATAAAATACAAAGGAATTATACAAATATTGAGATATGTTTTATGAGTCATACAAAGCAAATGAATCTGTAGGAGTCTACTTTTTGGGAAAGAGAAATTCACAGAAGAAAAAAGTGAGCAGTCACCCCAAAAAGTATACTTTCTCATGTTTCAGAGTAAAAGGATATGTAAAAAGAAGCCAGCATCATTTCTAACATGTATAGCAGAATGTGGAAAGATGACCCTTGTAGCCAAGTGTATTTTTATATGCTGAAATTTATTTTCGCTGTCCATTCAGAACATTCAGACCATTTTGAGTGATTGCATACTCAGTACAGTTAAGAAGCTAGCCATTAAAAAAAAAAGAAGCTAGCCATTAATTTCAAAAATCTGTGATTAGTTTTCTTAATTTCCTTTTTCTTCAATGAATCAATTGATTTCTCCTATGTAGCCATAACCTCAATGACATATTGGTATATGAAGGTGATTATACATCCTCTTTAGTAGCTAAATATTGTAAATAAAGTAGACTAAATATTGTACTTCAGTGTTTGAAGACCCTAGGCCGGCAGTAGGCAAAATTGCAAAGTAGAATGCATTTTGGGGGCCTTTGGTGCTTGCCTACTTTTTCTTTCCTACTGTTTTTGAATAATAAGATCTTGACCAACTCTTCTATTTTCCTTCACATCTCAGTTGAAAAACCATTCTTTACTTTTCCATCCTAGCTTCAGAGAGAAGTAGCTGGAAGATCAAGAGATACAAAAATATTAAAAGAATAATGGTTCTTCTAGGGGTATTTCTGTTCTAAAAGAGAATGACCACCTTGTATCATCTTGAGGTAATTTTTCCCTGTTGGTGGAGTTGTGAATATGTGGCTGAAGGGTGTTGGAGTTTCCTCTCATCATACTGTGTCAGTGACCACCTATTCTGACACGCTGGCCCCACATTTAGCTTTCAAGGAAATGGCTAGAAAAAAAATTAGTAATGTTGTCAGTATATGGATCACTCAGTAAAGTTTTCCCATGAAGGAGAGTGCTTTGCTTAGTCTCAGAGAAAGAGAGAGAATAAATTTCTACCTATTGTTCGTCTGTTTTGATAGCATATAAAGATTTCTTAACAACTTAGCCTCCATAGCCATTTTAGTTAAAGTTTAAAGAGCGACTTCTTGGAATGATCTGAGATTATTTATTTTGATGTTTTAAAGAGCCAGTTATTCTTATCCTAACTGAGTTAGAAGAAATCTGCATTCTTCCGGTCTGTTCTGTGAAGTAGTGAAAAGGAAAGGTGAACCACTCAAATAATACTGAGGTATACACACACACACACACACACACACACACACACACACACACACCAGAGAACATCAGATTTTACGTCAATAAAATATTTTTATTCTTTCTGAAGTGAAATTCTACAAAGCCTATACTTTATGATACTAATAACTCTGCCTCCAAATGTCAGTAACTTTTATTCAATTCTGACAATATGTAATTCAGAGTTCATTTAAAAATTATTACCCTACACAGTCTACCTCACTTATCATGAAACAAATATCATTAAAAACCCATTGTTTTCTGAAAGGAATCACTTCATCTAATGAAGTACTATTCTGAGCTATAGGAGTTCCAGAAAAATGTGAAACAGAGGTCCAGTACACTTCAAAGTTAAAAGTATATTTTTAGTTTAAGCTGTGAAAGAGTTTCAAAATAGCGATAGTAGTTCTGTATATCAGAGTTGGACACAACTGACGCAACTTACCATGCATGCATGCATGCATCGGAGAAGGAAATGGCAACCCACTCCAGTGTTCTTGCCTGGAGAATCCCAGGGACAGAGGAGCCTGGTGGGCTGCCGTCTATGGGGTCGCACAGAGTCGGACACGACTGAAGCGACTTAGCAGCAGCAGCAGTTTTGTATATAAGCATGACTGAGTAACTGTCGATGGCTTGGTGGCATATTATTTTATTTTGGCTTAAAATCTTAGTGTTCTTTAAAACATTCTTAAAATGTACTGAATTTTGTTTTTTCTATTTCCTTCCTATGGTAATGATTCATTTTTAATTGAGGAATACCATGCTAAATAAAATTATTTGTTTTACTGGTAGTAAGTCTTTTAAGAGCATCCACTCNTTTGTATATAAGCATGACTGAGTAACTGTCGATGGCTTGGTGGCATATTATTTTATTTTGGCTTAAAATCTTAGTGTTCTTTAAAACATTCTTAAAATGTACTGAATTTTGTTTTTTCTATTTCCTTCCTATGGTAATGATTCATTTTTAATTGAGGAATACCATGCTAAATAAAATTATTTGTTTTACTGGTAGTAAGTCTTTTAAGAGCATCCACTCGTACCAATATCTAGGATACAAATAAACCATAAAAAATATCACAATGCCAAAAGAATTGGTAAGGTAACAGAGACTTCTCTCTTAGATTTATTTCCACTTCACTGGTATAATGAGTGCATTAGAGTCACCTGAGAAAGGTCTTTAGCAAGTCAGGCCCCAAAAGTTACCAGTGACTTTTCTTTGCAAAATATTATCCTTCTGTTGTGGCCCAGACCATAAAGAATCTGCCTGCAGGATACACCCTGGTTCAAAATTTGGGTTGGGAAAATTCCCTAGAGAAGGGAATGGCTACTCACTCCAGTATTCTTACCTGGAGATATTTCCATGGACAGAGGAGTCTGGTAGGCTACATTGTCTAGAGTCACAAAGAGTTGGACACAATTGAAGATATGTAGCATGCAAACATATGCCTATTTCTTCCCCTCCTTTTTGTGTAATTGGTCAGAATCTCTGTCTAAATTATCTTCCTGTATCAAAAGTGGTTTTTCATCTGATTCTTCAGCCTTTCCAAATGTATTTCCATTTTGTAGGATATAGTGCGATATGGCTTGAAACAGATAAGGCTAAAGGACAGCCTTAATAACAGACTCCTGCCTCAGAAATACAAAAGAATAGTGTGTGGCCTGAACTGAACCCTCTTCTCTGAGGAGAGACCAAGAGAGAATAGTGCAAATGGGAGTTAATAGATATTATGAACTTCTTGGCTATAAGAGAAGACATTGAAAAAAAAAGAGTATAGATTCTCAAATTCTAGGCGTTGCATATCATTTTTCTTCTGAGTAGCATTTTTCAAAGTAATAGGTATAATTTGAATAAAAGTTTCCTTGATCAAATACCGTTAGAAATGCTGGGGTTGTGCAAGATTTTTCAGAGCTTTAATGTAATACTAATATTCTAATATACTTTGTAAACATCCAAGACATACATGATGTTTCCCAACCCAGAGTCCCATTACATAGAATGGGAAAGACTAGCTATCTCAAGAAAATCAGAGACAACAAAGGAACATTTCATGCAAAGATGAGCACAATAAAGGATAGAAATTATATGGACCTAACAGGAGCAGAAGATATTAATAGGTGGCAAGAATACACAGAAGAACTATACAAAAAAGATCTTCATGACCCAGATAACCAGGATGATGTGATCACTCATGTAGAGCCAGACATCCTGGAATGAGAAGTCAAATGAGCCTTAGGAAACATCATTACGAACAAAGCTAGTGGAGGCAATGGAATTCCTGCTGAGCTATTTCAAATCCTAAGATGATGCTGTGAAAGTGCTGCACTCAATATGCCAGCAAATCTGGAAAACTCAACAGTGGCCACAGGACTGAAAGAGGTCAGTTTTCATTCCAATCCCAAAGAAAGGCAATGCCAAAGAATGTTCAAACTATCATACAAGTGCCCTCATTTCACACACTAGCAAAGTAATGCTCAAAATTCTCCAAGCCAGGCTTCAGCAGTACGTGAACCGTGAACTTCCAGATGTTCAAGCTAGATTTAGAAAAGGCTCAACCAGAGATCAAATTGCCAACATTCGCTGGATCATTGAAAAAGCAAGAGAGTGCCAGGAGAACATCTACTTTTGCTTTATTGACTATGCCAAAGCCTTTGACTGTGTGGATCACAACAAACTGTGGAAAATTCTTAAAGAGATGGGAATACCAGACCACCTGACTTGCATCCTGAGAAATCTGTATGCAGGTCAAGAAGCAACAGTTAGAACTGGACATGGAACAAGAGACTGGTTCCAAATAGGAAAAGGAGTACGTCAAGGCTGTATATTGTCACCCCGCTTATTTAACTTATATGCAGAGTACATCATGTGAAATGCCTGGCTAGATTAAGCACAAGCTGGAATCAAGTCTGCTGGGAGAAATATCAATGACCTCAGCTATGCAGATGACACCACCGTTATGGCAGAAAGTGAAGAACTAAAGAGCTTCTTCATGAAAGTGAAAGAGAAGAGTGAAGAAGTTATCTTAAAACTCAACATTCAGAAAACTAAGATCACTGCATCTGGTCCCATCATTTCATGGCAAATAGATGGGGGAGAAATGGAAACAGTGTCAGACTTTATTTTCTTAGGCTCCAAAATCACTGCAGATGGTGATTGCAGCCATGAAATTAAAAGACGTTTGCTCCTTGGAAGAAAAAATGACCAACCTAGATAGCATATTAAAAAGCAGAGACATTACTTTGCCAACAAAGGTCCGTCTAGTCAAGGCTGTGGTTTTTCCAGTGGTCATGTATGGATATGAGAGTTGTACTATAATGAAAGCTGAGCCCTGAAGAATTGATGCTTTTGAACTCTGGTGTTGGAGAAGACTCTTGAGAGTCCCTTGGACTGCAAGGAGATCCAACCAGTCCATCCTAAAGGAGATCAGTCCTGGGTGTTCATTGTAAGGACTGATGCTGAAGCTGAAACTCCAATACTTCGGCCACCTGACTGGAAGAACTAACTCATTGGAAAAGACCATGATGCTGAGAAAGATGAAGGCAGGAGGAGAAGGGAACAACAGAGGATGAGATGGTTGGATGGCATCACTGATGTGATGGACATGAGTTTGAGTAAGCTCCAGGAAGTTGGTGATGGGCAGGGAGGCCTAGCATGCTGCAGTGCATGGGGTCGTAAAGAGTCAGACATGACTGATCAACTGAACTGAACTGAACTGATTTGGGGAATTAATAGAGAGATTAGAACACTTCGAAGAAAAAATGTAGGCAATTCCTTAAATTTTAGAATCTATATGAGAACCTCTCATCGTTTCTTCTCTCATTTGATTCTCTGTCTCTCTTTAAAAATTATTTATTATTTTAGTTTTGACTGTGCTAGGTCTTTGTTGCTGCACAGGTTTTTCTCTAATTGCAGTGAGCAGTGGCAGCTCTCTGGTTGTGGTGCCCAGGCTTCTCATTGCGGTGGATTCTCTTGTTGCACAGGGTCTCGGGTGTGCAGACTTTAGTAGCTGAGGCATCTGGGCTCAGTAGTTGTGGCTCCCAAGCTCTGGAGCACAGGCTCAGTAGGTGTGGCACACGGGCTTAGCTGTTTCACAGCATGTGGGATCTTCCTGGGTCAGGGATTGATCCCATGTCTCTTGCACTGACAGGCGAATTCTTTAATGCTGAGCCACCAGGGAAGCCCTCTCTCTCTTTTGCTGGTGCTTCTAGATGACTTCGTCAGGTCTCTGTTTCAAAATTAAAAGGTTCCTTCACTTGTTTTAAGGGCTACAGAAAGGTTTGGGGAGTAGGAAATAAAAAGTTAATGAAGCAAATATGAGATGAAATTTAAGACATATTTGATAGGACGGGAAGAAAGACTCTGAAAAGAGAATTAGAAGTGGAAGAGAAGGTATAACTAATTGTATAGGAGAGATCTATTGGAGGCAAGGTAAATTAGTGAGCGTTGAATTGGAAATAAAATCCAAGAAAATTCCATGGACTGTACAGTCCATGGGGTGGCAGGGTGGCAAAGAGTCAGACACGGCTGAGCGACTTTCACTTTCACTTTCACTTTTCGGCTTCCTGGATAGCTAGCTGGTAAAGAATCCACCTGCAATGCAGGAGACCCTGGTTCAATCCCTGGGTTGAGAAGATCCCCTGGAGCAGAGAAAGGCTGCCCACTCTAGTATTCTGGCCTGGAGAATTCCATGGACTGTTTGGTCATGGGTTGCCAAGAGTTGGTCATGAGTGAGTGACGTTCACCTTAGCTCCATGTAGTTTCTCCCCTGAAAAATATTTTGTTTGTGTACAACCCCACCCCTCTCCCATCTCTATAGACCCAAGTTAATTACTGTGTCTACNTTCTGGCCTGGAGAATTCCATGGACTGTTTGGTCATGGGTTGCCAAGAGTTGGTCATGAGTGAGTGACGTTCACCTTAGCTCCATGTAGTTTCTCCCCTGAAAAATATTTTGTTTGTGTACAACCCCACCCCTCTCCCATCTCTATAGACCCAAGTTAATTACTGTGTCTACTCAAACCATTATTTTTCTGCTATATTCAGAAACAAAAGGAGAAATAGCTTTACACAGTAGAAGTGGTACTGATAACTGACAGCAAACACTTGTGGCTGAGACGACAGTCAACTTTCCCCTGCGTGCTGTGCTCAGTGACTGCACTGCCACACTTGTAACAGGAATGAACCCAACCCACTGCAACAGAAGAATATATGTGAAGTTTTTTGCCTTGATAAACAAGGAAAGATACTGGGTATTAAGCAAAGCTACAAGCAAATACTGGCTATGGTATCCTAAAGTCTCAAAAGTACTATGAACTAGCTTTCTAGTTTTTTTGAGAGAAACGAAATCCATCAGAATGATGATCTACCTGTGGAAATCTATGCATTTATTTATACTAACTGGATACAAGGCCCTATACAAAAATAGATGTAAAAATAAATAAGATGTAGTCTCACGTTCAAGGTCCATGTTGTCTCTATCCTGGATAGAATACAAACTATATTGCAATCCAGAAAGTGGCCGAATATAGTACCTTAAATGATACCGAACTTTGTTTCTCTCTTCCCTGTGTTAATGGTCCAGCATGAGCAGTTCTGGACTATCTAGGTGACTATTCCTCAGCATCAGTTTCCAGAGTTTTCCCAGACATTGCCATTCCTAACAAGCAAGAAGGAAAAATAAGCAGCCTAGGGCAAATGGCTTCTTTAAGCAGATGAACCTCAGACTGCACATGTAATTTATCATTTTCCATTAATCCAAACTTAGTGATATTCCAAAACTAACAGTAAGGAAACTGGGAAATATAGTTTCTATATGAGTTGCTGTGTGCAAGCAAAAACTCATGGAGTTCTGTTACTAAAAGAAGACAGGAAGAATAGACCCTGGAGGACAATTAGAGATCTTTCTCACAGACTCATAGCAAAGAAAGATAATAAATAATTGGAATAAAGGCTGCTAAGTACTAAAATAAGTTCTGGTGGCAGAACAAAGGGAGAAATTGTCTTCTGTTTGTAGGGTGAGGGCTTGTTTCAGAGGATGTATCTGAAAGAATGTGGTCCTTGCTCCTGGGACATGAAGGATATGTCAGTAGTAAGAGAAATAACAATAGGAAGCAATAACAATAAACTTGAAGAAGTGGCTTCCAGTAATGACAGCAGATTGAGTAATTATGCCTTTTTTTGGCTTTTTTTTCTGAAACCTCACTAAAGTGACAGTTTTGGTTTTTAACCATAGATTCTAGCAAGAATAAGTAACAAGACAACAGCAAAAAAAAACCAAAATTGAAGTAAGAAAGCAGATGGAGGAATGATACATGAATTAGCAGTTTAAAGAAAATTAGCTTCTAAGCTAGGGGGTGGGAAAAACGAAGAACCAAACCAGTATATATCATTGAGTCCTCTAAAGGCCCAGGAAATGGTGATACCAGATACTTCTGAATTAGGGATACTTCTGAATAGGGGTCATTGATTGTCAATCTGTTTAAGAAAGATTGGGTCCTCACATCCCTGTCACCATTCCATGCAACAGTTGACTTCCTCTTCCCGCATATTGGCAAAAAAGTAGAAATTTATTCTTTGAAAAAGTAAAACATAGACTCTCTTACTGAAATGATCAGGCATATTGAGGTTGAGATCCCTTATTAAAAGTAAGGACTTTAAGTGAATGTGTGCATGTTGTATGCTAAGACTGTCTGGGCATCTTTCCTGTCTTAGCTTCCAGAATGCTGACAATCAGACCTTCACCCTTCAAACAGAACATTGGTGAAATCATTTCAGAAGAATTTGACCATGCCAAGAAGAAAGACTTACAGTACCAGCATTAGCAATTCCTTAACTAAATGATCCATCCTGATCATCTTATGAGTTAGGCTTTTAGTCTCAATGAAAGATTACAAGAAATACTAGGAAATCCAAAGTATGAAATCTAGAAACTGAAATAAACAGAAGCCAAAAGCAACCAGAAAAACAAATTTGATAAGGGAGAAGGGAATGTTTCAGAAGTACAACTCCTCTACCCCCAAAAAACCCTATCTTTAATTTTCTCAGAGGGAAAATAGGAAAATATTGAAATCATAAAAGAAGAATAGATACTGTTTTTTTTTTTTCAAAAGAATATTCTGAGAAAAAAGGAGCTTTTGGAAACATGATAGAAAAAAATAAAACACTCAATATAAGGTTGGGGAAGTCTCAAAAAATAGGACAAAAGGACAAAGACTTAGAAAATAGGAAAAAGAATATATATATATTAGTTAGACGACTGTTCCGATAGGTTCAATAAAAATGCAACAGTCATTCCAGAAAAATGGAACAGAAAAAACAGGAAAAAAATGATCAGTGAAGCAATTAAAAAATATCTCCAAGATGTAGAGACCTGAGTTTTCAGATTAGAAGAGTCCAGCACAACAGATGAAAGTAGACACATTCTAAGGAACGTTGTCATGAAATTCTAAACCCTGGGGCCACAGAAAAGTTCCTACAAACTGGAGTAGGGCAGGGAAGGGATATGAATAATAGGTAATAGGTCACATAAAAAAGATCAGGAATCAGATTGACTTCACCCTTCTTGTAAACAACAATTGAACCTTGAAGGCAATGGAAAGACTTCAGAATTCTGAAAGTATTCGGTATCTGACCATTCAACTATGAAAACAGAATAAAAACATGCACAACTTCAAAATTCTACCGCGTGCATCTTTTTTTCTGCATGTATCCTTTTTTTTTTTTTTTTTAAAGCTTTTTATTTTGTTTTAGGGTATAGCCAATTAACAATGTTGTGATCAGGTAAACAGGAAAGTGACTCAGCCATACATATACATGTAACCATTCTCCCCAAAACTCCTCTCCCTTCCAGGCTACCACATAACATTGAACAGAGTTCCCTGTACTGTATACTATGTCCCTGTTGGTAATCCATTTGAAATATAGTGTGTGCACATGTCCATCCCAAACTCCCTAACTATCCTTTCCTCTCATCCTTTCCCCTGACAACCATAGTTCATTCTCTAAGTCTGTGAGTCTGTTTGNTTGAAATAGCTCAACTGGAATTCCTTCACCTCCACTAGCTTTGTTCCTAGTGATGCTTTCTAAGGCCCACTTGACTTCACATTCCAGTATATCTGGCTCTAGGTGAGTGATCACACCATCATGATTATACATTTAAGGTAGTTATTGATATATATGATCCTATTACCCTTTTCTTAATTGTTTGGAGTTTATTTTTTCATTTCCTTCTCTTGTGTTTCCTGCCTGGAGAAGTGCCTTTAGCATTTATTGTAAAGCTGGTTTGGTGGTGCTGAATTCTCTTAACTTTTGCTTGTCTGGAAAGCTTTTAATTTCTCCATCAAATCTGAAGGTAAGTCTTGCTGGGTAGTGTATTCTTGATTGTAGGTTCTTCCCTTTTATCACTGTAAATATATCATCCTATTTCTTTCCAGCTTAGCGAGTTTCTATTGAAAAATCAGCTGAAAGTTATGAGAGTTGACTTATATGTTATTTGTCATTTTCCCTTATTTCTTTTAATAGTTTATCTTTGTCTTTAATTTTTATCATTTTGACCACTATGTGTCTCAGCATGTTTCTTCTGTCTTTCCTGGTACTCCCTGCATTTCCTGGTCTTGGCTGATTATTTCTTTTCCCATGCTGGGGGAGTTTTCAACTGATTATCTCATCATATATTTTCTCAGGTCCTTTCTCTCTCTCTCTTCTCCTTCTGGGACCCCTATAAATACGAATGTTGGTGCATTTAATGTTGTCTCAGAGGTCTCTTACGCTGTCTTCATCTCTTTTGTTGTTGTTGTTTGTTTTATAATATTCTGTTTTGTGGCTGTGATTTCTTCATTTTGTCTTCCAGGTCACTTATCTGCTCCTCTGCCTCAGTTATTGTGCTATTGATTCCTTCCAGTATTATGCATCTCTGTTTGTTCTTGATAGTTCTTCTGGGTTTTGGGCAAACATTTCTTGCATCCTTTGCATTCTTTTCCTGAGATCATGGATCATCTTCACTATCATTATTCTGAATTCTTTTTCTGGAAGATTACTTATCTCCATTTCATTTAGTTGTTTTTCTGGGGTTTTGTTGCTTCATGTGGGACATAACTCTCTGCTTTTTCATCCTGATTAACTTTCTGTAATGTGGTTTTTGTTCTAACCATTGTGGGATCGTGGTTCTTCTTGCCTCTTCTGTGTGCCCTCTGGTGGATGAGGCTAAGGCTTATGCAAGCTTCCTGATGGGAGGTACTGATTATGGGAAAAACTGGGTCTTGCTCTAGTGGACAGGGTTGTGCTCTTAATCCAGTTATCTGCTGATGGGTGGGGCTGCACTGCCTCCTTATTAGTTTGGCCTGAGGTTACCCAGCCCTGGAGTCTAAAAGCCCTGCATGCATGCCTTCATGCTAAGTAATTTCACTTATGTCCTATTCTTTGCAACCCCTGCCAGGCTCCTCTGTCCATGGGATTCTCCAGGAAAGAAAACTGGAGTGGGTTGCCATATCCTCCTCCAGGTGATCTTTCCAACAGAGGGATCAAACCCACGTCCCTTCTGTCTCTCTCATTGGCTGGCAGGCTCTTTACCAGTAGAGCCACCTGAGAAGCTGCCATGGCAGGACTAATGGCAGCCTCCAAGAGGGCTCACACCAAGGGGCACCTCCTAGGACTACTGCTGCCAGTGCCCCCATCCCTGCAGCAAGCCACTGCTGATCCACGCCTTTACAGGAGACCCTCAAACACTAACAAGTAGATGTGGTTCAGTCTCCTGTGGGGTCACTGCTCCTTTCCCCTGGATCCTGGGGCACACAAGATTTTTGTGTGTGTGCCCTCCTAGAGTGGAGTCTCTGTTTCCCCTGGTCCTGTGGGAGTCCTGTAATCAAATCCTGCTGGCCTTCAAAATCAGCTTCACTGGAGACTCCTAGTCCCTTTGCTGGATACCCAGGCTGGGAAGCCTGACACAGGGCTCAGAACCTTCACAACAGTGGCAGAACTTCTTTGGTAATATTGTTCTCTAATTTGTGGGTTTCCCACCTGGTGAGTATGGGATTTGATTTGATCATGATTGTGCCCCTCCTACCATCTTGTTGTGGTTTCTCCTTTGTCTTTGGTCATGGGGTATCTTTTTTGGTAGGTTCCAGCATCTTCCTGTTGATGGTTGGTCAACAGCTAGTTGCAATTTTGGTGCACTCACAGGAGGACTTGAGCACCCACCCTTCTACTCAGCCATCTTAAACCAGTCTCCCTCATGCATCTTTTTTAGGAAGGTACTTTAAGATGTGCTCTATCTCTATGTATATAAACACAGGCAAGCACACACATGCATGTAAAAGAATAAACTATAAATGAAGACATGGGCTGCGAGGAACAGGAGATTTATTTCTAAAGGAAAGCAAAGGAAGTGCCCTAGAAAATAGTGAAGGGAGATCAGGATGCTTTCTCTGCCCCAGATACCAAGGATAACCAGGACAGATTGATTGGAGCAGGGCAGAAGATTGTAGGAGAGAATCCTCTAGAAGGTGAAATTGACAGATAAGCTAACAGGAATGAACTTTCTAAAAGATGGCAACTAGCAGAGTTTGAGTTGGATTATGAGACCTGCATGGAAAATTTAGCAAAAAAGAAAAAAATAAAAGGAAAGGGGAAAAAATGTGGCAGAGAGTGCTCACTCATTATCTGATGCTTCTTTTCCTCTAGACACATGGGAGGAATATATTTCCCTTCCCTCTTGCACTTAGAATCATATGACTATTTCTGGCCAGTAGATCTGAGCAGAACTCACATGTGACAGTTTTAAAATACAGCCTAGATTTTTTTTTTTTAATCTTCTTCCTGTTAAGAGGTGGGTTATTTCTTACTATAGCATAGTCTGGTCTATCTTGATTAATATGCAAGGTAATTATCAACTCTAAGGAAAAGAAATCATAGTTTGTTTCGGGGCTCAGCATTGAAAATTTTACATCGTTAGAATAACCAAATGCCAAGAAATGATCTTTCTACAATTATGATATAATGATACAGTATTGGCAGGTTTGGGGAATGGGAAAAATAAGGATGTTCTATAAGTATACAGTTAACTTTGATGAAAACATGAATTTAGAAAAAGAATAGAAAAGAACAACCTATTCTAATTTCTTGAAAATAAAAGCTGCATAATTTCAGATATAGAATGAAATGAGAAAAGGATAAACACCAACATAAATTATAAAATGTAGAGAGATATACAAAGCCACATGAAATGAAGCAATATTGAGAGAATCGTATGGAAACAGAAGTCACAAAATGGTAGGAGGATTATAACCCAAGAGAAAATGTTCTTTACTTACATTAAATCACATAATGCATTATGTTACACGGAAGATCAAATATCATGAGACGCTGTCATCATCTCACTTTTGTTCTGCAAAAAGATGCCAGAAAGTGTCAGAATAAGTGCTAGTCTTTTCTACTTTTCTGGTACCGTACCAAATGGAAAATAAGCATCTTCGTTATTACCTTACAGACACATGGTGAAGCTAGAAACATTTCTCATTAATTTTTAAATAAATTATTTGTATTTTCACATGACATGTCTACCATCTAGAATCCACTACAGAGGACAATTTGAATTACTACCAATTTAAATACAGTAGTTCTTTAGAAAGGGTGAATGATTTCACCTATATGTTTATAATGTGTGCTGCTATTCAGCTCTCTTCTCCTCTTTGTTATTTGGCCTATTTCATGAATCTCCACTATAAATATCAAAAGGAGATAAGCTCTTTTATATTTGCTTCTGTTAGTCTCCCATTTGCTTATTATTTGCATGCTGCCTTGGGATAGTACAGAGTCTGAACTTACTAATTCAGTTGATTATTTATTTTCAGCTCGCAATAGGCCTCACACATGCCCATTTTTGTTTTAGACATTAGGATACAATGCACCAAAAAATGAAAAAAGTCTTTGCTCTTGTGCAGCTTATCTTCTAATGAGGGGAGACAGGCTATAACCAAATAAGTTGGGAAATTTATATAGACATTAGAATGGGTTAATTACTACAGAGGAAAATAGAGGATACATGGTGAACAGAGCATTCTGGGGGGGAGGATGATAAGAAGGCCTCACTATCATAAAATGATGATCTGTGGTAAAAGGGGAAAAAAAGATGGAAACAGGGGAATTCATTCCCATATTCAAAGAGAGAATGTGGCCATTGGGTATTGTCAGTATTACACATAGCCTCCAACCACAAATTTGATTTTTTATGAAAAGGCCTTGGAATTATAAAAGAAAGAGAATTTTAATATATGTATGAAAAAAGATATCCTAAGTTATAAGCCCCAAGTTTCAGAAGTCATCCCTGATAACTCAGATGGTAAAGAATCTTCCTGTAATGCAGGAGACCCTGGTTCAATCCCTAGGTCAGGAAGATCCCATGGAGAAGGGAAAGGCTGCCCACTCCAGTATTCTTGCCTGGAGAATTCCATGGACAGAGGAGCCTGGCGGGCTACAGTCCATGGGGTTGCAAAGAGTTAGACACTACTGAAGCGACTTAACACACTTCAGGAGGCAAAAGCAGGGACGATTAAAGTCAGTAATAATAAGAGGAGAGGGGGAGATGTGTTTTGGTCTCTTGAAAGCAGTCCTAAGGGCCTGGATTACAAGGCAAGTGAAGCAAGTAAATAAAGCATCAACACAATGACTATTCCCAGAAGGGCAATAGGAATGTAATGTCATGGTGAAAAAAGGCACTCCCAAAGCTATTGCATTTGTAGGCTGCTTGCTGCCAACAGCCTTTTGACATCAAAGTACTTCCATCTTCCAAATGCCTGTTTGGCAATTGGCAAAGCCACAGGAAGGGCATTTCCAGAATGGAACAACTGGCTCATTTTACCCAAGTAAAATCAGCAAGTGTTCTATGTTTTGTTGCTTTTGTAAGAGGCTAGTGCACATCCTATAAAGTTCATGATAGTAAAATATAAGATCTCATTCACACTTGGTTGCATTGCCCATATATTAAGTAACTCTGTAAATGTAAGCAAACTCCAGTGCTCTCAATTTCATTAGTCTATATATATTTCAGGAAAAGAAATTAGAGAGAATGATTAAACAGTTTAAAATGTTTACATAAACAAGACAACCTTTTTCCTTTTCTATTCTAAAGTAAATATACACGTAGGAATAAATTTTGAGATGAATGGATAAAGAAAATGTGGCATATACATACAATTGAAAAATCATTCAGCCATAAAAAAGAAAAAGAAACCCTGTCATATGCTACAACGAGGATAAATCTTGGGAGCATTATGTATTAATATGTGCAACTGAGACAGGGGAGAAGTAAGCAGGTCACAATCTTTAAAAGGAGATGACATAAAGATCCCAGCTAGGCCCAAGATTGCAGAAGATCTGACTTCCACTAGACTTTAAGCCTCATCATAGGCTCATTGTTATATAGTAGCATGCTAAATCAGAGAAGGCGATGGCACCCCACTTGCCTGGAAAATCCCATGGACGGAGGAGCCTGGTAGGCTACAGGCCATGGGGTCTCTGAGGGTCGGACACGACTGAGTGACTTCACTTTCACTTTTCCCTTTCATGCATTGGAGAAGGAAATGGCAACCCACTCTAGTGTTCTTGCCTAAAGAATCCCAGGGACTGGGGAGCCTGGTGGGCTGCCGTCTATGGGGTCGCACAGAGTCGGACACGACTGAAGCGACTTAGCAGCAGCAGCAGCATGCTAATTGACATACCCTCAGGTGCCATGAAAATTCCCAAACTGATCATAAAAGACCAAAAAGTGGGCAGTGGTCCAACTCCTGGAAATCCTTGTCCCTTCCCTGAAAGAACTGGAATAATCCTCCTACTTGTTAGCATATGTAATTACCCAGCCCATAAAAACTAACCACCCCATTTATCAGGGCCTCTTGACTTTTTAGATGGCCCACACTTCATCTCTGTAGTGTGTATCTCCCAGAAAAACTTGTTTTCACTTTACTATGGCTTACTCTTGAATTCTTCCCTGCCAAGGACACTTCTTGGTGGCCTGTCTCAGGGACTCACTTGAGACCTGGGACATGACTCTCTCCTCTTGCTCCTCATTTTCCTCCAGCAAAATAAGCCAGTCACAGAGCGACAAATACTGCATGATTCCACTTATATGAGGTATTTCCAGAAGTCAGACTCACAAATGCAGAAAGCAGAATGGTGGTTCTTAGGGCTGGGCATGGGGGAGAGAGTAGGAAATAAGAAATTGCTATTCAATGAGAATGGAAGTATCAGTCACACAGGATGAAAAAGCTCTAGAGAATCTGTTGTACAACATTGTGCTTAGAGTTAACAATACTGTATACTTTAAAGTTGTTAAGAGAGTAAATCTCATGTGTTTTTTTACCACAATTTTTTTTGTAATGAATGAATTTTGGCTTCATAAAGCTAAGTTGAAAGTTTATGTTTGTAACTTTGTTTTGCATCATTCTTTCCTACAAAATATCTGTAGCCTCTGTCAATCAGAACTTTGGTTGCCAGCAGCAAATCAATTTGAGGGCTTTAATAAAAAAACAAAAGCTACTGGAAGCATGTCTGAGTCACAGAGCCTTGACAGGATATATGGGGACCAGGCTTGGAATGAACCAAAGATCCCAGGGCGAGAACCATAGGAGGCCAGTGTGGTCCCCATGATACTGTTGCCCCTTTTTTTGCCTTTTCACCCATTGCCATAAGAAACCCTGAATGGACAGTTGGCAGTCTCAGCTACAAATTCAATAGAAGTGTCACGAGGTTCTCTAGTGAAAGCGTTTCTCCCTTGGATGCTAAAACCTTTATATCAGCAGAGTTCAGAGGCACAGAGATTAAAAGCAACAAAAAATGTTAGTGACTCATTAAGTATAATTGTAAAAGGTATCGTCACCCCACTTTTACCCTTTGTTTCCCATAGCACAGCATCTTTTTATGGGGAAAAAATCACTACCTACTATATTCCTCACTAGCTTAGAACATATACATTCTGAAGGATCATGCTAAAATTTTACAGGGTGTCAACTCCTGGGCATGAGCGTAACTGAATCTTTTTTTTAAATTAAAGTTGATTTACAGTGTTAGTTTCAGGTGTACAGCAAGTTGATTCAGTTTTTTTATGTGTGTGTGTGTGGTAGGGAGGGCGGGGGTTGTGTGTGTGTTCTTTTTCAGATTCTTTTCCACTTAGATTATTGTAATGCATATTGAATATTTTATTTACTTTTGGCTGTGCTGGGCCTTTGTTGCTTTGCCCAGGCTTTCTCTAGTCGTGGCAAGCAGAGGCTACCCTTTGTTGCAGCGCACAGGCTCCTCATTGTAGTGGCTTCTCTTGTTGCCACGCATAGGCTCTAGGTACACGGGCTTAAGTAGTTGTAGCACGTGGGCTCAGTAGTTGTGGCACGTGGGCTTGGTTGCTCCTCGGCATGTGGAATTTTCCTGGACTAGGGATCGAACCCATGTCCCCTGCATAGCAGGCAGATTCTTATCCGCGGTGCCACCAGGGAAGTTTATCTAAACAAATAGATAAACTTTTTGTTTATCTATTATATATGTGTGTGTGTTTTTATCTGTTAACATCAGTTCAGTTCAGTTCAGTCGCTCAGTCATGTCCGACTCTGTTAACATAATTGGATCTTAATAACCCATTCCACAGTTTTATAGGTGTATGCCTCTAGGCGATAGTGACATAAGATCATCGAATCTTATGGAATCAGCCCATTTCTTCCTCTGTTAACTGAAACCTTTTGGTCTGTAGCAAAGTGTGAGATATCATGACTTTGTATAAGGCATTCCATAAGTTCATGGATGGTGGTACTAGCATGGGGAGTCCACATTAAATGTCTTTTACAGTGAGAACATATCAGTGTCCCCTTTGTGATGGTTTTCCCAGGTAAGGTACCATATTCAAGATACCATTAACTGCTAGAAAATTGAGTATTAAGCTCTTAAAGTTGAGATATGAGAAAGTCTATGTTGAGCCCAGTCAACCTACTACCATGATCACTTTGAGTCCAAAATAGGATAAAAATACTGACTGATGAGTGTGGGACAGGACATTTTGTTTAGCCGATTATTAAGAACTCCTTCACAAAGGAGGCTTTTGGTAAATATTCACATTGGATACAGTATTTGCATACTCAAGACCCATCCACACATCCCAAATATCCTTATTATCAATCTCCTGATTTTGTTTTTTCCAACATACCTAACCCTTAGCCTCTGCTCATGAATTGATGTAGGTCCTTAACAGACATCTCTCCATCTCTTCCTCTGGTAAAAGTTCCTCATTATGGAGGGTTTCTCCTTTGGAAGAAATGGAAGGTTTTCTCCTTTCCACTATTGAGTGGAATTGACTGATGCAAACATATTATTTAGAGCCATCTGTAAGGCAGACTTGAATTTTTTTTCCTCTTTGATTATAAGGGAAATCCACATAAGCCCACAGGTTGAGAGGGTGTTGCAGAAGTAGACATGCTGGATGTGTGAGCCGTGTTGCTCCAGGTCCCCTCAGGTTCCACGTCTATTCCTGCCTGTGTATATGACTTCTGTTTGATGACATAGTTCCTGCCTATGAATCAGAACACCTAGCTCTTGATGAGCACTTGGACTGCACAGACACCTGTTGTTTGTTAATCTCTATCAAAGCCAGGTTTTAAGCCAAGAACTCTTTCTCAAAAGCATAATAGCTCTTGACAAAGAGGGCATGTCTATATTCTAAAATGTCATGCCTGTAATTGTCCAGTGGAACCTTCCCCAGGCTTTCTTTAAATCATTTATTCATTCAATGAGACTTTCAAAGCCCAGAAGGAAATAGATATAAAATAACACGCAAAAGATGTTGTTGCTTAAAAAACATTGTTACTCTTCATTCCTTACAACTCTTGGATTCTTTACAGGAAGATCTATCTACTTAGTTCTTTTAAGGTTTATTCCTTGCCTCCTTAAAACACCTTTAAGACATTCTGAAGACCTAGGTGTCTCAACCCAGGAGAGGAACTTCCAGAGAAAGATAGATACCCCCTCATCATCTCTGTAAGACCTGGCTCTCAAGTTCTGTTTTTCAATCTTGAGGCTTGTCTCTTTCCCTAAATAATTGACAGCAGGGATACCCAATTATTTTAGGGAAAACCCTACTTCTTAGGAAAACCCTACTTCTAATTCTGAATTTGAAGCCTAACTATATCAGAATTCTAAATCTAATATCCAGATACAAACTGGAGATCAAGTTATTATACTGAAAAAGGCAGATGTCCTATTGAGGCCTTTTATTTCAACTAATTATTAATAAGGGCTGTTTTATAGAATATGTTACATATATTTTGCTATTATTTTATTCTATGGAATGATTTGCCAACTGTATTCCAAATATGTTTTCAAAATTAAATACAGAGTGCTAGAATATATAGCATTTCCTACAGTGTAAGACATTACTCTGCCCAATAGACAAGCATTTCAGTGTTGAGTTTTTTAATTAATTAATTTGTTCTAATTGGAGGCTAATTACTTTACAATATTGTGGTGGTTTTTGCCACACATCGACATGAGTCAGCCACGGGTGCACATGTGTCCCCCAATCCTGAACAGTGTTGAGTTTTTAACCACAAAAGCATGTTGGTTTGGGCTTCCCTGGTGGCTCAAAGAATCCACCTGCTCATTGAAGAGAGATAGGTTCGATCCCTGACCCAGGAAGATCCCACATGCTGTAAAGCAACTAAGCCTACGTGCCACTACTATTGAGCCTGTGCCCTGGAGCTCAAGAGCTGCAGCTTCTGAACTCACATGCCTCAACTACTGAAGCCCATGTACCCTAGAGTCCATGCTCAGCAACAAGATAAAGCCCTACAACAAGGAGCCCATGTACCGCTCCAGTCCCAACTTGCTGCAACTAGAGAAAGCCACGTGCAGGAACGAAAACCCAGAAGAATCAAAAGTAAATAATAAAAATAAATAAAATTGTTTTAAAAAGGCATATTGTTTTAAATTATACTGGTAGTAAATTAATTGGCGAAGGAGAAGTAATACAGACTTGGTTCTGAGTAAGTGAAAGCTTTCAGTCTAATATCAGCCTTATTTAGGTTTCCCTTAAGATACTACGTGCTAAGTCACTTCAGTTGTGTTCAACTCTTTGCGACCCTATGGACTTTGACCTGCCAGGCTCCATTGTCCGTGGGATTTTCCAGGCAAGAATACTGGAGTAGATAGCCATTCCCTCCTCCGGGAGATCTTCCAGACCCAGAGATCAAACCCCTGTCTCTTAGGTATCCTGCATTGGCAGGTGGGTTCTTTACCACTAGCGCCAGCTGGGGAGCCCTGCACATCTGCCTAAATTCCAGCATATATAGATGAGCAGCAAAACAATAACAAATTCGTTATCCCTCAAAATTAAAAAAAGAACAGCAACAACTTAAATGAACTGCATTATTTATAGCCTGCCAGTGGTAATAGGAGTGTGCTTCCCAGGTTGTGCTAGTGGTAAAGAGCTCACCTACAAATGCAGAAGTTGCAGCTTCAGTCCTTGAGTCTGGCAGATCCCCTGGAGAGGGTATGGGAACCTACCCCAGTATTCTTGCCTGGAGAATCCAATGAACAGAGCAGCCAGGTGGACTACAGTCCATAGGGTTACAAAGAGTTGAACATGACTGAAGCAACTTAGCACTCACACAATGATAGGGGGAATTTTCTTTTACTGTCTCCAACTGGATGGTACAGTAGTCCTTGAAAGAGGTTTTTTTAAGCAGTCACTTAAGAGCCTCTCTATTAGGAATTCCAAGGAGAAGGGCAGGCAGGAGATATGCAGAGGGGAGGTAATCTTTCTTCAACAAATTGTACTTGTGGTATCCAGACACTGAACTGAGCTGTGATTTCAGCAATAAGGATAAAGAAGGTATGTAAAGTTACCCTTCACAAATATCTTTGGTGCCTCAGGCGAGTAACAGGAACACCTGCTTAAAGATAATCTAAATGCTTAAGATCACTGACAACTTGGGTAATTCCCTAACAGTGCAGTGTATAGGACTCCATGCTTCCACTACAGGAGTCCCAGGTTTGATCCCTGGTCAGGGACCTAAGGACTTTCCAGGTGGCTCAATGGTAAAGAATCTACCTGCCAAGCAGGAGATGCAGGCTCAGTCTCTGGATTGGGAAGATCCCCTGGAGAAGGAAATGACAACCCACTCCAGTATTCTTGCCTGGGAAATCCCACGGACAGAGGAGCCTGGCCCGGCCACAGTTCGTGGGGTTGCAGAGTCAGACACAACTTAAAAGACTAAACCACCATCACCACTAGGGAAACTAAGATTATGCAAGCCATGTGGCTTGACAAAAAAAAAAAAAAAATCACTGACAACCTGGAAGCTGAGACACTTATGTGATCTCTGGCTCGTACAACATTTAACACGTTCCCTCTCCAATAAGATTAATTAATCCAATATAACAAATATTAAAGTACATCTATCACTTGTCAGGGAGAAGGCGATGGCACCCCACTCCAGTACTCTTGCCTGGAAAATTCCATGGACAGAGGAACTTGGTAGGCTGCAGTCCGTGGGGTCACGAAGAGTCGGACACGACTGAAGTGACTTAGCAGCAACAGCATCACTTGTCAGGCAGTTAGATACATAGATGGAATATGTTTAGTCCTCAAGAAAACATATTTGTTGTTATGGCTTCATTAAGTGGAAGACATACCAGCAAATCTAATCAATACATTATGAATATTGATAAATAATGGCAGTATGCCAAAGGTTCGATGGAGTTATTAGAGAAATACCTAAGAGAGGTAAAGGAGGAGAAGACAGTGACAAGAAAGGCTTTTTATATGATAGGTTTTTTTAACTGACTCTCTAAAGAAGAAATGGGAGTTGGCTAGGCAAAGGAAAGTGTAAAAGACATTCTAGGTAGAGAAAACAACATACATAAAGGCAAAAAATATAAAATGTATGGCCTTGCCATCTTGCCTCTTGATTTAGTCAGGAAACAAATGGCACACTTGAAAGGTTAACTGCAAAGAGTTTAATGAAGATGACTATTTCCCGAAATGGGGGCCAAGTCAAGGGCACCAACAAAGAATGGTGAAGCATTCAGTGGGAAGCTGCAATTACCTGTCCGGAGGGGCAGGGAAAGGGAATGAGACTGCCAGAACCTGCTGAGAGGCAGAGCCGTGGGAGAGGGACTACCCAACAGCAACCTCAACCAGAAGCAGAAGAAAACAACCACTACCAAATCACAGCCTGGCAGAGACAAAGTGGAAGTGAAGTCGCTCAGTCATGTCCAACTCTTTGCAACCCCGTGGACTGTAGCCCACCAGGCTCCTGCGTCCATGGGATTCTCCAGGCAAGAATACTGGAGTGAGTTGCCATTTCCTTCTCCAGGGGATCTTCCCGACCCAGGGATCGAACCCAGGACTCCTGCATTACAGGCAGATGCTTTAACCTCTGAGCCACCAGGGAATCCCTACAGAGACAAAGGGAGGGGTAAACACCCTGTCCTCCCTTTCCTCCAGTCTCTAGCAGAACCCTCTCCCGCTAGCTGAACCCCACTGCAGCCCAGAGGGCAAAGGGGTTTGAGAAAGCTTCTGTAAAGGTTGGCTTTCTGAGGCCGGGAGAGCAGAGACTAGATCCGTTAGAGGCCAACAGTCATTAGTACATACATCTCAGATTCATATCCCATGTCTGAACAATTTCCTGCTTCTTGAACAGGTATGGCTAACCCAGGGCTAAACTTCTAACTGACATGAAGAGTTTGCCCTAATTTCTTCTTCCTTGACTGATCTAAGGAGTAGCTTGTTGACCTAAATGATAGGAAAAGATTCTTAAGATCATTGCAACCTCTGCCCTGAACCAAAACTTTCTGTATACATATTTTTAATCACAGTAATGTGATAATTATCCTATCATATATTTAAAAATAAGTAATGCTGAGTGTGAGATGACATATAAGTGCTTATTTGTCTATCTAAAAATATCTACTTTAATATTGTCAGTGGATGAAACTGGCTTGCATATTAGTTTCATAGAATTTTTTTGTTCACTTGAGACACTGCATATTTGATTTATAAACTCTAGTTAAATCACATTTAAAATATCTTCAGATTTTGTTATGGTGCTGCATTGTTTGAAATAGAACAAGTTGTCCTTTTACAACCTTTTTTTCTATTTATTTTTCAGATCAATAACTCGATCTTATTACCGCAACTCGGTTGGTGGATTTTTAGTATTTGACATTACTAACCGACGATCTTTTGAACACGTGAAAGATTGGCTGGAAGAAGCAAAAATGCACGTACAGCCATTTCAGATTGTATTTCTGCTAGTGGGACATAAATGTGATTTAGCTTCACAACGTCAAGTTACAAGGGAAGAAGCTGAAAAACTGTCAGCAGACTGTGGTATGAAGTATATAGAAACCTCAGCAAAAGATGCTACGAATGTTGAGGAATCCTTCACTATCTTGACAAGAGACATATATGAACTTATTAAAAGGGGAGAGATTTGTATTCAGGATGGCTGGGAAGGGGTTAAAAGTGGTTTCGTTCCAAATACTGTGCATTCTTCTGAGGAAGCAGTAAAGCCCAGGAAAGAGTGCTTCTGCTGACTTCAAACATGCCAAAGAATTAAGAACAGATTGGGTGTCGTTTCAGGATAAATACCAACATTAACAACAGAATGATATGATGAAAGCATTTTAAAAAGTTATAAGCCCATGCTAATGCTGTTTTGTAAGGTATTTAATTCAGAGCAATATGCTAACTTGTTAAACTACCAGATTGGTATTTTGCTAAATTATCAAGCAAAGCAGACAACATTTTCTGGAAACTGAAGTGTCTACATAATTGCCTTCATTCTCATTTTGTTAGCATATAACTGACCAAATATCCAAATATGTCAATATTACTCGTGTTTCTTGATAGTTTGAAATGGATGTTTTATGCACACATATAATCTATTGAAAAGATTTTATCAGGAATTACATTCTCTAGCATTAATTAATATTAAATAGTAAAGTGGATTTAAAAATGCACTGTTCATTTACAAAGTAAGCAATCTCAGAGTTATTGACTAGGCCTAAAATAACAATTTCTTGCTTAAGGTGGCAGGTTTGTAACCATTCTCTGAAATAGCCTCCCTTAATTTTCCCTAAACATGAAAAGATAAGTTTTATATTAATTTTTGTTCTCTGATTTATTGCTCCTGAAAATTTTATGTTTTATAGAGACATCTAAGGATCTCAGCAAAATATTTTATTATAAATATTTGTAAAAATCAAAATGAAGGATCACTATCAGCAAATGTTTTGTTTTTATAGTAACTGTCCTTGATAGGATAAGAAAAATGAATTTATATACTGATGACATTTTCAAAGAATGTAAATCCAGTCTACCTTGAGCTATTGTCAAAATTATCAATATAGGTAAGTGTAGAATATTTTTAATAATTGCTTTTTATGTTCGAGTGAATTTCCAAATTTCCCCATTTTCAATACAAGGAAAATGTAGAAAATATTTTTGGGGGCAAGAAAAATTGACTAGATGTTTGAAATAGCATTCAAATTTTACTTTAAAATATCATCAGTAAAAGTAAAAATAAAATAATGAGTTAAGGCTATAAGATAATGTTTGAGCTTCCTAATTTTTAACTTGTTAATTAAATCCCCGTCCTGGAGGGGACATTTTTATGACAGTGTCAAATATTTTATAATAGACATTTCTATTCTGTTCTGTAAACCATTCTTGATCACAAAGAAAGTGCTTTTGGGAATCATAAGGTCTTTACTGTTTAACTGTAGTTGCTTCATTTGTTTGAAAACCAAGTTTGTATAGTAGAAAGAATAGTTAATGAGAAATCAGAAAACCTGGTTCTAAGCTTGCCTTTGCTTTCCAGCATTCTTACATGAGTAAGTAACTTAACTTCTGTTAGTTTTCTCATCTGTAAAACAAGGCTAATGACCTCATTAATTGTATCTCATGGAATTATTTTGGGAATCCAGTGAATCATGTAGAAAAGCTTTGTAAGTGGAGAAAGAATTATTCAAATGTGAGATCAATATCAACTGCTGATGGGCATACTATTATATTTACAACGGATGAGAAGTTTTACAACGGATGAGAATTTTTCCCATGTTATTTTCCTTCCCTCCCACACAGAAGGAGCAAAGAAGGTGTATGCTTTCATGGACCTGGCGCAGTTCTTGGCTTGTGTACTTCTGTAGACTGTTACCCTGAAACTCTGCTCCTCTAAAATGAAAATGTTAGGCAAGAAAATCCCATGAGACTTAATTCAATCAAAAGACATGTTTGAATGTGGTTTTTGTGCCTCTTTGAAGGTTTAAATACTAGTACCTTTCTAGGTTAATGTAAGTATTTTTATAGTACCTGTAGAGACTATAAATTATACCATCGCTATAATTTTTTGAATATATTGTAGATGTTTTCTTGGTATCCTTGGATTAATTTTACTTGAGTAAGTTCAAACTATAATGGGCCAGATAAGACAATACTGTCACCCCAAAAGTGAAGTAGTCTAGTTTTATTGTTATAATTTAAAATCTTATAATTTTCATCAGTTCAAAGTAGCATAAATTCACATAGTGAATACTTAACAGTAGTTTAAAGTACAGTTATTTGTGGCTACTTGTAAGGTTAAACAGCTAAAATATAAAATGTAATTTAACTTTCAGTGGATACCCTTTTTAATACTAATGTTGGTGTAGCACTCATGTTTGGTCAAAGCGTATGATGTGTTCCAGGATTTAGAATCGAATTAAGGAATCAAATGAAACAAATGGGAATGAAGGACCCCATAAAGCTGATACTTAGCAGAATCACACATAAGCAGAAGCAAGCGTGAAAGTGTAATTCTTATATCTTGGTTGATATTCTTTCCATAATCATGCTGTGTCAGGGTGTGTGTGTGTGTATGTGTTGAATAAAAGGGGAAATGTCATCTAACTGAATCCACAAAGTCTAAAATTGGGCTAAATCATTATATTATAGAGGAGCTGAAACTTTTGAGTTCTTATACCAGATTGCCAAATATCTTTATAACCTTAGCCAGATATCTTTATCTATTTATCTGCCTATCTCCCTATACATATAAGTAACTGACCTATTTTCTTACACATCATTATGTAGCATATGAATAATAATGCCAATATAGTAAAGATATTAGCTCCAGGCAAAATATTTTGACTAAGGTTCTTACAAATCAAAAATACTCAATTTTGCATTAAAATTATATAATTTAATATTTAATTTAAACCTTACTTAAATTAAAATCTTTAAAATGAGCAATGTAGCTAATTTAATAATTAGCTAATTATTAAATATTTTAAATATGATTAAAAAGAAATGAAAAACTGTCCAATCATATAACAGATTTGTCCCTGACAGAAATTGCTCATCTTGAGTATTATTAACACTTTCAGGGCATGTAGTGATGTGTTTCGTTAAATGCTAAGCTTAAGCCAAAATGATTATGTAATTAGAGTGTGGAGTGTGTAAATGTGGCCTTTACATACACGGTAGTAGCAAACTAGAGTTTTTGAGCCTGGAAACTTGAGAGTTTACTCTAGGTTTCCCAAAGCTTCAAAGCAGTTTCGGTTTGTTTGGTTGGTTGGTTAGTTGGTTTGATTTGGTAGCATCCAAAGCAGTCACTTCTCTTATTGTTAAGATAACTTTGGCAGTCTTTTTATCCAACTTTATATCATGAAAAAACTGAATCTATGGATTAATAAAATCATCTTAGTGCTGCTTTTGTCAGATTTTATATTGCCATTGGTTAAATGAAGAACAAAACTTCAGGCTTCCTTGGTGGTCTAGTTGGGTTAAAAGTCTGCCTTGTGCTGCAGGGGACACTGATTCCATCCCTGATCCAGGAAGATCCCACATGCCGCAGGGCAACTAAGCCCATGTGCCACAATACTCAACCCACGCTCTAGAACCTGTGAGCTGCAATTACTGAGCGCAGGCTCCTCAGCTTCTGAAGCCCTTACGTCCTAGAGCCTGTGCTCCACAAGAGAGCCACCAAAATGAGAAGCCCACATGCAACAGCTAGAGAGTAGCCCCTGCTCACTGCTTCTAGAGAAGGCTTCATGCAGAGTAATAAAGACCTAGCAAAGCCAAAAATAAATACGTAAATGAAATTATAAAAAGAAGAACACAGTGTCCTTTGACTTTGTGAAATAAAATTCACAGATAAGGCAAGATAAGAAAAACCTAAACAAAAGAATTCTCCGCCCTTTGGCCTCCTCTCTCCCCCACTGTGCATCAGCCAAATCTCTTTCATCAGCATGAATACCTGCTCAATCATTAAGAGCACCATTGGCCTAGCATCAAAAAGACAACTCCTTAAAAGATAACATTCCTTCTTGGTCTTGTAAAGGATCACATAACCTACCATGATGACACTTAGACCTGGATTATGTAAACTGTCACTAATAATATGTCATTTGATGTACAGCCTTCTGTCTCAAAAAACTATATAAACTGTGCCTTGACTTATAACAAGTGGAATAGTTCTCAGAGCTTTCTGAGATACACTTCCCAGGTTTTATTTCTCAAATTCGGCTCAAATAAAAATTTCCAATTCTTTCTTAGGTCGACTGAATAGTATTTCTTCTACAACTTAAAAGAGTGCACTCTATTTCCTTAGTTATGACATAGAAGCATTCAAAAGACTAAAGACCTATTTGATAAACTAACTCATTTGTTCCCCAGTAACTGCCCGAAGAGATTCAGTTGGAAATGCAAAGGAAATCATTAAGAAAAAATAAAGACTATTAAGGCTTTACAGTTAGATTCTTAGTATTTTAAAATAGTAGAATGCATTCCCAATCAGAACCTACTTTTAGATATTCCACAGCTGATAAACAACCATCTCTGCTTCAGAGTCTTTCTAAATTCCAGTTTTCTCACTAAACTTTCCTGAGCAACTGATCTTAAAATAACTAACAAACTGTTCTCCTGAACCTGAATGAACTGCTACATGACTTAGTATTTCCAAAATCTTAACACATGAGTGATGAGCTATGACAATCTAATCAATTACTATACAATCTAATTCACATCATTATGATATAGAATAAATATAAAAGAAAAAATTTAAAGATATTAAAAAACTGGTGTTCCTTGTTGGTGTGTCTCTGGGTAAATTTTTCAACCTTTTTTTTAATAGTGCCTAAAACATTATCTATGTGACATTCAGTGACTATTAATTGATGATTATTATGCTGAGTTAATCCTATTTAATGTGGGATCCGTATATTTAGTTTTAGTTTATATATTCCATGGAGGAACAAACATGTTTTGCCATAATTTCTCTTGCAATTTTTTCAGAATGACAGCCAATGGAAGAAAGATATGGCATAAAGTTTTTGAAGTATGTTATTTGATTTTAAATAATGAATAAAAAGAATGAGAATGAGAACTCATTGTCACATGATTGTTACATTATCTATTTTTAGTGCGTCATCTTTAGTGATGCTTTTAAAGCAGAAGCAACTACTAAATACATGTGTGTATTTATTCACAAGTGAACTATGAATAAGAATCTGAGATCTGAAATCTCTAATATATTGCATAATACCTTGGTGGAATGTGGGGTAGAACAGTATAATCAAGCATTAACATATATGCAGCAAAATGTATGCATACTCACACTAAAAAGACAAGTTTATCGATAACCAGATCAGGTCAAATTTTTGTTGCCAAATGAGTAATCAAAAGAATTTCAGATTTTCAGAGTTTTTTGGATTTCAGAATTGCAGAAAAGGGAACATGATCATCCACCACACTTTAACAGATATTTCAGAGTTTGTGACTTTTTTGTAGTTGGTTCATCTTTGTCATGCTTCAGCCTCTCACATAGTAGGAACTTATTAGATTTTGAACTGAGCTGTTAAACCACACAAAATTTTCTTACCTTCAGCATACATAAACAGTTTTACATGTAAAATATTTACAACAATGATTGGTACATAGTAAGCACTTGATAAATGTCACCTATAATTTTTATTTTCTTTTTAGGATAATTCTTTTAACTACAAACTTGCCATGAAGCCAGTTTTGATCCCTGTGATGTACCAGGAACTAATTGTTAATAATGGCTATCTTATTGGTCTGATTCTTGGAGTCAGGGAAGAACGCTTTAAGAAGGATTGTTGGCGATCACAGCATCTGACCAGATGGACAGGTGCTTGAATGATCATAGGCCATCATGTCTCTAAAGCAATTCTGGGAAGTCATCACATGCACTCTGTGCTAAGAACTGTGGGTCAAAGGATTGGACTTCTTAGTTATACATAAAATGGTTATCAGCATGTTTTTTTTTTTTAAAGATATTTTGGTAACAGCTTTATTGACATAATTTACATACAAAACCCACTTAAGATGTAAAGTTAAATGGTTTTTAGTACACTCAGAAAAGGCAATGGCACCCCACTCCAGTACTCTTGCCTGGAAAATCCCATGGATGGAGGAGCCTGGTAGGCTACAGTCCATGGGTTGCTAAGAGTTGGGTACAACTGAGCGACTTCACTTTCACTTTTTACTTTCATGCATTGGGAAAGGAAATGGCAACCCACTCCAGTATTCTTGCTTGGAAAATCCCATGGACAGAGGAGCCTGGTAGGCTGCGGTCCATGGGGTCGCTAAGAGTCGGACACGACTGAGCAACTTCACTTTCACTTTTCTCTTTCATCCATTGGAGAAGGAAATGGCAACCCACTCCAGTGTTCTTGCCTGGAGAATCCCAGGGACAGGGGAGCCTGGTGGGCTGCTGTCTATGGGGTTGCACAGAGTCGGGCACGACTGAAGTGACTTAGCAGTAGCAGTAGTACATTCAAAGTTGTGCGGTCATCACCGCAGTCAGTTTCAGAACATTTGTGTCACCTGAAAAAGAAAATTCTGTACTCTCTAGCTGTCACTCCCAATATCCTTCCCACCCCACACTACCAGAGTCCTAAATAAACACTAATCTACTTTGTGTCCCTATATTTGCCTATATTGCACATTTTATATAAGTGAAATAGTATAATATATGGTCTTTGATGACTGACTTCTTTCAATTAGCATAATGTTTCTAAGGTAGTACCATCATTTTGGGCTTCCCTGATGGTTCAGACTATAAAGAATCCGCCTGCAATGTAGAAAACCTGGGTTTGATCCCTGGATCAGGAAGATACCCTGGAGAAGGAAATGGCAATCCACTCCAATATTCCTGCCTGAAGAATTCCATGGACAGAGGAGCCTGGCAGGCTGTGGGGTCGCAAACAGTCAGACAGACTTGACTGAGCGACAAACACACACACATTTTAACAGAAGTGCTCCCATTATGTAATGAATACTAGCTAATTGTACAAAATTTGGAAAATATAGAAAAATAGAGTGGTGACAAAGAATCACTGTTAGACTCATTTCTGAAAATAATTATGTCAATAGTTTGTTTCCTCTTAGTAATGTAAAAAGAAATATATATGAAGGGAGATACATAAAGTAGAAAATGAAAGACTCCTTTTATCCTAGATCAATTCTATTCTTGAAGACAAAATAACTGTTCACAATTTTATGTGTATCCTTCATGTCATTTTCTTATGTATTTACACATGCTATACACACATATACAGTGGAGGAGGGACTACATAAGTGAAATTCACTTACATTATTCTGTTACTTGCTTTTTACACATAATAAGGATCTTGGAAATCTCTTTCTGTTGACATACATTGATTTTTCTCTTTGACAGCTTCATAGAGTACCACAATATAAAGGGAATTATCATATCTACTTTTAATAGAAATTTATGTTACTTCCGATTTTTCTACTATAAGACCATATTTTGGTGCAAATGTGTGGGCAGTTTATATGATAGATTCCTAAAAGTGTCCTTGCTGGGTCAAAGGGCATTGCACATTTTTTAGTAGCTGTTGCCAAATTTCATTTAAAAAGAAGTCAATGATAGTCTCAAAAAAGAAAATAAAACAACATCTGTTGGTAATTCCCTGGAAGTCCAGCGGTTAGGACTCAGCACTTCCGCTGCAAGGGCCCAGCTTCCGTCCCTGGTTGGGGAACTATGCTACATGGCACAAGCTGCATGGCACAGCCAAAAAATTTGTTCCCCTCACATCTTTATTAATAATACTGGAAAAATTTTTTCTCATTTTAATTTGCATTTTTTTGTCCTGAGGCTGAGCAGCCTTCATAAATTTATTGATCATTGATTTTTTTCTTTGGTGAATGGCCTACTGATATTCTTTTTCAATTGGATTATTAGAATTTTTCTTACTGTTTTTTAAGTAAAGCTTTCTATAGTACAGATAGAAATTATTTGTTTTTAATTGATTTTGGCTGCTCTGCGTCTTCATTGTGGCACACGGACTTCTCTAGTTGCAGGGCAAGAGCTTAGCTCCAACCGGGGATGGAACCCCAACTCCCTGCATTGGGAGCACAGACCCTTATCCTGGACCACCAGAGAAGTCCCTTGTTTTGTATGTTGAAGTTACTTTCTTCCAACCAGTTACTACTTGCTTATGGTATCTTTGGAGAAGGAAATGGCAACCCACTTCAGGACTCTTGCCTGGAAAATCTCATGGACGGAGGAGCCTGGTAGGCTGCAGTCCATGGGGTCACTAAGAGTCAGACACTACTGAGCGCCTTCACCTTCATGCATTGGAGAAGGAAATGGCAACCCACTCTAATGTTCTTGCCTGGAGAATCCCAGGGACGGGGGAGCCTGGTGGGCTGCTGTCTGTGGGGTCACACAGAGTTGGACACGACTGATGCGACTTAGCAGCAGCATGGTATCTTTCACTGTAAAATTTTTGTTTTCTTTTGTGTTTTCTAGAATTTCTGTCTTGGGTAGGAATTTCTTCCCTGACCCCAAGTTATAAAATACTCTCCTACATTTTGCTTTTGATGTTTATTCTTTTACATATCAGAACTTACCTATACATGATGGTATGACATAGGAATTTATTTCTGAATATTTAGTCTAAATAATCCATTGTCTCAATGTTATTCCTTCCTTTGTCCAAACATTTGAATTGCCATCTTTATCACATAGATTTACATTTCTATATTTTAGCACTGTCTATGTCTATACAAAAGTTGTTTCCAGACTTCAGTTTCATTGATTATTATTCTATTGTTGAGCTTACCACATTTTCATTTATTGAATTTTTAAAATATGGGTGTCACAATGACTAAATTAGTTGCTCTCAGTCCTTCCCACATCCACCAACATCTAGAATCTGGTGTCTAAGTACTATTTTGCACTGAAAAGAGCCAGGGCTCTTTTATGACATGCCTGATTCTTGGTCAGGAGCGGGAAATGAACAAAATGATCCTGGGTATTTGTCACATCAGAAAGTAAAAAAGCTATCAAAGAATACTGTGGACATAGCAAAGGGACTTGGAAGCAAATCTGAAGAGGCTAAAACTAGGACAATATGAGTGTAACAATGAATAATAGTGTAAGTGAGTAAGTGAAGTCACTCAGTAGTGTCCGACTCTTTGTGACCCCGTGGACTGCAGCCTACCAGGCGTCTCCGTCCGTGGGATTCTCCAGGCAAGAATACTGGAGTGGGTTACCATTTCCTTCTCCAGGGTATCTTCCCAACCCAGGGATTGAACCCAGGTCTTCCACATTGGAGGCAGACGCTTTAACCTCTGAGTCACCAGGGAAGAAGAATAGTGTAGTAAAATATTTTAAAATCTTTGAGTTACACTGATAGAAAAACTCAATGTATAATGAGTCACTCATACTTCTATTTTGTGATTCCCAGACCCATGTATTCCAGATATAGGGAAACTATAGAATATAATGGTTTCTGATTCAGTGTGCTGTAGTCCATGGGGTCGCAAAGAGTCAGACACAACTGAGCAACTGAACTGAACTGAACTGATTCAAAGTATATACTTCATTCTTTAATAATGAGCCTCATCCTTTTAGATTTTATCTTTTGTATGACTCTGTAACAGAGAAGGCAATGGCACCCCACTCCAGTACTCTTGCCTGGAAAATCCCATGGATGGAGGAGCCTCGTAGGCTACAGTCCGCGATTTCACTTTTACTTTTCACTTTCATGCATTGGAGAAGGAAATGGCAACCCACTCCAGTGTTCTTGCCTGGAGAATCCCAGGGACAGAGGAGCCTGATAGGCTGCCATCTATGGGGTCTCACAGAGTCAGACACGACTGAAGTGACTTAGCATGACTCTGTAACTGAGTCTTCAGCAAGCCATTTTACCTTTCAGTTAGGCCAACTGCTTCTGGGTAATGAGGTATTCAGGAAGATCAAATAATTCCATAAGTATTAACCCAGTGCTGTACTTCCTTTGCTGTGAAGTTAGTTCCTTGATCAGACCCAAAGCTATAAGGGAATCTTTTCAGTTCAAGTATGGCCACGAAGCCAAAAGCATTGCAGACAGTGAAAGTAAAACCATACTCAATATGTACCTATTCCGATGTGGACAAATCTCCATACCTTTCATGACTGTAAAGGTCCAATGTGATTATCCTTCAATGAGTGATCAGTCCCTGTCAAAGGGGACCTCCAAGAACACACCCAGTTTCAGTAATTCACAGAAAGATTCAGAGAATTCAGCAGATAGTCCACTCATGGCTGTGATTTATTATAGCAAAGGATATAAGGTGGGGAAAATGTGCATGGAACAAAGCCTGGGGAAAAACAGTCACGAGACTCCAAGGTTCCTTTCCAGGTGAAATCACATAGGATGTGCTTAATCCCCCTAGCAAAAACTTGTGACAACACTTAAGAAATGTTGTCCATGATGGGAGCTCATTGAGACTCAGCTCCCAGAGTTTTTATTGGGGCTGATCACATCAGCAACCTCTACCTGGTACATATTCAACATAAACCTCTTATTTGAACAGTTTTGGCATCGTAAGCCACTCTTATCAGTTCTGGGGATAATAAAAACCTTCCTGAAATCCAAATTTCCAGATGCCAACCAAGGCCAACCTTGTAAGCAGATCTTTCAAAGCACAGTAGTCAGGCCTGCTATGTTACGTCCCCCATGGCCAATGGTCTTGAAATATATAAGTACTCCCTTTTCCCCAGGTCATAGTCACCCACACAAATAGCGTATGTTTTGAGGAGGAAAGGAAGGAGAAGCCATTACTATGTACATTTGCTGAGATGCTACAGAGTGTGATGTGGAAAACTGCCTCTGTTAATTGGTGCCAAATTGAATCTCAGGGACACACAGAGTTTTGGGTGAGGTAGAAAAGAACAGATTCATTGCTTTTTCAGATAAAGGGGGACAGTGGTATACTATCATCCCTACTCCTGTTGGGAACTCTAGTTCTGTAATGACCTCCCTTCCATAAGCCCTAGCCTGCAGAGAAGAGCTAAAACTGAACTTAGTGACATAGGTGCCCTTCTTACCAGGACATTCACCTGGAGAATTTTGCTCTTTACAAAGTATATCCATTTGAGCATGTTCTTTATTCTGAGACTTTTATCCCTTTCTCTATGGTGTGGGTTAGATGTTACTTTTTCTATTTTTCTAGAAGGCATCCTTGGAGAAAGTTGGCACCACCTCCTGAGGTCTTTGCCAGAGTATTAAATACAATATCTGTGACAGTGTTCCCAAATAAATCAATAAAATTTCCTTATCCAACCTTATATTCTGGCTTGCTGATCACGCACCTTTAGACATCGATAGTATGTCTAATCCCTGAGACCCTGACAGCACCTCCTGGAAATCCTGCAGTTCCTTCTGGAATATAGTCTCTTTTTTCCATTATCAGACTCAGCACATTCCTGACTAGGTTATATTGTGACTTAACCCTAGTTAAGGCTAAGAAGGGAGGCATATGTTGCCTTATGAGAAAAAAAAAGAAAAATCAATATCATCAACAAGCCAAGGGAGATGTGTGAGTTCTTAATAGGGATGTGTGGACTTAGCCTCAGAAGGTTCGGGGAAATCTGGTAATTCAAGATGTTTTAAGTCATCAGACTAGATGACTTCACTCCATGTGTCCTTTCTTTCTCATTCAAGGCCTGACCTTGGCATAAAAGACCTGGCTTACAGGGAGTTTAACTGTCTTGAAGCCCATTTACCTTAATGATTAAAGTCTTGGCTTTCTCTATCCTCGACTGTAAGAGATGAAAGCCTCTTTGTAAGGTATCAGAGAACCTAGATTTCAGACTTACTTTCCAATTGGCAATTAATGCTCTCAGCTTTGCATTTTCATACTCTTGTGCTAAATGATAGCCACCCAATACCACTGTCCTTATACTTAACTATAATTACCCATACGTTAGCACGTATTACTCACGTGCTTTATATATCACACCAGCTGTTCTGTTCTGGCGTGTATTCATCACTGGGGAAAATTTTAACCTTTGATGGTGTACTTATCATACTAATAAGAAGTGATTCCATTTCAAAACCTCATTTTAGTTGCTCTTCTATTGAAAACCTCCCGGTAGCAAGTATCACAGGATGTATGACTGTGAAGCTGTCTGTGAGACAGGAAGGAAGCTGACTGTGAGTTAAGCTGAGATGTTGAGGCCTTTATTCCTTTTTGTTGAAAAGTTCCAGAGATGGGCCTTCCAGAGGAGGTGTGGCCTTGGGTATGGCTTTGGGTGAGGTGGTTCTGCATCTGAGGCAATTCCTGAGGGAACTAACAGCTGAATGTAGTCTGCTGGAATGTTGGATAGCAGAGCTGGTGCAATAAGTCCTTCACAAGAGGGGATCAGGATGGGATATCTCAATGTCCACCATAAAAACTTGTAAGTTAAAAGAGACTTAAGGGATATAGCGATCATATTGTTGTACTGATCATGTGAGCCTGTTTTAACTGTAAAGAAGCATTTTGTGACAATCAAAGAAAGGTGAATGTGAAACTGATATTAACACATTATGTTGAGTTTTAGGTGTGATAATGGTATTGTTAGTAGAACCACTGACTGAAACCACCCATCCTGGCCAGGCATCATAGTAACCACTTGCATGAGTTATCTTCTAATAGGAGGTCCTAGTAAGGAAGAGGAACTAACAAGCTACCACCAACCAGAAGAATTTGGGAAAGATCCAAAGGAGAGAGGAGTCTTCAGTCAATATGTCCTACCAACCTTCCAGAATCCTGCTCACTGGAAATTCATCTTGGCTGAGAGATGTGTGTACCAGCAGGTAGGACCCTGAGTCAGAATGATTGGCCAGAGATAGACTGGAAACTAACCCCACTACCATATCACCTGGGACTGTGAGTCACATGGCAGAGCAGTTCTCCTGCATTTCCTTATCCTGCTGCTGTCTGCCTGGGCACCTCTTCCCAATAAAGTCTCTGGCTTTGTCAGAACAGGTGTCTCCTTGAACAATTAACTTCTGAATATTAGACAAGAGCCCACTCCCAGGCCCTGGGAAAGGGTCCCCCTTCCTGCAACAGTATTATAATGGTTTTTAAATGAGCTCTTAATGTTTTAGAGATGCATACTAAAATGCTTATGAGTGAGATAATAGGCTATCAGGAATTTGCTTCAAAGTAATAGATTAGAAGTGGACTGGAGTATACATGGGAAAAGAGTGACTATGAGTTGTTACTGTGAACTGAAGGCAAAATAATGCCTCAGATGTTCATATCTTAACTTTGACAGGGTTAAACTAAGATAGTTATACAGGTAGTTGTAGAAGTCCCAGTGGGGAACTGTGAATAGAGGGAAACAGGAAAATTTGCAGACCACTCTAAGTTATGGTTGCTCAAAAAAGCTATCAGAATGTCATGGAACAAAGCAGACTTATTTAACTATAAAACCATAAATAAAAGTACAAGATATTCTGTGGGTCATCAGGTGAAAGAAATGCGTTGCCACCCTTCAACTAATTTGAATAAGTACTATGATAATCCTAGTAACATCTACTCAAAGAAGGCAATCTTTTCCCCCTTTCCCCACTTTCCTTTGATTATAAAATTCAGCTCTCTTCATTTCTTTTCATCCTTTTTTCTATATTCTGTTCTGCAGCAGTGATTCCCACCATTTTTGTCCTCCAGGTCATTTATTCATTCTTCTCAGTTCAGTTCAGTTTAGTCGCTCAGTCACGTCCGACTCTTTGCGACCCCATGAATCGCAGCACGCCAGGCCTCCCGCCTGCTATTGATTGCTTCTAGTGTATTATTCCTGGAGAATCCCAGGGACGGGAGATCCTGGTGGGCTGCTGTCTAGGGGGGTCACACAGAGTCAGACACGACTGAAGTGACTTAGCAGCAGCAGCAGCAGTGTATTATTCATCTCTGTTTGTTCTTTAGTTCTTCTAGTTCTTTGGTAAACATTTCTTGCATCTCCTCTATCTTTGTCTCCATTCTTTTTCCAAGATCCTGAATCATCTTCACTATCAGTATTCTGAATTTTTTTCTGAAATGTTGCCTGTCTCTACTTCATTTAGTTGTTTTTCTGGGGTTTTATCTTGTCCCTTCATCTAGGACATAGCTTCCTCTTTTTTCATGTTGATTAACTCTCTATAATGTGGTTTTTGTTTTAGTCACTATGGGACTGTGGTTCTTCTCGCTTCTTCTGTCTGCCTTCTGATGGAGGAGGCCAAGAGGCTTGTGTAAGCTTCCTGATGGGAGGGACTGGTAGTAGGAAAAACAGGATCTTGCTCTGATGGGCAGGGCCTTGCTCAGTAAAGTTTTAATCCAACTATCTGCTGATGGTTCCATGGTCGGATTAATGTCAACCTCCAAGAGGGTTTATGCCAAGGGGGACCTTCCCAGACTGCTGCCGCCAGTGCCTCCATCCCTGCGGTGAGCCCCTGCAGACCCAATCCTCCATTGAAGACCCTCCAACACTTGCAGGTAGTTTTCATTCCTGTGGGGTCACTTCTCCTTTCCCCTGAGTCTTGGTGCATGCAAAGTTTTGTTTGTGCCCTCCAAGACTGGAGTCTCTGTTTCCCCCAGTCCTGTGGAAGTTCTATAATCAAATCCCTCTGGCCTTCAAGGTCAGATTCCCTGGGGATTCCCAGCCCTGTTATCAGAACCCCTGGTTGGAAGCCTGATGTGGGATTCAGAATCTTCACAACAGTAGGAGAACTTCTTTGGTATTGTTTTCTAGTTTGTGGGTCACCCACCTGGCAGGTATGGGATTTGTTTTTATCATGATTGTGTCCCTCTTACCACCTTGCTGTGGCTTGTTCTTTGTCTTTGTACGTGGGCTATGTTTTTTGGTGGGTTCCAGTGTCCTCCTATTGATGGTTGTTCAACACCTAGTTGTGATTTTGGAGCTCTCACAGGAGCAGATGAGCGCACATCCTTCCACTTGAACTAGAAGCCTTTTTTTTCCCCCTTTGTGCTTAGTCGGGTTTCATGTGTTCACAGAGGGCCACGTACAGAGGCTTCACACCCTGCTCTTCAGACTGGAGTTCTTCCTGTGGAATGGCTGTTCCAGCACCACAACTAAGCGGTTTTGCAATCCAAGATGGGGGCGGGAGCTGTGCTGTTTCTTTGTGACAACTCTTTGAGCACTAACACCTGGATGGGAGACTACATTGGAAGGGATAAATCTAAAATCAAAAGTACAAATCTTGACCAATTGTGTGGATTTTGATTTAAGAGTGGAATTTTGGATAACATGGGAGTTAGAGACATCATCTCAGGTTTGGGTCTGAAGTGAATCAGGCTGCATCCACCCCAACCAATACCCTTCTGGGCCATATCCTCCAGATGGGGAGAAGTTCAGACAACAGAAATTAAAAAGAAAACAAGAGAAAGAAATGTATTAGATTATGTAGGCTTCCCTGGTGGCTCAGATGGTAAAGAATCTGCCTGCAGTGTGAGAGACCCAGGTTTGACCCCTGGGTCAGGATGATCCCCTGGAGAAGGGAATAGCTACCCACTCCAGTATTCTTGCCTGGAGAATCCCATGGACAGGCCACAGTCCATGGGGTTGCAAAGAGTCAGACATGACTGAGTAACTAACACTTTCTTTTATATTGTAGAAGGAAACTTAAATGAGATGAGCTTCTGAATGTTCAAATTTTCATGGCTTTGAATTTAGACGTTGAGACTAAAAAGGAATTTAAGGCACATGTATCCTAGGGGGTAATTCTAGTAAGGACATAGAAGACATTTTAACTGATCTACACCACAGGGCCATCAGATAATCAAATCCTCCACAAGGAGGAACTGCTCCTCCAGCTAGAGCTACTCTGCAATCACCAGGTGGTAGCCACTATACCAGAAGCAGCTGTGGCTCCAAAAAGGGCCACACCTCAGGTGGGAGCCCCACCTCCAGCCGGGGCTGTTGCCCCAGGGGAAGACACAGCTAGGAATGAAAAGATATTTCCCCATATTCAAGATCCTCTTCTTTTTACCCTGAGTTTCCCAATGGGCCCATCCTTAGCCCAGCTAGCAATTGCAGCAGTGTAAGTTACCAACTGACTGCCCCTACCCTTTTGCCTCTGAGAGAAGTTCCTGATGAAAATCAAGGAACAGCAAGAATCCCTGTACCTTTCTCAATGCGTGTTCTAAGTATGGCAGAGGACAGGTTGGGAAGTTTTTCTGAGGATCCTGAACCTCTTACAAAGGGGTTTACTTGACTATCTCACCTTGGAGGATTTACAGATCTTACTATCCTACTACTGCACCCCTGAGGAAAAGCATCATGTAATACCAGCAGCTGGAGAAGGCAATGGCTCCCCACTCCAGTACTCTTGCCTGGAAAATCCCAGGGACAGAGGAGCCTGGTAGGCTGCAGCCCATGGGGTCGCTAAGAGTCGGACACAACTGAGTGACGTCACTTTCACTTTTCACTTCCATGCATTGGAGAGAGAAATGGCAACCCATTCCAATGTTCCTGCCTGGAGAATCCCAGGGACAGGGGAGCCTGGTGGACTGCCGTCTATGGGGTCTCACAGAGTCGAATACGACTGAATCGACTTAGCAGTAGCAACAGCAGCAGCAGCAATCCTAGCAGCCAGATCCCATGCAGACCAACTGGCAGCTCAAGCCCAATAAAACTATGCAGTGTATCCAGTGAGAAATGATGCTGTCCTGAGGCAGATCCCCAGTGGAATTACCAGGTGAATTCTATTGACAGAGATAGAAGGGACCATGATTATCTGTTTAATAGAGAGCATGAAGACACTTAGAGTAAAACCTGTTAATGATGAAAAGGTGAAAGAGGTATAACAGGGAAAGGATGGAAATCCTGCAGTCTTCCAAATGAGACCAGTAGAAGTTTTTAAGAAGTATATAAACCTGGATCCCTTCTCCCTCAAGGACAGGCTATTTTGGCTATGCATTTCATATCCCAGTCTATCCCAGACATCACATGCAAAATTCAGAAAGCAACTGCTGGTCCTCAGATTCCAATGAACAATTTGCTCCAATTTGCTCCAATGGACTTACTTGGTTTTCAATAATAGGGATATGGCGGAAAAGGTCTAATGCACCCAAAGAAATATGCAAAGGCCCAAACGATTGCAATTGCTTTGTCTGCTCAGAGACCACCAACTGGGAGGCTAGCTTTTCCAGGCCAGTCTGGCCCTGGCAGACCACAATGCCCATGGGTACCTATACAAGGCAAGTGTACTCTGTGTGGACAGAGGGGCACTGGTGGGAGGATTGTGATTGATGCACCCTTTGCAAACAGCCTGGGCATTGGCAGAGGGAAAGCCCCAGATGCCAGAGAGTGACAGGGACCCCTCAGCCATTGATGGTTTTGCAATCAGAAGGCTTAGAAGGCCTATGGTTGAGAGCGACTCTGTCTAAAGATACCATCTACATAAATAATGTCAAGCCTCAGGTGGTCATCAATGTGGTAGGCCACTTAATAGAATTTCTCATAGACCCTGGTGCAACCTTCTCTGCCTTAACCCAAAGGATTGGAAACTTTAGCAGTCATAAGGAATAGTTAATGGGGTTGTCAGGCAAGAGACAAGGGCACACTTTCCTGGAGCCCCTTTTGTGTAACATCAATGGTTAGCTGTTTTTACATTCCTTTATGTTTGGTGCCTAATTGTCCTATCTCTTTAATGGGAAAAGATTTATTAACTAAGCTAGGGGCCACTCTGTTTCTCAAGGGGCAAAGGAACAACCCTCATCAGCAAATCATTCTAACAGAAAGAAGAAAGGAATAGATTGAATCTGAAGCTGAGATAGAAGCCTTCGTAGACCCTGGAGTGGTTTACTGGTTTTGCATGTTTTATTGGTACTCTGTCAGTCACCATGTAATACATTGATATTGTGTGTGTGTGCGTGCACTTAGTCACTCGACCATGTCTGAGTGGACTGTACCCGTGGACTGTAACCTACCAGGCTCTATCCATGGAATTTTCCATGCAAGAATACTTATGGAATGTTGCCATTTCCTTCTCCAGGGGATCTTCCTAACCCAGGGATCAAACCCACATTTCTTTCATCTCCTGCATTGGCAGGCAGATTCTTTACCTGTGGGCCACCTGGGAAGCCCCAATACGTTGATATTACCCATTCTTAGACCTACTGAGGAATATCTATTTGTACAAGATCTAAGGTTGTTAATGAAGCAGTGGAACCCCTCTATCCTGTTGTGCCTAGTCCTTATACTGTCCTGACTTAGATCCCAGGAGAAACAAATTGCTTTACTGCACTAGACTTAAAGGATGCCTTCTGCATTCCATTATCCAGAGAATCTTAGTTTCTTTTTGCCCTGCAATGGACAGACCCAGATAGAAAGAAACTTTGCAATATCCTCAGACTTGACTCCCCCAAGGATTTAGGGATAGGATAGCCCACATATTTTGGGGAATGCCTTGGCACAAGACCTGAGAGAATTAAAATTAACAGATGATGTTATTCTGTAATATGTAAATGATCTTTTTTTTCTGATGCTGTTTTATTTGTTCTTTGTCTTCAAACAAGATAGCCAAAGATCCAGACAGTATTCAATAAAATAAAAATAGATGAAATATAGACTGTGATGCCACATGCTACAGTTAACCTAATTTTCTTTTCATGCTTTCCTTGGGATGGGGAATAGATCATTCAGTAAAAACACAGAGTAAAAACAAAATATGGCTTTTCATGTACAACTTTGAAACTATAATAATGTTGCACCTTAATTACTTCCATGAACCCAAGTCTAACATTACAGTATTTTTTTTAACAAACACAATTAAGGATTCTAGGGAAAAGACTTCTAGAAGCATTCTATAACAAAGTGATTCCTAATTTTTCTTTGTATATATATCAAGCACCTCCAAAATATGAATTCCTATACACTGTGAGCACATTACTTACAATGAATTCTTAAGTAAATTAAGGACAGCCTTAGGATAAGCTGACATTATATATTCAGCTAAGTAGGCAACAAACCATAGGCCAAATGGAAAAAGTGTATTTGCAAATAAACTTCAGAAACTAAGTTAACATTTTATAAGTAAATACAGAAAATATACTGATTTGCTAAACTAAAGATGTAATATAGTAATCCTTTACTACAAAGAATGCATACCTTTATTGTAAACTATTCTTAATAAGATTCACTCACCATTTATAAATGTTCTATAGATGATATTTTAATAGCAAATTTTTGAAAGAAGGTATTAGATGAGAACACTGTTAAGATTCTAACTCATTTATGGAAAAAAGGGTTATGGAGTGTCTAAGATGCAAATTTCTAAACAGAGGGTTCATTATCTGGAATGCATGCTTACCCCAGGGAAGAGGTCTAGATCTGCTGATAGAATGGTGTTAATTCAGAGATTAAGGTCTCCAGAAACAGTAAAACTGCTTAGGGCCTTTCTGAGGGGTAACTGAATATTGCTGGATTTGGATTGCTAGATTTGGATTGCTGGTTATGGACTAGCTGCCAAACCATTATATGAGCTCTTAAACTATATGACCACTAAACTGGGGAGATATAGAACAAGTCTTCCAAACTCTAAAATGAAAATTATTAGATCCTTCTGCTCTGGGATTGTCTAATTTAGAAAAAAACAAACAAACAAACATATTTTCTCTTTGTGACTGAAGGAGAGGGTATGGCCCTTGGTGTGTTAACTCAGCATTTAGGACCCACATATCAGCCTGTTGCGTATCTATCTAAGAGCCTGGACCATACAACAACAAGATGGCCACCTTGCCTATGAGCAGTGGCAGCGACTGCCTTATTAGTTATTAGAGACTGCTAAGCTGAAGCTGGGCCAAAGGATGACAGTGCTCACACCCCATCAGGTGGTTTCTGTTTCACAAGCAAAGGGAAACCATTGGATGACCAGAGGATTCATCATTAAGTATCAGGCCCTTCTTCTAGATACCCAGAAGTAGATTTGAATGTATATCACGCCTTAAACCCTGCAACTTTTCTGCCCAATTTGCATGTATGAGGAGATCAGGAAGAGGAAGTTTTGCTTTGTGATTGTGTACAGGCTATCAAACAAATATATTCTAGTAGGCCTGACTCAAAGGAGATTCCCCTTGAAAACTTGATGTTGAATGGAATACAGATGGAAATAGTGTCATAGAAGGAAAGAGAAAGGCAGAAAAAAAAAGAAAAGAAAGGCAGGATATGCGATAATAAGTGCTTATGATACCATCGACTCAGGACCTCTACCAATGGGACTTCAGCTCCAAGGGCTGAGCTTATAGCATTGACCAGGGCACTTAAACTAGCAAAAGGAAAATGAGCCATAATTTATAGTGATTCTCAGTATGCTTTCTTGATCCTCCATGCTCATGCAACCACCTGGAAAGAAAGAGGTATGCTGAGCTCAAAAAATTCCCCCTATTAAATATGGCAGAGAGATTTTTGAATTGTTGAGGTAGGACAAAATCCTCAAGAAATAGCTGTAGTTCCCTGTGTGGTTCAGCTGGTAAAGAATCCACCTGCAGTGTGGGATACCTGGGTTCGATCCCTGGGTTGAGAAGATTCCCTGGAGAAGGGAAAGGCTACCCACTCCAGTATCTGGCCTAGAGAATTCCATGGACTAGTCCATGGAGTCACAAAGAGTCAGACACAACTGAGCAGCTTTCACGTTCACTTTTTTCACTGTAGGGGACATCAGGCTGAGATTCTGGGTCTGAAATTGAAAAGGGAAATCCCCAAGTTGACCAAGAAGCAAAGAAAGCAGCTTGCATGCCAGCAGATAGAATAGAGGCAGTTTTAAAAGCCCCAAGCTTGATAGAGGAAATGACACAACCTTGCTATACCAAGGAAAAAGAGGATTGGGCTAAAAATAGAGGGTTAATAAATCAAAGGATATGTTACATGTTAAATGAAAAAATTATGATTCCACAAGCTCAGCAATGGAAAGTAACCAAGGCTTTACATGAAATCATCCACTATGAACGCGAAGCTCTTTGGAATTTACTGCAAAGTTTGTTCATGGGTAAAGGAATAAAAATGGTGGTGGCCCAGTTTACCAAATCATGTGACACATGTTTACAAAATAATCCTAAAACAGCACCACTCCCTCCTCTATTGATTAAACCTGTTCAATGCCAGGGAAGCTACCCAGGGGAGAATTGGCAAATTTATTTTAGACAGATGCCCAAGTCCAGAGGATACAAATATTTATTTGTCATGGTAGACACATGCACTGGATGGGTAGAGGCTTTCCCCACATGGATAGAAGAGGTAACAAAGAGCTTGATTACAGAGATTATCCCACATTTCAGAATATCGCAAAGTGATAATGGACCAGGCTTTACCTCTAAAATTACCCTTCAAGTAGCTAAAACCTTGGGCATAAACTATTCCCTTCATGCAGCATGGAGACCCCAGTCTTCAGGGAAAGTGGGAAAAATGAACGATACTTTGAAGCAAACTATAGTCATAGTATGACAAGAGACTCGGGAAAACTGGGTCCAAATACTACCAACTGCTCTAATGAGGAAAGGGCATGCCCCCAAACAAAAGCTAAGACTCAGTCCCTATGAATTAATGTATAGGAAACCCTTCTTAATGAATGACTCTTTATCAGATAAAGAAATAGCTATTATTAGAGATTATGCTGCAAACTTAGGACAAGTACAACTGACTCTCATAGATTATGGGTAAAGCGACTCAACAAAATACTGTTAGCAACAACCCTGGAGATTGGGTTTTAATCAAAAGCTGGAAAGAGGGAGTCACTAGATGATCAGTTAGAACGAAGAAGGAAGGGTTCTTACAAAATGATATTATCAACTCCCACTACAATGAAAATAGAGGGGCATCCCACTTGAATCCACATCTCAAGGGTTAAACCATATAATTCTTTTGAAATGAACCCGCTTACTCTTGTAAACCTAAGATTTTAAATTCTTGTTCAAAGACAGCCTTAGATAAGATATGCAGATTACTTCTGGAATACCAATATGGCTGGGAAAGATTCTCCTGCTCCTTAGTCTGTGATCCCTTCACTTACCTGGATATACTGATTTATTACAATTGCTGGAAGAGAACCAGAAGAGACCACATTACCACCTTCAAAACAGATAAGTGTTCAGCAAGAATTTCTACATCAAAAGCTATACTGTGCTGCATGGTTGTTTATACAGTGTTCCTTTGGCAAGGGCCAAGGCAGGTTCTAATGTTTTCCTGACTTTGGCTAAAGCTTATGTGGATTTTACTAATTAATTCCAGTTGTTGGCTATGTAGTCAACTTCCCCTCTCCAGTGACTCTGGATTGCCATGGTGGATTTCCCCATTCCAGGGGGCTGATTGGCTGGGATTAAGAGATTTAATCATAGAAGAGAGAAATGCAAGCATGACTTTGAAGGAGAGGTCCATTACTATGCAGGACCCCCCCTTAATTGGCATATATCCTCTGTTGTACAAAATCATGGGCATTCTTTGAAATTCTCCCATAATAAAATGGTCACCCAAACCCATCAGATAGCATATGCCATGGTTGAGGATAAAAACACAAAATTGTGGGAATACAATTTGATTCAAATTTGGGATGGATTCATTTGGTTCACTCCAGGATATGGTTGACCAAGTAACAGAGCTCCCTTATGTTGGAACAGAGAAACCATTCTTGAGTGCTCTGGGCAAACAGGACTAGAGATATGGGATGGTTATCTAGGGTCTCTTGTCACCACATTAGGATCCTTAGAGACACTGGTTAGGAATACAACCAATGAGCGAGGAGACCAGGAATATACTGGATAGCTCCTAGTGGCACCCAGTGAATATATAGCAGAAATATCTTGCTGTGGCTTCCACCAGGATGATTTATTCCAGACGAATCTGCTAATGTAGCTCAAATACTGAGTCACATGCACAGATAGAGGCCCTAAATGACCCTCTCCCAGATTTAGGAACTATTTTGGGAAAATGGTTTGAGTCCCCAAATCATGATTACAATCTCTCTTAATGACTCTTTTGATGCTCATTATTGTATTTCTCTTGACCTGTGTTTTTTATAGACTTATCCTACACTATTTAACCTCTATGATAGCTATAAAAATAATGTTAACTGAGCAACATTGCCTTGCGAGTGTGCTAAGTTGCCTCAGTTGTATCTGACTCTTTGCAACCTTATGGACTATAGTCCACCAGGCTCCTTTGTCCATGGGATTCTCCAGGCAAAAATGCTGGAGTGGGTTGCCATGGCCTCCTCCAGGGAATCTTCCTGACCCACTGACTGGACCTGTGTCTCTAATGTCTCCTGCATTGGCAGGCGGGTTCTTTACCACTAGTGCCACCTATGGCCCTCCCAAAAGAGAAGGAACAGTTAGCCAGGTGTTTTTCTGCTTTCCTAGTCAGGCCAACGTCCAGTCTCAGCAGAAAGTAGTTAATGAATGGTCATCACCCCATTTTCGCCTTTAAGCATAAAGGGGGAAAAACACCTGGCCGGAAGGGAGTGGGGAGATGATAGGGATAGAATAAGATAGGGATACAAGGAATTGTAGAAGTCTCAGTAGGGAACTGTGGATAGAGAGGGAAACTTGAGAAACTTTGGAAGCCCACTGTAAGTTATGATTGCTCAAGAAAACTATCCAAACATTGTGGAACAAAGCAGGCTTGCTTAACTATAAAAGCACAAGATATGCCCCAGATCATTAAGTGAAAAAAGAATGTTACCACCCTTCTGCTATAAGCACTATGATAGTCCTAGTTTGACCTCATAGAGTTAGACAATTTCCTGCCCGATACAAAGAAGGAGCTAGTGATATAAGCCTGACATCTACCCAAAGAAGGTGGTCTTTTCCCCCTTCCCCACTTTCCTTTGATTATAAAATTATAGCCCACTTAATCCTCAGGGCAGAGCCCCTTCACCTGTTGGCTTGCATCTCTCACAAGTGTGTTCATCCGTCAGTCACGTCTGACTCTTTGTGACCTGATGGACTGCAGCCTGCCAGGCTCCTCTATCCACAGAATTCTCCAGGTAGGATACTTCTCCAGGGGATCTTCCCAACCAAGGGATCAAACCTGGGTCTCCTGCATTGCAGGCAGATTGTTTACCATCTGAACCACNGCATATATCCTCTGTTGTACAAAATCATGGGCATTCTTTGAAATTCTCCCATAATAAAATGGTCACCCAAACCCATCAGATAGCATATGCCATGGTTGAGGATAAAAACACAAAATTGTGGGAATACAATTTGATTCAAATTTGGGATGGATTCATTTGGTTCACTCCAGGATATGGTTGACCAAGTAACAGAGCTCCCTTATGTTGGAACAGAGAAACCATTCTTGAGTGCTCTGGGCAAACAGGACTAGAGATATGGGATGGTTATCTAGGGTCTCTTGTCACCACATTAGGATCCTTAGAGACACTGGTTAGGAATACAACCAATGAGCGAGGAGACCAGGAATATACTGGATAGCTCCTAGTGGCACCCAGTGAATATATAGCAGAAATATCTTGCTGTGGCTTCCACCAGGATGATTTATTCCAGACGAATCTGCTAATGTAGCTCAAATACTGAGTCACATGCACAGATAGAGGCCCTAAATGACCCTCTCCCAGATTTAGGAACTATTTTGGGAAAATGGTTTGAGTCCCCAAATCATGATTACAATCTCTCTTAATGACTCTTTTGATGCTCATTATTGTATTTCTCTTGACCTGTGTTTTTTATAGACTTATCCTACACTATTTAACCTCTATGATAGCTATAAAAATAATGTTAACTGAGCAACATTGCCTTGCGAGTGTGCTAAGTTGCCTCAGTTGTATCTGACTCTTTGCAACCTTATGGACTATAGTCCACCAGGCTCCTTTGTCCATGGGATTCTCCAGGCAAAAATGCTGGAGTGGGTTGCCATGGCCTCCTCCAGGGAATCTTCCTGACCCACTGACTGGACCTGTGTCTCTAATGTCTCCTGCATTGGCAGGCGGGTTCTTTACCACTAGTGCCACCTATGGCCCTCCCAAAAGAGAAGGAACAGTTAGCCAGGTGTTTTTCTGCTTTCCTAGTCAGGCCAACGTCCAGTCTCAGCAGAAAGTAGTTAATGAATGGTCATCACCCCATTTTCGCCTTTAAGCATAAAGGGGGAAAAACACCTGGCCGGAAGGGAGTGGGGAGATGATAGGGATAGAATAAGATAGGGATACAAGGAATTGTAGAAGTCTCAGTAGGGAACTGTGGATAGAGAGGGAAACTTGAGAAACTTTGGAAGCCCACTGTAAGTTATGATTGCTCAAGAAAACTATCCAAACATTGTGGAACAAAGCAGGCTTGCTTAACTATAAAAGCACAAGATATGCCCCAGATCATTAAGTGAAAAAAGAATGTTACCACCCTTCTGCTATAAGCACTATGATAGTCCTAGTTTGACCTCATAGAGTTAGACAATTTCCTGCCCGATACAAAGAAGGAGCTAGTGATATAAGCCTGACATCTACCCAAAGAAGGTGGTCTTTTCCCCCTTCCCCACTTTCCTTTGATTATAAAATTATAGCCCACTTAATCCTCAGGGCAGAGCCCCTTCACCTGTTGGCTTGCATCTCTCACAAGTGTGTTCATCCGTCAGTCACGTCTGACTCTTTGTGACCTGATGGACTGCAGCCTGCCAGGCTCCTCTATCCACAGAATTCTCCAGGTAGGATACTTCTCCAGGGGATCTTCCCAACCAAGGGATCAAACCTGGGTCTCCTGCATTGCAGGCAGATTGTTTACCATCTGAACCACTGGGGAAGCCCATCTCTCACATGTGTCCTATATTAAGAAATCTACTTCTTGCCTATCACTTTGCCTCTTCCTGAATTCCTTCTGTGCTGAGACACAAAGAACCTGAACCTCAGTAAGTCCAGACACCAGGTGAGTGATTCTAATCAAGACTGTGGATTCAGGTCCCAATCACAATTTTGGCCAGGTTCAAGTCCCAATATGAAGTGCACAGTTTCAATCTCCAGAACCTGTGAATATACTATCTTACTTGGCAAGCAGAATTTTTCAGGCCAAGAATTAAAGATCTTGAGAAGGGAAGAGTATCCTGCACTATCCATGTAAGATCCCATTATAATCACGAGAGTCATAAGAGGAAAGCAAGAGGGTCAAAGTCAAAACAAAAAGAAGAGCATATGGTCATGGAATCAGAGAGAGGAGACTCAAAGGGAGAAGATGCCATGTTGCTGGCTTGGAAGATGGAGCAAAGAGCCACCAGCCAGGGAAGGTGAAAACAGCCACTAGAAGAATGAAAAGCTAAGAGAAGCTGAGTAAGACCCTATGGTACAAATGGTAGGACCTCCCTGGTACGAATCCTTTCTGCATCCCCCATTTCTTGTTGTAAGAAATAGGCTTCATTCAGCTTCTTTGACCTTCTCTGAGATCCAAAGGACAGAGTCAAACAGTTGCTAATCAGGGAAGGGAGGGAATGCAGAAACAAGGGAAGAGTGGTCAAAAAACAATAGTGGTGGTCTAGAGGTTAGGAATCCGCTTTCCATTGCAGGGGATACAGGTTCAATCCCTGGATGAGGAACTAAAATCCTACATGCTGCAGGACAACCAAGCCCGCACACCACAACTAGAGAAGCCCACGCACTGCAGTGAAAGGTCCCATAAGCTGCAACTAAACCGCAACACAGCTAAATAAATAAATATTTTTTAAAAGACATTTATAAAAAATAAACAATAATGCAACTTTGGGGAAAGGTCTCGGTTCCTCCTCAAGTAACACTGTATACATAATAATGTCTTTGAGTTCTTTTGCAGGAACTAAGGCCCCCATCCAGGTGGAAGATGGCAACTTCAGACTGAGCAAAAGATTCCTGGGGCACTGCTCACCACCAACCAATTAGAAGAAAGTCACACACTCTGAAGCCTTCACTCTACATTTTCCCTATAAAAACTCTTCCCCTGAAAACCATCAGGGAGTTCAGGGCTTTTGAGTATGAACAAACTGTGCTCCTTGCTTGGCCTAGCAATGAATCTTTCTCTGCTCCAATCTCTGACATTTTGGCTGTTCTCACTGTGTGTCAGGCACACAAACTTGTGTTCAGTGACATAAGGAACTGTTTTTTTCTTGAAAAATTTAGAAGAAACTCAGCCTTTCCAACACCTGGATTTTAGACTTCTGACCTCCAGAACTGTAAGAAAATAAATTTGTGTTGTTTTAAGCCACTATAAGCACTAAATTCATGGTAATTTGTTACAACAGCAATAGGAATCTAATAAAGTATGCACAAGGAGTTTCATTGTGCTTTTTCCTAATCTTATGATATTTTCTATTTATTTGGCTGCGCCAGGTCTTAGTTGTGGCACACAGAATCATCTGTCTTCATTGCAGCACACAAAATCTTTAGTTGCAGCATGCAAACACTTAGTTGCAGCATGTGTGATCTAGGTACCTCACCAAGGGTTGAATCTGCCCACTCCCCATTGGGCTCATGGAGTCTTAGTCACTGGGCCACAAGGGGAGGTCCTGAAATTGTCTTTAATAAAAAGTTTTTTTAAAAAAGAAAAACCAGCATTGAAAAAGTAACACATCGTATGATATATAGTTGGACAAGTCCTCTTTTGCTTTTTAAAATTATTTTTTGTTGTTCTTTCACATCTTTATCTCTCAAACACACTTTAATTGGCTTGTCAAATTTCTATAAAATTATGTATTATAATTTTATTGAATATAGAAATTAACTTGTGGAAAATCACATAAAAGATAGATGTAACAGGATGTCCCTGCTAATACAAGCTGATTCTTATGTATTCCAGGCCATCATCACTTCTAAGTTGCAAGAATTAAGGGAGGTCTGTAGTTCTCTAACTGCCCCACCTACAACTAAGTGGGCCAGTTCTATCCAGAGAGAAGAGAGAGAAAAATAAAATAGTATTTAGCTTCCTTTCAAGACTCATTTTCCAGTATAGCTTTACCACCATAATTTAAATATTTCAAGATCTGTTTGTCCCCTTATATTTGTTCTCAGCTGGCTCCTAATTATCATTTCTAAGTACATATATTCTCTGAAATCACCAACACATTGTAAGTAGTCAACTAAATGATGGACCTGAATGGACCTGAAGAACACAAGCAGAATTGATTCCAAACATTTTGAACCAAAACAAAATAAACAAAACTGAGGGGGAAGAAGTGAAGGCCAGTGGAAGAAATGGCAAAATTTAGATATTAATATTGATGTCTTCTGATTGCCTAGACTTGTGATGCCTGGGAATATTTTAGTTTTATAAGAAATAAGTTACTAACCAAAAATACAGCATGACCCATCTATTATACTGTAATTACTAGGTTGCTTTGGCACAGCAAAAATACTCTGACAATTCATATATAATTCAACTAAAACTTTGAGTTTCATGTAGAAGGTAACTTTCTAATTTTGATTACTAAAATATTACTTTTATAGTCCATTCTTATCTTATAAATTGTCTAAACTGAAAATTAAAAAATAAGGATTTTAAAAGATAGTTGCTTGAATTAAAAGTATTATATAATTAAAAAATAAAATTCTGGGACTTCCCTGGCAGTCCAGTGGTTGAGACTCCTGTGTAGGGATTACAGGTTCAATCCCTGGTCAGGGAACTAGAATTCTGCATGCCACATGGCATGGCCAAAGGCATTTTTAAAATAAATAAAACTTAAAAATAAAATTCAGATTAGATTAAGTCTCCAAGTGATAGCATTAATAAAGTGTTATAACTGGGCAACATCTGCTAATTTTTGTTCTACCTAGCATTTGACTTACAATATAAAGTTTTTTCCTGGTATTGGTTAAGTGAATAACTGTGTAACGATAACTGTCTAATGAAACAAGTATTAGAAGTGCTAGGATGCCATTGAGTGTTTCTTCCAGAGCCTGTTACAAATCCCTTAAGATGAAAAGTTAACGTGATCTCTTATGGCAGCTCCTGCCACTGTAGCTAACTGACATACCACTAGTGGAGAGATAGTGAGATGCTGTTTGTTTCAGGCTTGTTTGTTTGTGCCACACCACATGGCATGTGGGATCTTAGTTCCCTACCCAGGGTTGGAATACATGACCCCTGTATTGAAAGCATAAAGTCGTTAACCACTGGAGCACCAGGAGATGCTATTTGGAACACTTTCATCACAGCTGCCACAGGCCCAGCAGTGGTTTCTGGAGGCCTCCGGAAGGCAAGGTTAGGCAAGGTTAAGGATTCCAGAGTTAAAATCTCTGACTTGTCTTCTCGTTTCATGGAGGAGAATTTGCAGCTACTGGGGCATCTGCTTGTTGGGAGGATAAGAGAGAATGGATAAGCTTGACTTGTGCACTGGAATAAAGAGGTCCAGAGGATAAGAAAACAGGTCCAGCAAAAAAGTCCAAAGCCTTGCAGCCATCTCTGCGTTAGCCCGTCCTCTCCTGTGTGAACAGTTAGGGTACACTATTAGAGTAGGGCAGGGGAGATTCACTGCTATGGACAGAGGGCAAAGACCAACTAGAGTTCGAGCCTTCTGTGAGGAGGCAACTACAGAGGAGCTAAGAATCAGGTCCAGGAGTGGAAGTTCAGCCTCACAGGACAAGCAAAACGTGCCTTGAGTATTTGTCTGTTTTGTTTTTTACTGAAATCATCCTTCAGACAAGAAAAACATTAAATCACAAATCTGAAGCCTTGGATCTAGTCCCAGTTCTGTCAATCAACAAAACCAGCTGATATGGTGGTTCATGCCAAATGCCAGGCTAGATGAAGCACAAACTGGAATCAAGATTGCCAAGGGAAATATCAATAGCCTTAGATACGTAGCTAACACCACCCTTATGACAGAAAGCGAAGAAGAACTAAAGAGCCTCTTGATGAAAGTGAAAGAGGAGAGTGAAAAAGTTGGCTTAACACAACATTCAGAAAATGAAGATCATGGCATCTGATCCCATCACATCATGGCAAATAGATGGGGAAGCAATGGAAATGGTGACAGACTTTATTTTGGGGGGTTCCAAAAATCACTGCGGATGGTGACTGAAACCATGAAATTAAAAGACACTTGCTCCTTGGAAGAAAAGTTATGACCAACCTAGACAACATATTAAAAAGCAGAGACATTACTTTACCAACAAAGGCCCATCTAGTCAAAGCTATGGTTTTTCCAGTAGTCATGTATGGATGTGAGATATGGACTATAAAGAAAGCTGAGAACCAAAGAACTGATGCCTTTGAGCTGTGGTGTTGGAGAAGACTCTTGAGAGTCTGTTGGACTGCAAAGAGATCCAACCAGTCAATCCTAAAGAAAATCAGTACTGAATATTCACTGGAAGGACTGATGTTGAAGCTGAAACTCCAATACTTTGGCCACCTGTTGTGAAGAACCAACTCATTTGAAAAGACCCTGATGCTGGGAAAGATTGAAGGTGGGAAGAGAAGGGGATGACAGACGATAAGAAGGTTGGATGGCATCGCTGACTTGATGGACATGAGTCTGAGTAAACTCCGGGTGTTGATGATGGACAGGGAGGCCTGGTGGGCTGCAGTTCATGGGGTCACAAAGAATCAGACATGACTGAGTGACTGAACTGAACTGAACTGAACTGAATGTGACCCCAAGCAAGTTCATAGGAAACAAGTTAGTCAACAGAACAAGTTGGTTAAAATATCTATTTATTCTAGAAATCATATATCTGACTGCTGGTTTTTTAAGAATTGATAATTGTGAAGACTTACAGTATTTTTTAAACAATATTTTTAACCTTTGTATGCTTTTGCTATTTTTCAACATTCAGTGAATTTTCCATTACATAAACAGACTATTATAAACCCCATGTTATTTTTTAAACTTTTAATTTTATGTTGGAGTATAGCCAATTAATAACATTGCAATAGTTTCAGGTGGACAGCCAAGGGACTCAATCGTACACATATATGTACCCACTCTCCCCTAAACTTCTCTCCCATCCAGGCTGCCACATAACATTGAGCAGAATTCCTGTGCTATACAGTAGGTCCTTGTTGGTTTTTAAATATAGCAGTGTGTATATGTTTTTCATCCCAGATTCCCTAAACATCCCTTCTCCTCATTCTCCACCCCACCTCACCCCCAGCAACCATAAATTTGTTCTAAGTCTGTGAGTCCGTTTCTGTTTTGTAAACAAGTTCATTTTTATCATTTCTTTTTAGATTCCACATATTAAGGATGTCATAGGATATATCTCCTCTGTCTGACTTACTTCAGTCAGTGTGACGATCTCTGTGTCCATCCATGTTGCTGAAAATGACAAATCCCAGATAATTTAATTATTTAAGTATGAATATAATTGAGGCATAAGCTTTAGGCATTAGTTAGCAATTGTTAATGAAGGACCTTGAAAGAACAGGTGACTATTCTCTAGTTGCTTTGATAAAACTAGCCCCAAACTAGTCATTAAAATTTGTTCTTCAGGGAATTCCTTGGCTGTTCTGTGATATTCATCTATGCAAAGTGCACAGAGCAGTGTCTGATATATAGTAAGCATTATATATGTATTAGGTCTTATTACATTTATTGAGTGCTTACATGTACAATATTTTATAATACATTAGACTTTACACATATTATTATATTTGATCTCTGTAATAACTATGATGCAGATGCTACTATTTCTATCCTAATTTTACAGATAAGGAAACTAAGACTCATCAAGGTTAGTAATGTACCCAAAGTCTCTCACAGCTCATATATGGTCAGACCTGTTGGGTTCTAAAACACATGTCCTTAAGCATATGTTCATCATTAGTACATATGAAAATCGTCTGGGATACTTGGAATAGGCAGATTTGGGGCCAAATTCCTGGCCTATGAAATCAGAATCCTGGAGGTCTGCCTCTTTAATAAACACTCTAGATTATTTTCCAGCAAATTTGGAAAACTCAGCAGTGGCCACAGGGCTAGAAAAGGTCAGTTTTCATTCCAACCGCAAAGAAAGGCAAAGCCAAAGAATGTTCAAACTACCACACAATTGCACTCATCTCACATGCTAGTAAAGTAATGCTCAAAATTCTCCAAGCCAGACTTCAACAGTGCCTGAACTGAGCACTTCCTGAACTGAGATGTTCAAGTTGGATTTAGAAAAGGCAGAGGAATCAGAGAGAGATCAAATTGCCAACATCTGTTGGATCATAGAAAAAGCAAGAGAATTCCAGAAAAACATCTACTTCTGCTTTATTGACTACGTCAAAGCCTTTGACTGTGTGGATCACAACAAACTGTGGAAAATTCTTAAAGCAATGGGAATACCAGATCGCCTTACCTGCCTCCTGAGAAATCTGTATGCACGTCAAGAAGCAACAGTTAGAACCAGACATGGAACAACAGACTGGTTCCAACTTGGGAAAGGAGTATGTCAAGGCTGTACATTGTCACCCTGCTTATTTAAGTTATACGCAGAGTACATCATGTGATATGCCGGGTTGGATGAATCACAAGCTAGAATCAAGATTTCCAGGAGAAATATCAGTAACCTCAGATATGCAGATGATACCACCCTTATGGCAGAAAGCAAAGAGGAACTAAAGAACCTCTTAATGAAAGTGTAAGAGGAGAGTGAAAAAGCTGGCTTAAAACTCAACATTCAAAAAATGAAGATCATAGCATCCAGTCCCATGACTTCATAGAATATAGACAGGGAAACAATGGAAAAAGTGTCAGACTTTATTTTCCTGGGCTCCAAAATCACTGTAGATTGTGCACTGCAGCAAAGAACTGATACTTTTGAACTGTGGTGTTGGAGAAGACTCTTGAGAATCCCACGTATTGCAAGGAGATCAAAGCAGTCAATCCTGAAGGAAATCAGTCCTGAATATTCATTGGAAGGGCTGATGCTGAAGCTCCAGTAATTTGGCTACCTGATGCGAAGAACTGACTCTGAAAAGACCCTGATGCTGGGAAGGATTGAGGGCACAAAGACAAGGAGATGACAGAGGATGAGATAGTTGGATGGCACCACTGACTCGATAGACATGAGTTTGAGCAATCTCTGAGAGTTGGTGATGGACAGAAAAGCCTGGCATGCTGCAGTCCATTGGGTCACAAAGAGTTGGACATGACTGAATGACTGAACTGAACCAGGTTATTTTTATTGTAACTGATATATTCAGCACATTTAAGAAACTACTTCATATATACTTAATGAATACACAGAAAACAAATGAGAATAAAACAAAAAGTTGACAGTGGATTGATTTCTTAGAAGGTGGGAGAGAAAGGAGATTATAAAAAACTTTCATTTTCTAACCTAGGCAGCATATCAAAAAGCAGAGACATAACTTTGCCAGCAAAGGTCTGTATAGTCAAAGCTATGATTTTTCCAGTAGTCATGTATGGATGTGAGAATTGGACCATAAAGAAAGCTGAGCATTGAATAATTGATGCTTTTTAACTGTGGTACTGGAGAAGCCTCTTGAGAGTCCGTTGGACTGCAAGGAGATCAAGCCAGTCAATCTTAAAGGAAATCAACCCTGAATATTCATTGGAAGGACTGATGCTAAATCTAAAGCTTTAATACATTGGCCACCTGATGCAAAGAGCCAACTCACTGGAAAAGACTCTGATGCTCGGAAAGATTGAAGGCAAAAGGAGAAGAGGGTAGCAGAGGATGAGATGGTTAGATAACATCATTGACTCAATACACATGAGTTTGAGCAAACTCCAGGAGATAGTGAAGGGCAGGGAAGCTTGGCAGTATTGCAGTTCATGAGGTCACAAGGTGTCAGATACTGAACAACAAGTTAGTTACTGAACAACAACAACAACAACAATTAGATCTTCAATGAGCAGGTTATTTTCAAAATATTTTAAATGAATAAAATATAAAAATTATTTCATTTTCTACCAAACACATCTAAGCATTGATAACATATTTAAGATATTCTTACAGAGTAGGAAATAAAATTATAGTTCTTTTTATGTGAGAATCATAGTACATATGTGGAATTTTGCATCTTCTATTTTCATGTATAGTTCGAGCATTTTCTCACGTAATTAGCCTTCTATGAGTTTTATAATTTTATTTTTAATTGGAGTATAAATGCTTTACAATGTTGTATTAGTTTCTGCTGTAAAACAAAGTGAATCAGCTATATGTATACATATATCTGCTCCCTCTTGAACCTCTTTCCCATCTCACCCCTACATCCCACCCATCTAAGTCATCACAGAGCACCAAACTGAGCTACCTGTGATATACAGCAGCTTCACACTAGCTGTCTGTTTTTCACATGGTAGTGTATATGTGTCAATGCTATTCTCTCAGTTCATCCCACCCATGTCCACAAGTCCATTCTCTGTGTCTGTGCCTCCATTCCTGCCCTGGAATTAGGTTCATCAGTGCCATTTTCCTAGATTCCATATATGTATATATATGTGTGTGTGTGTGTGTGTGTGTGTGTGAGAGAGAGAGAGAGAGAGAGAGAGAGAGAGAGAGAGTTGCACTGTGGAGAAGGCTGAGTGCCGAAGAATTGATGCTTTTGAATTGTGGTGTTGGAGAAGACTCTTGAGAGTCGCTTGGACTGCAAGGAGATCCAACCAGTCCATTCTGAAGGAGATCAGCCCTGGAATTTCTTTGGAGGGAAAGATGCTGAAGCTGAAACTCCAGTACTTTGGCCACCTCATGGGAAGAGTTGACTCATTGGAAAAGATTCTGATGCTGGGAGGGATTGGGGGCAGGAGGAGAAGGGGACGACTGAGATGAGATGGCTGGATGGCATCACTGACTTGATGGGTGGGAGTCTGAGTGAACTCCGGGAGTTGGTGATGGACAGGGAGCCTGGTGTGCTGCGATTCATGGGGTCGCAAAGAGTCAGACATGCCTGAGTGACTGAACTTAACTGAACTGATATGTATTAATATACAATCTTTGTTTTTCTCTTTATGACCTACTTCACTCTGTAAAACAGACTCCAGTTTCGTCCACATCACTACAAATTACACAATTTTTTAATATATATATATGTACCACTTCTTCATCCATTCATCTGTTGATGGACATCTAGGTTGTTTCCATGTCCTGGTTATTTCAGTGAACATTGGGGTACACGTGTCTTTTTGAATTATCATTTCCTCAGGGTATAAGGATGACACAAACATTGAGAGACATACCATTTCTTAGATTGGAAGATTCAATGGTATGAAAAATGACTTTACTACCCAAAGCAATCTGCAGATTCTATGCTGCTGCTGCTGCTGCTAAGTCACTTCAGTCATGTTCAACTCTGTGTGACTCCATAGACGGCAGCCCACCAGGCTCCCCCGCCCCTGGGATTCTCCAGGCAAGAACACTGGACTGGGTTGCCATTTCCTTCTCCAATGCATGAAAGTGAAAAGTGAAAGTGAAGTCGCTCAGTCATGTCTGACTCTTAGTGAGCCCATGGACTGCAGCCTACCAGGCTCCTTCATCCATGGGATTTTCCAGGCCAGAGTACTGGAGTGGGATGCCATTGCCTTCATGCAATCCGTATCAAATTACCAATGGCATTTTTCACAGGACCAGAACAAAAAAACTTTACAATTTGAATGGAAACACAAAAGATCCCAAATAGCCAATGCAATCTTAAGAAAGAAAAATGGAGCTAGGGGATCAATCTTCCTGACTTTAGACTATACTACAAAGCTACATTAATCACAACAGTATGGTACTGACACAAAAACAGAAATATAGATCAATATAACAGGATAGAAAGCCAAAAGATAAACCTATTCACCTATGGGCATCTTATTTTTGAAAAAAGAGGCAAGAATATACAATGGAAAAAAGACATCATCTTCAATAAGCAATGCTGGAAAAACTGGACAGCTCCGTGTAAAAGAATGAAATTAAAACACCTCCTAACACCTTATACAAAAATAAACTCAAAATGGATTAAGATCAGACACTATGAAACTCTTAGAGGAGAACATTCTTTCACTTAAATTGCAGCAAGATCTTCTTTGACCAACCTCTTAGAGTAATGGAAATAAAAACAAAAATAAACAAATGGGACCTAATTAAACTTAAAAGCTTTTGCACAGTGAAGGAAACTATAAACAATATGAAAAGACAACCCTCAGAATGGGAGAGAATAATCAAAAATGGAGAAACTGACAAAGGATTAATCTCCAAAATACACAAGTAGCTCATGTATCTCAATGTCAGAAAAGCAAACAGTCCAATCGACAAACGGGTGGAAGACCTAAACAGACATTTCTCCAAAGAAGACATACAGATGGCCAATAAACACATGAAAAGATGCTCAACTTTGTTCATTGTTATGCAAACCAAACTACAATGAGGTAACACTTCACACCAGTCAAAATGCCCATCATCAAAAAATCTATAAACAATAAATGCTGATAAGGATGTGGAGAAAAGGGACTCTTCTTGCATTGTTGATGGGAATATAAATTGATACAGCCACTATGGAAAACAGTATGGAGATTCCTGAAAAAACAAGGAATAAATCTGCCACATGACCCAGCATTCCCACTACTGGGCATATAACCTGGAAAATCATAATTCAAAAAGACACGTGTACCTCCAATGTTCATTGCAGCACTATTTACAATAGTTAAAACATGGAAGCAACCTAGGTGTCTATCAATAGATGAATAGATAAAGAAGTTGTGGTACACATATACAATGGAATATTCAGTTCAGTTCAGTCGCTCAGTCATGTCTGACTCTTTGTGACCCCATGAATCGCAGCACGCCAGGCTTCCTTGTCCATCATCAATGCCCGGAGTTCACTCAGACTCGGGTCCATCGAGTCAGTGATGCCATCCAGCCATCTCATCTTCTGTTGTCCCCTTCTCCTCCTGCCTGCAATCCCTCCCAGCATCAGAATCTTTTCCAATGAGTCAACTCTTCCCATGAGGTGGCCAAAGTACTGGAGTTTCAGCTTCAGCATCTTTCCCTCCAAAGAAATTCCAGGGCTGATCTCCTTCAGAATGGACTGGTTGGATCTCCTTGCAGTCCAAGCGACTCTCAAGAGTCTTCTCCAACACCACAATTCAAAAGCATCAATTCTTCGGTGCTCAACTTTCTTCATGGTCCAACTCACATCCATACATGACCACTGGGAAAACCATACCCTTGACTAGACGGACCTTTGTTGGCAAAATAATGTCTCTGCTTTTCAAAATGCTATCTAGGTTGGTCACTCAGCCATAAAAAGAAACTGATCTGTGTCATTTGAACTGAGGTTGATGAGCCTAGAGTCTATTTGACAGAGTGAAGTAAGTCAGAAAGAGAAAAACAAATACTGCATATTATCACATATATATGAAATCTAGAAACATGGTACTGATGAGCCTATTTCCAGGGCAAGAATAGAGGCACAGACATAGAGAATGGACTTGTGAATACAGCAGGGGAAGGGTGAAGGGGACAAACTGAGAGAGTAACATTGACATATCTGCTGCTGCTGCTGCTGCTAAGTCGCTTCAGTCGTGTCTGACTCTGTGCTACCCCATAGATGGCAGCCCACAAGGCTCCACTGTCCCTGGGATTCTCCAGGCAAGAATAATGGAGTGGGTTGCCATTTCCTTCTCCAACATATATGCTACCATGTGTAAAATAGCTATCTGGAAGCAGCTGAATAGCACAGGGAACTTAGCTCAGTGCTCTGTGATGACCTAGGGGAGTGAGGTGGGCAGGTGGGAGGGGTATATGTATACTTACAGCTGATTCATGTTGTACAACATAAACCAATATAACATTGTAAAGTAATTATTCTTCAATTGAAAAAAATAAAAATAAATAAATTGAGATGGGAAAGCCTTGGGAAGATGAAAGACAAACACAAATGGACGGGTAAAAGTTATAGTAATGGCTGTTAGAGAAGAAAGAAGATTGGAAGTTATGTTTTCCATATTGTCAAGGTGAAAAGACCATGTAAGGTAGTTGATTTTACTGGGGCCACTGGAATGCAGGGAGCACTGCAAACCCAAAGATTAAAGGTAGTTTCTTAGGTAGATGTTGCCTGGAAGAGCAGCCAAACTATAGGTGAGGTGATTCTGTAACTAAGCAGAACCCTATCAGACCTTTCCAGAAGAGACCTCTCCCCCATATCCTCTGCTTTAGTTCTTCTCTGAAGTACGTAGATAACAGTGTCTGATGCATATTTCCTGAGTTGTTTAACAGATGCTAAACCATCACCACATTGAAGAAGTTAACTATTTGATGACTATGAGCCTGTAGCCTCCAGACCAACTGGCAGCTATGGATTGATAATATTAACCCCTCACCACCCCATTACCATCAACCAATGAGAGAACTGTGCATAAGCTTATCACATACCATGGGATTCCCCTCCCTCACTTTTGTCTTTAAAACTGCTTTGCTGAAACTCATCCAGAAGTTTGGGGGTTTTGAGCACTAGCTGTCCCTAACACTTTGCTTGGTGCCCTGAAATACTGAGTTGGCCAAAAAGTTCTTTTGGAAAGCCCAAATGAAATATTTGGCCAACCCAATAAATGCTGCTCTTTCTTTCATCACAACCTGGTGTTAAGTAGATTACCTTTACTGTATGCAAGTGAGCATACCCAAGTTTGGTTCAGTAACTATTTTACAGTTAGAGTTGTTTTCATCACCTGAGAATTTCTGCCAGTCAGCTAAACAAAAAATGTTTATTTCTGTGTCTAGAGACAGTTTCAACAGAGGACTATTAGTTCAGCTTATCATTTATGAGACCAAGAATGTGAATTTTGAGTGTCTTTGTCTGGCCTTATCACAGGTGAATGAGGCAGCCACTTGTGAGTCTTCAGGGAGTCATGAAAAAAGAATGGACACTGCTGATCCAGTAGTTAAGAATCCCCCTGCCAATGCAGGGGACATGGCTTCTGTTACAGGGAAGAACAAAATCTGACTCCATGTTGGATCTGTTTATTTTACTTTATTATTATTATTTTTATTTTTTTGTATTCAAACACAAGTTTATTCTGGAATTCAGAAAAAAAAACCTGACACCATAGACATTCGTTGTACAAAATTAACCCAGTTATTTCAACTGCAAATACAAAGAAACCTTGTTTTTCAAGACACTTAGCACTTCTTAGGAACAACCTCAGTACTGTCATATGCAACAAAACCAACCAAAAATCCACTTTAAAAAAGCCTAGACAGATTAAGAGGCACTAACTCTACTTTTCTCAGTAGGAACTATTCCAAGAGAATGACAAGCTTCAGTGATAACAAATCAGATTAAGAGGAAGTAGACTTGACTTTAGTGCCTGAAATATAGTTTTCAGAAAATAAGACCTTTATTCTTCTGAAGAGATCCCCTAAGCTGGCTTTCATTCTGCTATATATTCGAGTCTCTTAAATCTCACTAAGAGGGAAGGGAAAGAAAACTAGTCTTACCAAAACCTTTTTCTGCTTTTTAGTAGTCCACTCTCATCAACTTTAGGTCTTCTTTATGTGACTCAGTAGTTCATCTTTTTCCAGTTGGTAACCACTTTTCTTCCACTGTTCTCACAACTGCTGTAAGAGCACCCCAATTTCTTTTCCAGAAGAAACGCCCACTTTCCTGATGTCATGGCCACTTACAGGAAATGGGGGAATGGACCACTGCTGCATCTGCTTCAGAAGACCGTGCTCGCCCTGGTACTTGAGAAGCTCACACACACAAGCAGTCGCATCAGCTTCTCTAGAGTCTATGATGAAGTCTTGATAGGGTTTCAGCGGTTCTGAACTATCTACTGCCTTAATTAAATCTTTCCTATTTTTAACAATAAATAAACCAAGAGTCTTCTCTTCTTTTGAAATCTTCAACCTCACATCCAATTTCGTGACATCATCCTGTACTTTGAACAGTGAAGTCAAGAGAGTCATTGGCTTTGGTGAAAAACCTTCCACATTTTTACTGACTTTGTTAAATTTTTCTAAACTTGCATTAGCAGGCAAGCCTATGTAAGGAGCCACATCGAGTTCATAGATGAGATGAATCAGATGGTTCACGTGGTTACCAGTAAGTATTTTTTTCAGTTCCACCCAGATCCTCTCTCCTGATATTCCTGCCAAGCCTTTTGCATTTTCTGCAATTGCTTCCAAAGTCTCAGGATAGTGGTCACCAGGCGTGTCAACAATTTTACCGTAAAACCTGAAATACCTTAAAATTCGAAGATAATCTTCTTGTATCCTCTGTTTAGCTTGTCCAACAAATCTTTCTTATTTTTTAAATCTTCATAACCATTAAAGTAGTCAAATAAAGTACCATCAAAACCTAAAAACATGTGAGATCTCTGCGCTCAGCATCCTTCTGCCAGTCAGTTGTGAATTCGACCTCAGCGTGTCTTCCATCAGTGGCTACATCAATCCTCAGTGTAGTAATTTCAGAATTTTCTTCATGAAGCCTGGCAGTGATGGTCCCGTGCTTCTCCCCTTTGTTGTTGATCATGCGGATGCTGACCGACTGGAACAGTTCCTTCATCTGAGCTGGGGTGGCCGTGGTGGCAAAGTCCACATCCTGAGACTTCACCCCACTCAACAGATCCCTCACTGCTCCTCCTGCAATTCGCAACTCATGATTTTCCTTGACAAATAATTCATCCCCACGGCTCCGTCCCCACGGCTCCTGTTTCTTTTACTTTAACCTTTACTTGCCATTGCTTTTGTTCACTAAAAGGATACTGTTCATACATAATGTCTTGCCTCAGAGAACCCTTTGCCTCTGCCTGAATATTAAACCAAAGTGCCTTTGTTCAGGAACCTGTCCACCTGTAGATGGCTACAGGAAGAAATTAACACATTCCCTCCCTGAGGCTGGTCATTCCAGGAGATATTTGCAAGATATATGATCTTTTTGGGCTTCACCGGTGGCTCAGCTGGTAAAGAATCTGCCTGCCGATGCAAGAGAACTGGGTTTGATCCCTGGGACAGGAAGATTCCCTGGAGAAGAAAATGGCAACCCAATCCAATATTCTTGCCTGGAAAATTCTATGCACAGAGGAGCATCTCCTCCCCTTCTCTGTTCTGTAAAAGAATCTGGCATCCAGACCCCAATATGGTGGGTTTTTTCTGAGACACTAGTTGGCCATTCTCTCAGACTGCTAGCTTTCCAGATAAAGTTGTATTCCTTGCCTCAACACCTCGTTTTTTATTCACTGGCCTGTTGTGCAGCAAGCAGAGCAAGCTTGAAATTGGTAACAAATCTGATGAGACAACCAGGAGACTTGCTGCTTGTGGCTAGTCAGCCCCAGTCAGGGAATATTAGGACAAGGCTCTAGTAGGTACTGGGACCATTTGCCCTGTGGCTCTCCCCTTCAAAATTCCCTAAAGCAGCACTGTCTGCCCCAGCACTTGGCAATTGAAGCAAAGAACCGACAAACTGGCAAGTCAATGGATTCAATTTTGTAGGTTATGTCTACCCATTTCAGCAACCAGTTTGTTGGTGTTATGTCTTGGTTTGTGAATCAATGGACCCAATTTTGTAGCATTAGTCATTCCAGTTCATGTGAAGAGATGACTTAGTGGAAAAGACCCTGATGCTGGGAGGGATTGGGGACAGGAGGAGAAGGGGACGACAAAGGATGAGATGGCTAGATGGCATCACCAACTCAATGGACATGAGTTTGGGTAAACTCCAGGAGTTGGTGATCGACAGGGAGGCCTGGCATGCTGCGATTCATGGGGTCACAAAGAGTCAGACACGACTGAGCAACTGAACTGAACTGAACTGAAGTCACTCTAGTGGATACTAGGAACATATCCATCCCTCAGTTTAGACTTTTTCTCTATGGGACAAGCCAATTTAGTTTTAGTACCCTGTTGGAGGGGCTTTCCTTGTGGCTCAGCTGGTAAAGAATCCATATGCAATGCAGGAGACCTGGGTTCAATCCCTGGGTTAAGAAGATTCCCTGGAGAAGGGAAAAGCTACCCACGCCAGTATTCTGGCCTGGAGAATTCCAAGGACTGTATAGCCCATGGGGCCACAAAGAGTTGGACACAATCGACTGAGCGACTTTCACTCACACACTCACTCACCCTGTTGGAGAGTGGAATTGTTGTTGGACTCTACCTGAGTTGGAACCAGTTCACTGGGAACTAATTCATTGTTTTTTTTGTTTGTTTGTTTGTTTTTTAAGAGGGGCTAGGAGGTATTTTATTTTATTTATTTATTTTTATTTTTTTTCATCTCAGGTGTACATGAGTTCCCAATCTTGAACCCCCCCCCCCACCTCCCACTCCACATCAACTCTCTGAATCATCCCCGTGCACCAGTCCCAAGCATCCTGTATCCTGAACCGAATATAGACCAATGATTCGTTTCCCACATGACAGCACACATGTTTCAGTGCCATTCTCCCAAACCTTCCCCCCCTCTCCCTCTCCCTCAAAGTCCAAAAGTCCATTCCATTCATCTGTGTCTCTTTTGCTGTCTCGTATACAGGGTTATCATCACCATGTTTCTAGATTCCATATATATGAATTAGTATACTGTATTGGTGCTTTTCTTTCTGGTTAATTCATTGTTTTTTATAGGGTAAGCCTACAAAACTGATTTGGGAACTAGTTTATTGGTTTTTGTCTTGGTTTTGTTTGCATCAGTGCTGAAATTTGTACCTTTGGTATTGGAATTTCTTTATTTCTTTTGTATTTTGGTGTTACCAAACTTATAGAAATGGGAAATATTTAATCTTTCCTGAAGGAAAGCTCTTTGGGCATATGTTAGATATGTTAAGATCAGAAGAACAATGGCCCTTGAATGGCTTACTCAGTTATTATACAATCTTGCAGTTAGAAGTGTTTTGCAAAAGAACAGGAAAAGGAAACAAGATCTCATACATAGAAACATTTATGCTATTACATCTGGAGGAAAAGAAGTCAGAGGGCACCCACTTTGGACCAGAAGCCACTTCCATGGCAGGACAATTTCTCTGTGCTGATTTCCTGCATGAGGCCAGGTGTCTCCCCTGGACTTGAGGTGTCTGATTCTAATTTCACCACAGGAGCCTCAGGTAAATTTGACAGTGAGGAATAAGATGACTGACTCTCTGACACCACTCTCCTTTGTAAATTAAATGCTCAAGTAACGTTTTTGCCAGAAGAGTTTGACATCAGTGTCCCACCAGGGCATTTTTGACCTTGTCCGATTTGGAGAACTGTTGCTCCAATTTGGGGGAACTTCAGTTCCATTTGGGGAGCTTTGGTTCCAATTTGGGGAGTTATCCTCTGAAGGGAAACCCCACTTATTTGGCACTTTGGACAAAGGTCACAGGACTAATGTGACTGAGAAGTCTTGTTTGAGGCCTTTTTGCCATTTGACTTTGAGTATGACTTTCTGATGATGGGGTTTTAGTTTGATCTGGTTGCTTTGGTAATGTACAGATGTCTGGTACTAACTGCTCAAGATAAAATGGAAAATGCTTCCTCCAAGATTCCACCCTGACCTGGGAGCCCCTTGGAAAATTTTAAATGACTGATTGCCTCAAAAGTATTTGTAAATAGTTTACCAAAATGAGCTAAATGAAGAAAAATAAAATTTTCCAACATAGGTAAATATGACTGAGGTAGCCGCTCAATTATTTTAAAAAGAGAAAAGAAAAACAAAACTGTCCTTGTTTTACAGTGGTACTCTTTACAGAACCAGAAGTATGGTTCCAAAATAATCCTAAACCCACCAATCCTTTTACCATTCCCAAAACCTTCCATGTTTATCTTAAAAGACTTGTATTAAACAAAGGGGAAACAAAGTCATCCTAGAGGAAACTTGCCCATATTTTTGAGAAGCAATGCCCCATCTGGTCTTCTCAGGAACTCTAATTTCTCTGTCTTTTTAAAATGCAAATTTTATTTTATTTTTTATTTTGTCAAGGGATCTAATTTTTATTTTATTTTTAATTAATTAATTTATTTATTTTACTTTACAATACTGTATTGGTTTTGCCATACATTGACTTGAATCCACCATGAGTGTACATGTGTTCCCCATCCTGAACCCCCCTTCTACATCCCTCCCCATCCTTTCCCTCTGGGTCATCCCAGTGCACCAGCCCCGAGCACCCTGTATCATGCATCAAATCTGGACTGGCAATTCGTTTCACATATGATATTTTACACGTTTCAATGCCATTCTCTTGTATAATCCCACCCTTGCCCTCTCCCACANTGTTCCCCATCCTGAACCCCCCTTCTACATCCCTCCCCATCCTTTCCCTCTGGGTCATCCCAGTGCACCAGCCCCGAGCACCCTGTATCATGCATCAAATCTGGACTGGCAATTCGTTTCACATATGATATTTTACACGTTTCAATGCCATTCTCTTGTATAATCCCACCCTTGCCCTCTCCCACAGCGTCCAAAAGACTGCTCTAAACATCTGTGTCTTTTTGCTGCCTCGCATACAGGATTCATTAATTTCTTTCTAAATTCCATATATATGCGTTAACATACTGTATTGGTGTTTTTCTTTCTGGCTTACTTCACTTTTCATCCACCTCATTAGCACTAATTCAAATGTATGCTTTTTAATGGCTGAGTAATATTCCATTGTGTATATGTACCACAGTTTTCTTATCCATTCATCTGCTGANCTGGTAAGCTACAGTCCACGGGGTTGCGAAGAGTGGGACACGACTGAGTGATTTCACTTTCACTTTTTATTTTCATGCATTGGAGAAGGAAATGACAATCCACTCCAGTGTTCTTGCCTGGAGAATCCCAGGGACCAGGGAGCCTGGTGGGCTGCCATCTATGGGGTCGTACAGAGTTGGACACGACTGAAGTGACTAAGCAGCAGCCACTCCTGTTTTGCAGGCAGATTCTTTACCATCTGAGCCACAGATGAGGTTACGTTGTTTACTGGAAATCATAGGTATGAGCTGAGAGGACTAAGTTATAAGATTGTGTTAGAGATTTATTATTTAGTCAGTAAATTCTGGCCAAATAGTACCTGGAAGTTACATGATTCAAAATTTAATTATTTAATAGTATAGATATCTTCAGGGTTACAAAAATATTAAATGACCCCAAAGTTATTTACACAATTAGAAAACAAATTTATTACTCTAAAGTGAAGTTGTCTTAAAAGAAACTTGGTATATTTATATCTTACTAGCTAGCAAACGATCAATATCCTAAAAAATAAGATCAAAAAAAGACTAGCTATGTTTTATGAATTGCTATACAAAAGTGAGAACTGTAATTCTGATTATTATAAGAGACAGAGTCAAAAGCTGTGATGTCATTAAATACAGAGACTCTCAGCTTTCTCTCATAACTGATTCCTGAGCATCTTACATAGTCCCTAGCACATACAATGGCACTCAGTGAGCACTTAATGTCTATTGTTGCCACTGTCATCCTCTACAAATGACAAAAAAATTCCAATAACATCGGTGATACTTCTATGTTGCAATATATCCTTTTGTCCACTCCAACTACTAGAACTTTCTAATATTCTTAGAAACATCATTTGGAGAAGAAGAAAAGCTATTTTATTTTTCCATTTAATTTGCTTTTTCCTTTGAACTGCTGGGCAAATACAGAGAAAATCTAGTTGTTATTCTCCACAGAGAATCTCTAAAATGACTAAAGCAGTCCTTAATTTATAATGTAGGTACAGGTTCTAAGAATACTAGAAAAAAATGGCCTCACAACTCAGTGTATGCAGAATTAGAAGAAAAATGTATTATTTGAGGGAGCAAGTCTTCTTTTTTTTGGTCCAAACAGTGAAATTTTTTCTGAAGCTCAGTTGAAACCACACAATATTGAGTAATGTATTTCTATGGTAACAACTTCTGAGAATGCAATATTTTACTGAGACAAAATTAAAATTTCTATATTATAATATTTGAGATTTGGGAATACCTGCTAAAAATTTATGATTTGGTTAGGGGACTATAACACATGGAAATTTAATAAAAACAAAACTTTTATAAGTTGAAAAATAATCAGCTTCAAAGAGTTTTTCCTTTAATGTAGCTGTTTATTGATTAATCACTGGTGACTCAGAGGTNATATTTGAGATTTGGGAATACCTGCTAAAAATTTATGATTTGGTTAGGGGACTATAACACATGGAAATTTAATAAAAACAAAACTTTTATAAGTTGAAAAATAATCAGCTTCAAAGAGTTTTTCCTTTAATGTAGCTGTTTATTGATTAATCACTGGTGACTCAGAGGTTAAAGCATCTGCCCACAATGCGGGAGACCTGGGTTCAATCCCTGGGTTGGGAAGATCCCCTGGAGAAGGAAATGGCAACCCACTCCAGTATTCTTGCTTGGAGAATCCCATGAACGGAGAAGCCTGGTGGGCTACAGTCCACGGGGTCACAAAGAGTCGGACACGACTGAGCATCTGTCTGTCTGTAATGTTCTGTTAGATATTAATATATTCTGTTATTTAATGAAGACACTTTGCCATTAAAAGTGGTTGAATATCAAGGCCTAAATTGTGTTCTAGATAATAGGCATTAATTAAAAGGACTGATTGTTGATATAGGGATTCTTTCCTTTCGAGTTCCCCATATTACTCTTTCTTGGAATATTAAGTGAAATAGACTAAAACAGGAAGGATAGCCGTTTGAAGCAAAGACTGCCCTGGCAAAGTAAATAGTTATCAACCAAGCATAACAAAGATAGCCGAACAGTCCAAGCGATCGGAACAGCAAAAATAAAGGCAACAAAGTGTGAAATTAAAAGTTAAATTGAGTATCTAAGATGGGCAGAAATGGACTTCTTAAATCAGAGTAAAACCAGTTAAGGCCATCTTTTTGGGCTTCCCTGGTGTCTCAGAGGTTAAAGCGTCTGCCTGCAATGCAGGAAACCTGGGTTTGATTCTTGGGTTGGGAAGATCCCTTGGAGAAGGAAATGGCAACCCACTCCAGTATTCTTGCTTGGAAAACTCCACGGACGGAGGAGCCTGGTGGGCTACAGTCCACAGGTTCTCAAAGTGTCGGACAGGACTGAGCGACTTCATTTTCTACACTTTCACTTTGCTAACAATAAATGCGTTTTACATCTGCTGGACCCTTAAAACCTGAGGGTACAATAATGATATTTTTGTATCTGTTCTGGGAGAAAACATACAAAGCAAGGAGTTTTCAAATAAAACATAAGTCATAGTTTCCCTCACTTTATTTTTTTAAGTGATTTTAAAATTTATTGAGGTATATATTTTATTTTATTTTTTAAATATAAATTTATTTATTCCAATTGGAGGCCAATCACTTCACAGTATTGTATTGGCTCTGCCATACATCAACGCTAATCCACCACAGGTATACATGTGTTCTCCATCCTGAACCCCCCTCTCTCCTCCTTCCCCATACCATCCCTCTGGGTCTTCTCAGTGCACCAGCCCCAAGCATCCAGTATCATCCATCGAATATGGACTGGCGATTGGTTTCATATATGATATTATACATGTTTCAATCCCATTCTCCCAAATCATCCTATCCCTGCCCGCTCCCATAGAGTCCAAAAGACTGTTCTATATATCTGTGTCTCTTTTGCTGTCTCACATACAAGGTTATCGTTACCATCTTTCAAAATTCCATATATATGATTAGTATATTGTATTGGTATTTTTCTTTCTGGCTTACTTCACTCTGTATAATAGGCTCCAGTTTCATCTGCCTCATTAGAACNTTAAGTTTAATTAGGTCCCATTTGTTTCTTTTTGCTTTTATTTCCAATATTCTGGGAGGTGGGTCATAGAAGATCCTGCTGTGGTTTATGTCGGAAACACAAAATTTAAAAGGAGGGTCAATTTGAACTTGACTTGTTTTCCATAAATATTAGTAAAAAGAGAAAAAAATTGCTTTCTTGTTCCAACTGTTATTTATAAACTAGTGAGTTTCAAATTGTGATATCTGATTCATGACTGTTTAATGAAGCTATGAGATCTCCTATGTCTGTCTGGATATATGTATGGCTTGGTATGTGTCTTTGTCTTTGGATATTATCACTGAGGATAATTTGTTAAAGAGCTCTATTTAATTGCCTTAATGAAAAGTAAGTGCCTGACCGTTTCTGAAGACTACCTGCTAGGGACCTGGAGCTCAGCAGCACCAGCAGAGAATGACAATTTCCCTGGGTTCATTCCTCTTTCCAGTAACATTTTAATATTCCCCAGCATCCCACCACCCTGCTTGTCCCTGCCAAAAAATCCCAGCCCCTAGCCTTCCCCAGACAGCTTTGAGGCCTGTGCTGTAAGCTTCCTTCCCCAGGAAAACCTCGGTCTCAAGCCGGGGCTCACTGTGTGTGTGGCAGAAGGGTTGGTCACGTCAGTGCCACTCAATGTGTGAACAACCAGCCCCTGCCAGGGAAGGGGAAGGCCGGCTACATGTGGACAGAGCTGCAAGTCCAGAGAGATGGAACCTGAGGCCCTGCTTCCGCTACCCTTCCTAGAGAGAGACTGAATTCCTAATACCCATTGATGTGGAGCTCCTAAAGCATGGAATGCTGAGATCAAACCCTGAACTTTGAAGTGGGAGCACTGACTCCAAGACCCTAAACTACCAGAGAACTAACCCTAGGGAGCAGCAAATAGTGAGAACTCACACAAAGGAAACCACTTGAATATAAGACTCAGCATCACCCAACCACCGGTAGCACCCTGTGCAGGATGCCTCATCTAAACAACAAACAAAACAAAAATATAAATCTTGTCATCATCAGACAGGATTACCACCTCACTCAGCTTTGCCCATCTGAGGAAAAACAAACAAACAAAAACTCAGCACAAATCTTACCCTATACGAACCTTACACAAACCACTGGACCAACCTTAGGAGAGGAGAAACCAAAAAGAAGAACGAATTCAACCTTGAAGCCTGGGAAAATGAGACCTCAAATACAATAAGTTAAAAAAAAAAATAATGAAAAGGCAGAGAAATACTATACAAAAGAAGGAACAAACTAGAAACACAGAAGCCCAAATTAATGAAGAGGAAATAGGCAAACTGCCTGAAAAAGAATGCAGAATAATGATAGTAAAGATAATAATAAAAAAAAACTTGAAAATGAAGAAAAAGCAAGACTCAATTAACAAAGGCCTAGAAGAATTAAAGAATAAACATACAGAGACAAACAATACAATTACTGAAAGGAATCAATCTATAAGGAATCAATAGCAGAATATCTGAAGCAGAAGAATGAACCAGTGAGCTGGAAGATAGAATGGTGGAAATAAGTTCTGAAGAGCAGACTAAAGTAAAAAGAATGAAAAGAATTTATAGTCTCAGAGACCTCTGAGACAATATCAAATGCACAAACATTCAAATTATAGGGGTTCCAGAAGAAGAAGAGAAAAATAAAGAGTATGAGAAAATTTTTGAAGAGATTATAGTTGAAAATTTCCCCAACATGGAAAATGAAATAGTCAATCAAGTCCAGGAGGTGCAAAGAGTCCCATATAGGACAAACTCAAGGAGAAACACGCCAAGTATGTATGCCAAGACACATACTAATCAAACTAACACAGACTAAACACAAAGAAAGAATATTAAAAGCAGCAAGGGAAAAGCAACAAGAAACATGCAAGGAAAACCCCATACGTACAACAGTTGATCTTTCAGAAGAACCTCTGCAGGCCAGAAGGGAATGGCATGATACATTTAAAGCACTGAAAGAGAAAAATCTACAACCAAGATTACTGTACCCAGCAAGGATCTCATTCAAAACTGATAGAGAAATAAAAAGCTTTTTATACAAGCAAAAGTTAAGAGAATTCAGTACCACAAAACCAGCTTTATAACAAATGTTAAAGGGACTTATATAGTCAAGAAATACAAGAGAAGAAACGATCTACAAAAATCAACCCCAAACAATTAAGAAAATGGCAATAGGAACATATATATCAATAATTACTTTAAATGTAAATGGATTAAATGTTCCAATGCACCAAAAGGCACAGACTGGCTGAATGGGTACAAAAACAAGTATGTGTTGTCTGCAAGAAACCCACTTCAGACCTTAAGACACGTATAGACTGAAAGTGAGAGAATGGAAAAATATATTCCACGCAAATGGCAAGCCAAAGAAAGCTGGAGTAGCAATCCTCATATCAAACAAAATAGACCTTAAAATAAAGAATATTACAAGACATAAAGAAGGAGACTATATAATGATCAAGGAATAATCCACGAGGAAGACATAGCAATTATAAATATCTATGCATGCAACATAGGAGCACCTCAATACATAAGACCAACACTAATAGACATAAAAGGAGAAATTGACAGTAACACAATAATAGTAGGAGACTTTAACACCCCACTCACACCAATGGATGGATCATCAAAACAGAAAATTAATAAGAAAACACAAGTCTTTAATTATACCGTAGATGAGATGGATCCCATTGATATCCTCAGGACATTCCATTCAAATGCAGAAGCATACACCTTCTTCTCAAGTGCACATGAAACATTCTCCAGGATAGACCACATCTTGGGTCACAAATCAAACCTCAGTAAATTTAAGAAAATTGAAATCATACCAAGCATCTTCTCTGACCACAATGCTATGAGACTAGAAATTACAAGAAAAAAATTACAATTAAAAAATTGTACAAGAAATTACAAGAAAAATTACAATTACAAGAAAAAAAACTGTAAAAAACACAAACACATGGAGATTAAACAACACATTTCTAAATAACAAGCAGGTTACTAAGAAATCAAGAGGGAAATTACAAATTTCTAAAACCAAATGACAATGAAAACATGACAACCCAATACCTAGAGGATGCAGCAAAAGCAGTTCTAAGAGGGTAGTTTATAACAATACAATCCTACCTTAAGAAACAAGAGAAATATCGAATAGACAACCTAACTTTACACCTAAAACAACTAGAAAAAGAAGAACAACAAAAAACCCCCAAAATTAGTAGAAGGAAAGAAATCATAAAGATAAGAGAAGAAATAAGTGAAAAAGAAATGAAAGAAACCATAGTAAAGATAATAAAACTAAAAGCTGGTTCTTTGAGAAGATAAAATTGATAAACATTTAGCCAGACTCATCCTGAAAAAAAGAGAGAAGAATCAAATCAACAAAATCAGAAATGAAAAAGGAGAGGTTACAATAGACAATGCAGAAATAAAAAGGATTATGAGAGACTATTAAGAACAGCTATATGGTAATAAAATGGATAGCCTGGAAGAAATGGACAGATTCTTAGAAAAGTTCAATCTTCCCAGACTGAACCAGGAAGAAATAGAAATTAGGAACAACCCAATTACAAGCACTGAAATTGAAGCTGTGATCAAAATCTGCCAAAAAGCAAAAGCCCAGGACCAGATACTTCACAGGAGAATTCTATCAAACATTTAGAGAAGAGTTAATGCCTATCTTTCTAAAAGTCTTTCAAAAATTACAGAGAAAGGAACGCTTCCAAACTCATTCTACAAGGCCGCCACCACCCTGATACCAAAACCAAAGACAACACCAAAAAAGAGAACTACAGGCCAATATCACTGATGAACATAGATGCAAAAATCCTCAACAAAATTTTAGCAAACAGAATTCAGCAGCACATCAGAAAGCTCACACACCATGATCAAGCTGGGCTTATTCCAGAGATGTAAGAATTCTTCAATATATGCAAATCAATCAATGTGATACACTCTATTAACAAACTGAAAGATAAAAACCATATGATAAACTCAATAGATGCAGAAAAAAGCCTTTGACAAAATTCAACACCCACTTGTGATTAAAACTCTTCAAACAATAGGCATAGAAGGAATCTATGTCAACATAGTAAAGGCCATATATGATAAGCCTACAGCAAACATTATTCACAATGGTGAAAAACTGAAAGCATTCCCCCTAAGATCAGGAACAAGACAAGGGTGTCCACTCTCACCACTATTACTCAACAAAGTTTTGGAAGTCCTAGCTATAGCAATCAGAGAAGAAAAAGAAATAAAAGGAATCCAGATCAGAAAAGAAGTAAAGCTCTCACTGTTTGCAGATGACATGATATTGTACATAGAAAACCCTAAAGATACTATCAGAAAATTACTGGAGCTAATCAGTGAATTTAGCAAACTAGCAGAATACAAAATCAATACACATAAATCACTTGCACCTCTATATACTACAATGAAAAACCAGAAAGAGAAATTAGGGAATCAATCCCATTCACCATTGTAACAAAAATAATTAAATATCTAGGAATAAACTTACCTAAGGAGACAAAAGAACTGTACACAGAAAGTTGTAAGACACTAATGAAAGAAATTAAAGACAACATAAACAGATCAAGAGATATTCCATGTTCCTGAGGAGGAAGAATCAATACTGTGAAAATGACTGCACTACCAAATACAATCTACAGATTCAATGTGATCCCTATCAAATTACCAATGGCATTTTTCACAGAACTAGAACAAAATTTTCACCTGAAATTTTTCATATGGAAACACAAAAGTCCCCAAATAGCCAAAGCAGTCTTGAGAAAAGAATGGAGCTGGAGGAATCAACCTTCCTGACTTCAGATTATAATACAAAGCTACAGTCATCAAGACAGTATGGTACTGGCACAAAAACAGAAATATAAAACAATCAAACAAGATAGAAAGCCCAGAAATAAACCCATACACCTATGGGTGCCTTATTTTTGAGAAAGGAGGCAAGAATATACAATGGGGGCAAAGACAGTATCTTCAATAACTGGTGCTGGGAAAACTGGACAACTAGGTTAAAAGAATGAAATTTGAACACTTCCTAACACCATACATCAAGATAAACTCAAAATGGATTAAAGACATAAATGTAAGACCAGAAACTATAAACCTCTTAGAAGAAAACATAGGCAGAATACTCGATGACATAAATAAAAGCAAGATCCTCTATGACCCACCTCCTATGGCAACAGAAATAAAAACATAAGTAAACAATTGGGACCTGATTAAACTTAAAAGTTTTTGCACAGCTAAGGAAATTATACGCAAGGTGAAAAGACAACCCTTAGAATGGGAGAAAATAGTAGCAAATGAAACAACTGACAAAGGATTAATTTCCAAAATATGCAAGCAGCTCATACAACTCAATACCAGGAAAACAAACAACCCAGTCAAAAAGTGGGAAAAAGACCTAAACAGACATTTCTCCAAAGAAGACATACAGATGGCTAACAAACATGAAAAGATGCTCAACATCACTCATTATTAGAGAAATGCAAATAAAAACTATAATGAGATATCACCTCACATTTGTCAGAATGGTTATCAAAAGTCTACAAACAATAAATGCTAAAGATGGTGTGGAGAAAGGGGGACACTCTTGCACTGTTGGTTGGAATGTAAATTGATACAGCCACTGTAGAAGATGGTATAGAGATGACTTTAAAAGCTAGGAATAAAACCACCACATGACCCAGCAATATATCCCAGTGTATCCCACTCCTAGGCATATACCCTGAAGAAACCAAAATTGAAAAAGACATATGTACCCCCATTGTTCATTGCAGCACTGTTTACAATAGCTAGAACATAGAAGCAACCTAAATGTCCATCGACAGATGAATGGATAAAGAAGTTGTGGTACATATGCACAATGGAATATTAGTCATAAAAAGGAATGCATCTGAGTCAGTTCTAATAAGGTGGATGAACCTAGAACCTATTATAAAGACTAAAGTAAGTCAGAAAGAGAAAAATAAATATTGTATTCTAATCCATATATATGGAATCTAGAGAAATGGTACTGAAGAATTTATTTACAGGGCAGCAATGAAGAAACAGACATAAAGAATAGACTTATAGACATGGGGAGAGGGGAGGAGAGGGTGCGATACACGGAAAGAGTAACATGGAAACTTACACTATCATATGTAAAATAGAGAGCCAATGGGAATTTGCTGTATGGCTCAGGAAACTCAAACAGGGGCTCTGTATCAACCAAGAGGGGCGGGATTGGGGGGAGATTAGAGGGAGGTTCAAAAGGGAGGGGATATATGTATATATATGACTGATTCATGTTGAGGTCTGACAGAAAAGAACAAAATTCTATAAAGCCATTATCCTTCAGTTAAAATATCAATAAAAAAATTTTTTTAAGTAAGTACTTGCAAACCAAACAATTCTAAACACAAGATAAATTAGGCTAAATGAACTAGGAAATAATTTAATACCAAATATTAATGTTTGTTTATTGATACTAAGTTGTCAACAAGAAAAATAACTTGATGTGAAGAAACTTTTAATGAAAGAAAATGCAAATCAGATAAGCAATTCAGGTGAACTTTTAGAAATAATTATATTATAGGGTCTCTCCAGATATTCGACAACTTGAAAGTTAGAATTGCACTAAAGTAAGTTAAGTGATATAAAGTTTATGGACAGTGGACCTCAAAAAAAGAGTTCTGTACACGATCAGTCAGGACTACACTTAAAATAAGTTTAGTTGAGTAAATGAACTTTAAAAAGTAAACTGGTGCAAAACTTGAATTTGGCTTTTCTCTCTGTTAAAAAGACAAGTTTTCTTAAGATATTGAACTGCCTTTGATAACAGATTTTAACTTTCTTTTCATTTTAAGTGATCTCTTCTGAATTTGCCTTTGAAATCTTTTTATCACTTTAGCTAAGTAAACAACCATTGTTTCACAGTCATGATCCTGTTGTGTTTTAAAACCCTTTTGATTTTTTTTGAAGTCAAATTATAATGAAGTTCCTTTGACCTCTAGCTAACTTTGGGATGCTTCAAAGAGCCCCTAAAACACCCTCAAGTTCAGTTCAGTTCAGTCGCTCAGTCGTGTCTGACTCTTTGCGACCCCATGAATCGCAGCACGCCAGGCCTCCTTGTCCATTACCAACTCCCAGAGTTCACTCAGACTCATGTCCATCAAGTCAGTGATGCCATCCAGCCATCTCATCCTCGGTCATCCCCTTCTCCTGCCCCCAATCCCTCCCAGCATCAGAGTCTTTTCCAATGAGTCAACACTTCACATGAGGTGGCCAAAGTACTGGAGCTTCAGCTTTAGCATCATTCCTTCCAAAGAAATCCCAGGGCTGATCTTCAGAATGGACTGGTTGGATCTCCTTGCAGTCCAAGGGACTCTCAAGAGTCTTCTCCAACACCACAGTCCAAAAGCATCAAAACACCCTCAAAGGGAGATATTCAACTAATTAGGTCTACATGGTATATTAAATTACATACCAAGTGTTGTCAAATGAGTAATAAATCTTTTTCAATTATATTGTATGGTAAATGTTAGATATTCTTGAGATTATATGGAGCTCCTAAAATCTGATACGTCCTAGTAAAATAATATTTGAAGTGTGTTGTATGTAACAGCAGTAACTGAGTTATTAATATTTTGTCAATTGTGTTGTGTTGTAATCAGATTTAAATATGACTTCTTAAGTCTTTTATCATTATAGACAGTTATGGTTTCACTTCGATGCCTTTGTTCAAGAAGGCATCAAATGCCTCCTGTTCAAGAAGATTTATAAAAAGGACTTTTGGATAATACAAGTTTCTGACTTTCACATCATAATGCTGAACTGGGTAAGAAATTGAAGCATTCTAATAGAAAAATCTGATGGCTTCATAAAGCTGTTAACAAAAGGATCAGTTACATAGCACTTAGTCAACTGGTAAATATGGTTATAACTTTTATGATTTCTATCTAAAAAAAAATTACTGGTTTAAATCTATGTTTTCCAGGTGTAAGGAAAACCTTCCCCTTTAATTATGACTTAACAGTAATTGAGTAAATTATAGCTTTGTAAGCAGAATTGAAACATTTATATTTTTCTCTCTACCTGGTTGATTCTGCCAGTAGCACATGCTTGTCTCAAAGATTAAGCCATACATATCTAAGTATGCACTCCCAGTACAGTGAATCTGTGGATAACTCATTAAATAAGTTATGGCTCATTTGGTCACTCGATTATTGCAACTGGATTACTACTAGTCATACTAAGCATTGCCTTAATTTGTTCTTTGTTTTCAAATTGTTTGTGCTTTGGTGTCTCCCTGCTGTACTGTCTTTGTCAATATTACTAGCTGCATTACTTATATCTTCCTAATTTATGAGATCATTGTCTCTTATAGTACCCAGTATGTAATAAGGCCTCCAACAAAACTTTTATAGCTAAGCATTTTGAGGAAATGAATCACATTTATAACATAAAATAATGGTAATAGTGTGATTTTACGTATGGGAATTAGCAACAAGAGAAAATGTTTCCTGGGTGATAATTAGACATAGGATCCAGAGGTGAAAGTGAAGTCGCTCAGTCATGTCCAACTCTGTGACCCCATGGACTGTCGCCTACCAGGCTCCTCCATCCATGGAATTTTCCAGGCAAGAGTACTGGAGTGGGTAGCCATTTCCTTCTCCAACACTTGGGTTAATATATCAAGAATTTTCACCTGATCTGGGATGAGCCTCCCAGTTCTATGGGACAAAATTTGATCACAAAATGTCTCCCAAATATTGGTCAAATTCCTTATCAAGAGGGGAGGATCTGAGAAATGGAATGTTTTCTGCCAATATAAGCCATCAGCANCAACACTTGGGTTAATATATCAAGAATTTTCACCTGATCTGGGATGAGCCTCCCAGTTCTATGGGACAAAATTTGATCACAAAATGTCTCCCAAATATTGGTCAAATTCCTTATCAAGAGGGGAGGATCTGAGAAATGGAATGTTTTCTGCCAATATAAGCCATCAGCAATTGCAGCCCTCTAATGTGAGCTGGTGAAACCTGAGGAAACGCAGGAAGGAGAATAATACCTGCCATCTAGCAGCCTTCAGACTGCAGCCACTACATACAGTGAACTCTGAGAAAACTCAGGATATGAGAATACAGGTCCCTAGATCGCTGAGGTGCATATCAAGGGAATGATTTCAGTGATCCCTGACACTTGCTTCTGTATGGGATACAGAAAGGTGCTAAATTCTTTAACTTGAAATGCTGCCTCCTGGGTCTGAAGTCCTCAAAATTTCCACTGAATAAAACATCACTCTTAACTTTTAGGTTGTGAATATTTTTAAAGTCTACAGATATAAAGTACATACTCTCCACATAGGAGCAAAAACCAGCAACATATGGAACACTGGAATGGATGGTGGGACATTCCCAGAGAGATCCATCTGACCAGATACAATAGAAAGCAATTAGAATGGTCATCTCTCCCTTTTCCACAAGATTGTAGAATAGACATTGACAGTGGGGAATTGTTACAGGGAAGAACTGACTCCATGTTGAGTCTGTTTCTCCTACTTTAACTTTTGCCTCCCATTGGTTTTGTTCACTGAAAGGATACTGTCCATACATAATGGCCTGCATTGAGGAACCCTTAAAAGTTAAACAAAAGTATGTTTGTGTAGGACTCTGTCTTCTAGTAGATGGCTATAGGGTGGAAGAAATTAACACATTCCCTCCCCAAGGCTAGTCTTTCTAGGAAATATTTGCAAGACGTGTGACTTTTTAAATTTCTCATCTCCTCTCCCTCTCTATTCTATAAAAGAACCTGGCATTCAGACCGTGATAAGACAGTTTTCTGGAAACACTAGTGTGCCATCTTCTAGGTCTGCTAGCTTTCCAAATAAAGTCATATACCTTGCCTTAACACCTTGTGTCTGATTCACTGACCTGTTGTATGATGAGCAGAGTGAACTTGGACTCAGTAACACTTCAGTCCCTGGTCCAGGAAGATTCCACATCCTTTGGGGCAACTAAGCCCATGCTCCACAACTACTGAAGCCTCTACACCCTATAGCCCATGCTCTGCAACAAGAGAACCCACCACACGAGAAGCCCATGCAACACAACTAGGGAGTAGTCCCTGCTCACTGCAACTGGAGAAAACCCGTGTGTAGCAATAAAGACCTAAAAACAACCAAAAATAAATAAATAAATAAAATAAATATAATTAGACATACAAAAAGAAAGAATGGATAATCTAAGCCCTATGCAGATGGGTCTTTCTTTGTAGTAAGCTGTCTCTGGAAAACAAAGTTTGGTAGGGGGAATACCTGCTACTGTTTTCTAGGAAGGAGCACAGGGCTCATGTAAAGATCAACGGTGTCAGTATGTTATACCTGAGATGTTTGTGAGATCCCAAGTGACCTGCCTCTTGAGAAACCTATATGGAAGTCAGGAAGCAACAGTTTCCTGGACATAGAACTGGACATGGAACAACAGACTGGTTCCAAATAGGAAAAGGAGTATGTCAAGGCTGTATATTGTCACCCTGCTTATTTAACTTATATGCAGA